>BLSH010184924.1:470344-491041 GCA_018402905.1 Glandirana rugosa
CCATCCTCTTCTTCGAGTGACCCGAAGGGTCACTTACCAACACGTCCCCCCTCCCCTCACTGGGAAGCCCAGTGAGCTTCTTCTCCTACCCCCCCCCCCCACTCTTATGCAGCTGAGAATAGTGGGAATGTGCTAATTTCTAAAAAAAAAATGGAAAAAAGCTAATTATAATGTGTTGGTTTCTTTATATCTATACAAAAATGTTTTGCCTTTCATTTCCATTTTAAACTGAATAGGTTGTTTTTTTTTACAAGGTGATCGTTTACAATCTCCTTTAAGTTTTTTTTTTTTTTTAGACTGTACATGAGAACATTGGGATGGGATGCAAGTGGGCAAGGCGGAGAGTGGATGGCTGCAGCCTGGGTTGCATGACTTGCATTCAGGCAACTGTCAATCACTTCCATTCCCATGGTATTCTGACGTAAAAATGACTGACACCAGGTGGGGTTGGGACGCAGTCTGGGGCATAGAGAGGGTGTCGCAGGCAAGCAAAATGAGGGACTATCAAGGACATACCCTCCTCATGTGTTTTTTATTATGTTTCTGCCCCACATCGGATCAGTGGATTCCATATTTGCCAACAGTGACCACGTATTTATGTAAATATGGATAAAAAAATAAGTGGCGTATAACTGCTGGGGAAAACCTCTTTGCCTCTACTTACGTCTGCCATTAGGCTTACTGTAAATCCGACTCTGTATTTAAATATAATGTTAAGCTGTTCCACAGCGCGAACCTATACAAGGTGGTTTGCTCTGGTGTATCTAGGATTTATAGGTGTAGGCCATCTTAGTCCTATTGGGTATAGGCAATATTCTTTTTATTGCGGCCTTATTTAGGGTGGAAGTATATAACTGGCAATGACCAGAAAGGCAGTTTATTTCACAAGGATGCCTTTTCATATATTTCCCTGTCAGACGTTGCATGTGACCTCTTAGGAAACCTATTTCTATGTAGCACCATTCTCCTGTTGTGAGGTTAGGTACAGATGTATTTTTCTGACTAGAGCATTCCATTGAGTCCATGTACATCTGACAACGTGCATCGTAACACAGTAAGAGAAAGGAAAAAATGTGCACTATCCACATGTTGATTAGACGGGACAAGCATCCAGTAAATATGATGGTGAGGGGAAAAGAAGCAGATGGCTCTTCCTGAGGGATATGTGTCATTCATAGCAAACTAAATTAACGGTCTCTTGAACACAGTTACACGGTACAATATCCGGGTACTCTGGGACTCATATGCACTGGAAATAGAGAAAAAAAACCACAACAAATGTTTGTCCTCCGGTGCTTTTAGCCGTGTTCAATATGGTAAATGATGCTCGAGCAGCTCTTCTAACGATAATTATCTCTCTGGTAAGCCAGTGCACACTACAAAGTGGATAGGCCAGGAGCATGCAGAGTGTTTAGAGAATGTGATTTACTGTATAGAAAAAAATAATGATTTATGGTAACAGCAGCCTGAGATGCTCACCATATCTAAAAGCACTTGAGGATTTTTTTTCTTTATTATGGAAGGTTCAGCTAAGTATGAGGCCAAGGTGAGAGAGCATGTGTGCACTTACCCTCAACATGTTCCAGTGCTTGCTTCTACCATTTATTATAGAAAATTCAGATGTATGAAACCAGTGCCTGCTTTTACTGTTTAATATAGAAGGTTCAGCTAAAAATAAGGCCCAGGTGTGGGAGCATGTGTGTGCTCCCCCTTCATATGTTCCAGTGCTTGCGTCTTCCTTTTATAATAGAGGGTCCAGCCAAGTATGGGAGCAAGATGAGAAATCACGGGTACGTTTACCCTCCATATGTCCCAGTGCCTGCTTTTTCTTTTTATTATAGACCAGTATGAGACCAAGGTGAGAAAGCATTGTGCTCTTCCCCTTCGTATGTTCCAATGCCAACTTTTTACTACTTTTTATAGAAGGCTTAGCCAAGTGTAATACAAAGGTTAGGGAGGGTGTAAGCACTTGCCCTCTACATGTTTCAGCACCCGCTTTTACCTTTTATTAAAACCAAGTATAAGACCAAGGTGTGCTCTTACATCCACATGTTCTAATGCAGGCACGTCCAAAGTCCGGCCCACTGGCCAATTGCGGCCCGTGTTCCAGTTTTAAACGGCCCCACAGGTACTGTGGCAAAAGCTATGTGTTGTGCCCCCCTGAGTGCTGTTCAGGACCTCTGGATCTCTGAACGCTGTGGGACTGTACATCCTCAGTCAGCGTTCTCTCAGGTCATGGGATTTGGTGCTTTCCTTCTCCCTGCGGGACCTGTGCTGTGTCCCCACCCCACACACACAGCTACAAAGGCGCGAAACATGCGCAGCTTGTAGAGCTGTTCAGCTTGCTGCAGCTGGGATCCTTAGTCCCTCAGAGGCGCCGTTACTGGGCTTGTATCATCGGACTGGCTGGGACTTTGGACATGCCTGGTCTACTGTCTTCAATCTGGTCATAACTGGTGAGGAGACTGCCTATGGGAAAAAGAAATGGTATGTAGCACTAATGGCAAGAAGTAGAACCTGCATATGCAATGAGAAATAATTTCTACCACCAACATTAAACAGAAACAAAGCTTTTCCCCTGTGTTAAACTGACTGCAAGAAGTCCTAAATCGCATGCTTCTGGTTTTGGGACATAAAGCTAGAATCAGGTAACCAGCATTTGCAGAATAAAACGTCCCACATGGCAGCCTCCACATTTCTCCCAGGAAATATTTTCTAGAAGTAGAAAACCCATCTTACAGTCTTGATATCACGCTTGGAAGTAACTACTTTTGGATACTGTAGGGCAGTGGTTTTCAACCTCAATCCTCAAGTACCCCCAACAGGCCATGTTTTTAGGTTTTCCTTTCTCTTGCACAGGTGCTTTAAATCAGAGTCAACGGCTTGGTAGTTTGGACCGGTATTTTATCAAAAAGAAATTCCCAAAACATGGCCTGAGGGCTGAAGCTGAGAACCACTGCTGTAGGCTAACTGCAGCTCTGATGTCTACATTTTACAGACATACATGTACTTACATACAAACATGCATACATACATGTAAAGCATGGCCAAAGTCTGAAACTATTTTATCAGATTTCTAGCATATTTGCTCTGCTCGCTTATTTAGTACACACATCATGCCAAAATGGTTCATTTTTGTAATTGTATTTTAGCGTTGTGTAGTGCTTTAGCATAATTAAACTTGTGAAGTCTATACTGTCTGACACTTGTGTTGGAAAGTTATAAAACGTTTGTACAAATGGTAGTTATTTACATGTATTCTGCAATTAAAATGTATGTATAGCAAATTTTGTTTTTTTAATTTTGGAAAGAATAGGGAAGAGTTAAAAGCCCTGTCAGCAAAAAATAACCTATTTGCGTACCATTGGGAAGCCCTTCACTTTCTACCCCAGTGACAGAACAGTGAGTTAGACAAACTCTTATCAAAGTGAGGGGAATTCCTCTTTTTAGACAGTTATCTTCAGTGGAATATTTCATCTCACCTCTTGTTTTGGTGACAGCCCTAAAATTCTGAATCTTCCATCACTTTCTGTTTCAGAGACGGTGGTCACCAGTACAAATTGGAGTATGAATCTTGCCTACAGAGACACAGACCGCAATGAAAACTTGACATTGGGTCTAACCCTTTCCCACTCTGTCTAATACTGGAAACAAAAGTTTTGCCTTTACATACACTTTAACATCCCCATATTCAAATTATCTGGTTTGTATATGGGTAAAGCTATATTATAGTTCATCTAAAGGAAACTTGGGAAGAGAGGAGTGGGACTTTAGTTGAAGCACATGAGGGATACACAATAGACTGATGGAGATGTTCACAGAAATTTAATTTGTAGATATGAATATACTGATGCATATAGTCACAAAGATTACATGATAAAATATATATATATATTTTATCATGTAATCTTTGTGACTATATGCATCATATATTCATATCCACAAATTAAATTTCTGTGAACATCTCCATCAGTCTATTGTGTATCCCTCATGTGCTTCAACTAAAGTCCCACTCCTCTCTTCCCAAATTTTGCAATACTGCAAAATTAGTTTCCTTTACAAGGCAGGGATGGAAGCGGACGGCCTTACCAGGCCATGGCTTCATTTAAAGTCCCATTTTTTCCCCCCCATTTATTTCCTTTTTCCCTTTATGGTTCATCTGAAAATGAAATGTAACTATATCTTGTTTAATTATTATTCAGTTGGCTTTGATGGGGCAATTCATCTCAGTATATTGAAAAATAGCAGAACTGGACAGTGTTCTGGAAACACATTGGGGTTGTTTTACTAAAACTGGGTGCAAAATCTGGTGCAGCTGTACATAGAAACAAAGCTGTTTTCCAGGTTTTATTGTCAAAGCTTAATTGAACAAACTGAAGTTGGAAACTGGTTTCTATGCACAGTTGCACCAGATTTTGCACTCTCCAGTTTTAGTAAATCAACCCCATTGTATTGCTGTGAACAAGCACTCTTAACAGTGGATTATCTCCATATTCCTGATTTCAACCTGTACTGGAAAATGCAGTAATATAAATGACTTGTTTTTGCTGTTGTTGTTGAAACTTTACCAGTTTAAAAAAGGAATGTTCATGTTTCAATGGGCTCCAAGCTCTCATGCAAACACTTACCATCGTTGCACCCATCCTTTTGCTGTTGTTTGTTCCACCAGTAGTGGGAAGTCTACTATTCCATTATTTTGTATTTTCTATATATGTAGGAAGATGGTAGAATACCAGCATTTTTATTTTGTTATTTCACTTTGAAAGTGTCTGGTTAACCACCTGCATTCTAGCCACATGTTATGAAGGCCACGATAGAAAAATATTGTCAAGCAGTTCTAACATGTGAGTCTTTGCCTAGTTATTCCCTTTGACAGCAAATAATGTAGTGGGTCTATCCTTTTTGGTAAAGTTGAACATTTCATAAAAGTGTTACAAAAAGTCAACATGAAGCCCAACTCCGGCTGTCACAGCACATGCAGAATGCTCCACCACAAAAAAAAAAACATGGGCAATTGTTAGAACTGGCCTTCCTACATCCTACTTGTAGGGTGACCTATTCAGTTTTTTGCCAAAACAGACTTCATTTTTAAGGATTCCCTTGGATAGCTTCCCTTCCATTGATATAACATGGTGGCTTGCAGTTAGTTGAAGTCCACCAAAAGTCCTTTTAATGGTGGCTTGTCATGCAATCAGTTGAAGTCCACCCAAAATCTTTTCATGGTGGCTTGTCATGCAGTCAGTTGAAGTCCACCCAAAATCCATTCATGGTGGCTTGTCATGCAGTCAGTTGAAGTCCACCCAAAGTCTTTTCATATTACTCTGCTGCATAATAAAGCTGTTTCAATAATCGTTTAGATGTTTAGAAGTGACAAAACCATATAGTATAAGGGCATTATACTATTGAATATAGATTTAATGGATTGTTTAGGTAGACAGATGCTTGGCCAACAGAGGGAAAATTGTGAAAGATTTCCGCGCTCCCTTCTCCAGAAGACTGGTTATTTCATAGCATTTTTACAAGACTGATATATACTTTTTAAGGTTACAAGGGGTGAGGAGCACTCAGTAAGTCTAAAAATAACCCAGAGGTTTGGGTATCAGGTTCTGTAGCAAGAACATGGCTTTATTTCTTTTCTGTGCTAAATAAACAGCAATTACTCTAATGCTCCACTGAAGTAAACAATTTATATGTTCTGTATTACAGATCTGGAGATGTCGGAGTTACAAGAAGTTCAGATCACAGATGACAATGCTCTTCCGCAGGACCCTTTAAAGGTAATGCCAAATCTCCTCTTTTGAATTTACAGGAAACGCCACAATTGTTATCACATGTCTTTTTATTTTGTGTTTCTTTTTAGGCAGCCGAATTAGCTGCAAAATTAATGCAAGTACAAGAGCAGGTATGCAATGTTTTGTGTTTTATATATACTGTTATGTTTGTGTTCATGTATACATAGTGGTACATCTATGCACACAGGCATATAAACTCGCCCATATTCATCACCGGTATCTCTTTTTACATCATAGGTATATCTTTTTTATTCTGTACAGATGACATTACATGAACATGGTCTTCTATTCCAGGGCTCAGATTACTAAAAATTTACAATTGTATATACAGCTATATTTAAGGTGTAAAAAAAAAAAAAAATATATAAAAAAAAAAAAAAGCTCACATTGTGAAAGAAGAGCAATGCATACTTACATTTTTGGCATCCTGTAGTGACGTATCAGCCAGCAAGAGGAAGTAAAGCATGTGACGATATGTTATACTGGCATGTAAATTCTGCTTTAAGCTTCTTAAAAATAAAATATGTAGTTTTTATAGTTGGCTCAGTACATCTTCTTTTGAGAATATAAGGATTATTGATTGACCTGGGAAAATGAAATCAACATATGTTATTGCAAAATGTTTCTTTGAGGTTCCGTTCAGACTATAGAAATGAAGAGATGCTCTAAATAAGCTGCACACCTTTGAGACTTATTTAAGTACAAAAATATAAAATCAGTGGGGGAAGGACCGACGTGACGTGTTTCGCACTAGAATAGCTCTTATAATAATTAAGGTCATGGTTATGATTAAGCTCCAGTATAGCGTGAAACACATCAATATCTTTCCATTCTGCACTGCAATTTTATATTTTTGTGACTGAATTTGATAAATAAAGTCTACAAGGTGAGCAGGCATCCAGATCATCTCTTCATTTCTATGGCTTGGCCAGCGAGCTGGGCCAGTAAATGTAACTAGAGAAGCACAAATGCCTAGAGTGGTGTAAATCTTCTCTTCTTTGGCCCATTCAGACTGTTCAACTGTATTGCAGTGCGGTGCAGTACCCACATGTGCTAATGTACAACATTTTGGGTGTCAATACCTGCAGCGATAAGGAAGACCACTCATTTGAATGGGCTGCCAGTGCACCAAAATGCAGGTTTTTACTGATCTGCCCCATTTTTGTCATGTTTTGTCAAATTGGTTCACATCTAAGTCTTGTGGTATGCTAAAACACAAGCGTGTTGTTGTACACTTGCTAGGTATATTAGGGTGCCACTGTTTTGTTCGGCTTGCTTATAGACCAGATGTGTTTGTGGTTGTGTATATTTTTTCTTATTTCTTTTCAGTGGGATTGAAAATGTAAAAATATACTTGCGGATTTCATGGACGTTGATATTTTTTTTACATTTTTTGTTTGAACTTTCTGGTACCATATCAAGCTCTGTTCCTTGAATATATCATTAGCACTGGTATTCCAGTATACACTCAACCTGTCTTCCTCTCTGTATCTCGTGGTGTAGAAGCACTGTATTGAGACTCCCTATGGGATGGTGACGGTTACAATTCAGGGCTCCCCCAAACCCAAGCGTCCAGCGATAGTAACATTCCATGATGTGGGGATGGACCGTGAGTATGAGGGCTGTCTGTGTTCATCGTACCTGTTGTGTGTCTGTCTTTTGTGCCTTGTTTTTTGTACTACCACAACTGACCTTGTTTTTACATTTCTTCTCATTCTAATTTTGTCTAACACCTTTTCTGTGGTTGTCGTTTACATCTTTATTTTAGACTGTTGTCTATAACTTTGAATAGCTTTCTTGTGTCGCTCCTGTCTATTTTCTGTATTAACTATACATTGTCTATAGTTAAACAGTAGGGATTTGTTATCAGAATGATCATGCACACATACAGATAATTGCTGGCTAGACATTTGTTAAAAAAATTATTGGAAAATTATAATATGTAATGATATCCATGACTGAGCTTTCTGCTTCCAGTGCTAGCGACTATCTTGCCAAATGTTCTTGTGCTACACTGATTGTACAGCAATTTTCCAGCATGCTGAAGGGTTCTTGTGACCAATGACACCAGTTTTTTTCCATTCATTTTTCACTTGTGGATTTGTTTAGATGCTAGTGGATTGTCTGCTGCAAAACGTTTCACTATCCAGTATCACTTTAAAAATCACATTTGTGTGGCCAGCATTAAACTGCTCATATATAATTCATTCCTACAAGGAAGCACCAGACGTCAGTCTCCAATATCAATTTGTCCTTACACAAAGTTGACCCTGTATACTGTAGGACAGGGCAACAGATTCACATGTGTGTCTGTTAGTGTAGCTGAGCTGGCAGATGGATATACACGTCTCCATATAAGAAAACAATGCTCATTGTTGTGGAAGGATTTATGGATAAGCCTTAATTTGATTCGGGTTGTTCTGATCATATTTTTTCCATTGTGCTCACGCTAGGTGTTTCAGTTTTGGACCCTCTGTATCGCATTGCATACATCTTCATACACAACTTGCTAGTCCTATGTCCTTTTTGCAGACTCCCCACAGTGGAACTATGTAGTAAACCATAATCACAAGGATCTATGTTCTTTCCATTGTCCGTTGCTAAAATGCCAGCAACTTCCTCTTTCATTTTTAACTTTAATGTTGTGTAGCCTCTGCTCTGATGCCTGTTTTTAATCAATTTACATTCTGCTTACTCATCACTTTCCTCTTTTCTGCCATCCACCAGATAAAATGTGTTTTGACACACTGTTTAATAATGAGGACATGTATGAGATAGTGAAGAATTTCGTTGTGTGCCACATTGATGCTCCAGGGCAAGAGGAGGGGGCAGCTGTCTACCCTGTTGGGTAAGTTTTCTTTTGTGGTTGGGATGCATAACAGATATGTAAAGTGCACCAAAATTAAGCTCTCCTATGCTGTTAACTATTGAAGATTTAAAGTCGGCATAAAAGTGTTCATTACTAAAATTCTATAATGGGGTAATAAATGTGCTGGAAGTAAAATGTCCCGTTGCCCGGCTTTGTACTGATGTGTTTGGAGTTCAGGTCTAAAACTAATAACAAAAGTTCTGGTGAATTGCTCTGGGCATCAAGAAAAGTGCATACAACAGCCCTATTGTCACATTTGTGTACTTTGTGGGGGTTTTTTTTGTGAACTTCAGGGGAGTGCCTACTTTTGAATCAAACTACACTGTGTACAATAGCTTGTTCATCAGCACACAGAAGCAGTATATTGCCTAAAGCAGTGTTTATCAACCTTTTTTTCAGTCATTGCACTTTTTTGAAAGTATGCAAAATCTTGAGGCACCCAAGTCTAAAATAGGCTCCCCATAACATCAGAATGTCCCATTTTGCATCACATCCGAGCCTTTAACATCAGAGTTCACCCCCATCCTCCTGCAGTCTCCTCCCCCACTTTTCCACATCTTTTCACATCAAAGTCCTCCATCCCTTCACATCAGAATCCTCCCACCTTTTCAGAAGAAGTCCTACCTTTCGATCTTTACCACCACACATATGCACCTGCATGGCCATGGTCAAGCGGTGGATTGGGTCTAAATGGAGGCAGACTTCCAATCCCCTTGTGAATACTGGGCTTGCCCTGGATGAGTGTTATGCATTTTCATGATGCTGGTGACTCACCCACCTGCAGCTTATAAGCACATGGTGCTGTGCAAAAATACTGGACATGGCGTGGGACTCCTGACAACTCCATGCAGCACACCAGGGTGCCATATCATCCTGGGTGAGCAACACTGGCCTAGACAGACTTCAGTCCACTCTGATGGGCCTACATTAAGGTGGAGCTGTGCCTTTCTTTTCAAGCAGCACATCCATTAATAAAAAATGGCCTTTGGTAAACAGTTTTGTTGCATATTTAATAATGCAATCTATGTTTTGTAATTAGTAATTCAAAATCTATTTTCCAGTATATGGTTCTTTGCTGAGTCTTGGGGGGGGGGGTGCTTAAAATTTTGGAGATGTTACACCCATCAGTTGGTTTCTACTGGTTATTATACAAGTTATGTGTAAAATGAGAGCAATTATTTTGGTTTCTAGGGGTGAAACTGCAGATTTCCCAATCCTCTCTACCTTAGTATAAACTTTTCATGTAGCCATGGGTGTAATAACGGATCCTGTACTATGTATGTACTGTTTTCTAACCCTGTTACATTGTGTCCAATCAGGTATCAATACCCTTCACTTGATCAGCTGGCAGAAACCATGCCCCCCGTGCTGCAGTACCTTAAGTGAGTAAACTTGCAAGATACAAACATGGAACATAAACAAATGTTAATAAACATAGGTTGTATGTAACTTTGTCCTATGTTTTTGATGCAGTTTCCCCAGTATGATTGGAATTGGTGTTGGTGCTGGAGCCTATGTCCTTGCCAGATACACGGTAAGCATCACTGAGGATTATTCAAAGCCATAGCACGGGCCCAGAATTCAACGAAAACCCCACCCTAGGTGTAGTTATGGACACTTTGTGATTGAGGGCATGGCTTTATACTATTGCAAGATTCTTATTATGGAACCCAGAAGTGCATGTTTGAGTTGCGGCCTGGAGGGTGAAATGGAGAGTACAGTGTAAAGACCTGTTGTGTAGTCAAGAGGCTGGGAACTCGCTCACTGATTTGTACCTGCTGCCTGGATTCCTAGGCTGTAGGTGTCAGCCGGACCTATAAACATCCACAGAGAGGGAACAACTATCCACAGTTCCTAACTGTTCTAAATGCATCACATTGATTCAGTCCGATAAATCCCTATTTAGCTTGCGGCAATGCCTATTGAATGGCATGGTAACATCAGACAAGATATTCATGTTTGTTCTGTTAAAGATTTGAACTATAGTTGCAAAGACTGAAAAAAAACATGTAGATTGAGTTCAAAGCAGAAGATATCCTAAAGTTGAAAAAAAAACAAAAAACTAACAACTATTTTTAAAAACATTCCCTGTCCCCTCTTCCTACCTATCCCGCATACCCTCTGTAAAAAAATAAATGAAAAGAAGAGATCTATGTACTTACCTCTTTTTAATCCACTCCAGAATCTGGTCATGTTATCCTGCAGCTCCATCTCCCCTGTGTCAGGGAGCAGCTCTTGCAAGGGAGAGGAGGGAGCAGCGACCACAACTGGGCCAGAGGAACTTATGGGTGATGGAATTCATAGTTGTTAAGCGCTCCAATACAGATCACAGATCTTTTTTTATACAGGGTATGTAGGATGGCTTGGAGGAGTGGGGGAGGGAACATTTTAAAGAATAGTTCGTGTTAGGATTTTCTTTCACTTCTTAGCTGATCCGAGGCAAGAAATTAAACCTCAGTACACAGCGCTCAATTGTGTTATCCTTCTGCTATTATCTACTATTAATCAACTGTGTGAAAAATATTAATTCATCATTCACATAAAGTGCTCCTGTGCATGAATAATTTCAAACAAAAAAATACAAAAATCCGGCTCAGCGGGGATCAACGGATGGATCCCTACTGAGCCCGTCAAAACGGGCTCTGCTCATGTGAAAGCACCTTTTATTGTCCATATGCAAATTGTCAAATTGCTTTCCAATGCTGTTCCTCTGTAAAACAATCAGTGATGTTGCTTTTAAAGTGCTCTGTGCTCAAAGTGCCAAAAAATTGTATACATATATTCTCTTCTGTGTTTCTTATCCTCCACCGTGCATCACCACCCCACTTGTACACTCACCAGATGACCATAACCTCTGAAAAGAGTATGGTCAAAATCGCTTTTTCCGCAAGAGGTTAAAAATTGTAGGGAGCAGCTTTTCCACTCCAGGGTAATTATCACCATAAAATGGAAGAGAGGGAACTTTAATAGGGTAAAATCTTTTTTATGTAAATATAAAAGAAATGTATATGTGTTACATTATAAAGCGCATTCCCCTTGCACAGGGTTGAATCGCTTTTGTGTAACTGGCCGGCTCCACTAACCCTCATTGCAAGCACAGACCGTCCTCAATATTTCACCACTCCCAGGTGTCAGGCTCTCGTTCAGCACAAATAGCTTCCTGTATCCTCGCCCCAACCTACGTTTCGTCACATGACATCTTCAGGAGGCGTTACAGGAAGCTCTTTACCTACCCTCTTTTTATATTCCACATTTGCATATTAAAACTTATAATCTTATAGCGCTGAACATTTCTGTGCCCCCATGCTGCCGCCAATTCCCATCTATGTGCTGCTGCAGTTTAATTCCCACTGTTCTTATAATTTTAACAGCCCTCCATTCTCCCGAGTCTAAATTATGCCATTTACTTCCATTTACTCTGTATAATGTCACATACTTCTAATCTATTAGTGTTATTGTTCTATTGAATTTTATACATTTTAGATTTTGCTGTCTCTTTCCTAAAATAAATCCTATTATCAAAGTAGTTACACAGAATAATTTTACCATTTTGAATGTCTAGTACGAAGTAGAGAACAAATGAGCTATACAGAAAGCAGAGAGGTGATTCCATTTATCAGATGTGAGTGTTAGAAATCCAGGGAAAGCACACTTGGCATGCTACTTCTAAAACTCTTACTCACAGAAAAAAAATTGAAAACTGTTTTTTTTATCTAAAATTTTTCTTTTTCCTTTATTCAAATCCTAATTTTAATAAGTGAAGTAATCCAGTATAAAAAAATTGACCGGTAATAACTAGGTAACCCTGACAGTATATGTGTTCTCAGACAAATACGCACACAAAGAATCTCACTGAAAAACCACTAGCAGAAATTACATCATTGTATGACATCAGAGAACGGGTTTTATAATAAAACCTAAACATTCAAGAGAAAATCGTCATCCAGACACATCAGCCTATGTGATCCAGTGAGCTGCTGTTTTTGAGTTTTCCATCTGATCACTTTGTGAGAGTAGGATTTAACTGAAAGAAGACCTGTCACTTATTTTTGGTCTATGGCAGCCAGTTAGCCTTTCCCAGTGCAGTAATGGAAGGTGAGAAGCCGAATCTGGTTGACAGCTGTGGGCAAAGTTTGCAGTACATTATTTGGCTTCTGGTTAGGTAGATAAACTGGTTTGCCACAATGTCAGATGAAGGGTCTTCATTTGGGGGTTACCACTACCCTGCTTTTTTTTTACAGACTTTTTTTTTTTTTTCAAAAAGCAATCCAGAATGATCCATGAGCATTGGGCTAAACCTTAGATTATAGCAAATATTAGCCAATCCAGTGGGCAAGGTTTGCCCTTGCCATCTCCTCTTAAAAAAACAAATTGCCTTGTTAGCTCTGGCTTTGATACTTCTCACTTATAGAATTCCTTTAAAAATGAATAATATGAAGCTGGTGAAATGGATTGTAGGAGCTGATTGGGCAAATTGCCATTGGAGCAGATGTTGGATTATTCGCTTGTGTCTGCTTATGACAACAGGCCTTATTATGAGGGTGTCCAGTGTTAGACACAAGCAGATTAGGGCACTGGGGGATTCTTCTCCGGTGATCCAATTTGCAGCACGTAAACCTCATAAATTATTTGCTCTCTTTTTGGTCTGCTAAAAATACTATTAAAGGCAGTTTGTCATATTGATTCAGTAAGTTAAAAAAAATCAGTTTTCTCTTTCATTCATTGACAGACACAGCGCTTCTTTACCATAGGGTTATACCGCCCCCTACAAATGTAGGACACTAGGCAGAAAAAAGACTTGGCTACGCCTATGGGCAGTCCTAGGTGGTATACACCCTCCATCTCTGCAACAGGCCTTCAGTTTTTTTTCTGCCTAGTCAGGAGTAAGGACCTAGTTCTCTGCTGGGATCTCTAGTCCTGGCAATTTTTTTTTTTTTTCCTGGATTTTTTCCCGGTGAGATCTGGTCACTAAGTATCCAGTGGTCTCCCCAGTCTGGCCAGCGAGCTCGTGCAGACTGCAGCTACATGCCTAGTCTGCCGCGACATAGCCCCACTGGACGGGAGCTGGCCCTGCGAGTTAAACATCTCGCGAGGTCGCATACAACCGAGTCTAGGCCTGAGTCGCAGCGTTCCTCATGGCTGACAGCCCCCCACTTCGGTGGCGAGGAGGATCTGTCTGGGAGATTTACCCGCATGCTTTCGCTGGATCGGTGAGTAGGGGGCCCCCACCTCTCCTTCCCTGGGTGGGGTGCAGTTACTCCCCGGGGTGGTCGGTTCACCTCCTTCCACCCCCCCTTCCCGGGTGAGGCCCAGGCTTCTGGCCTAGGTGCCTTTTGGACTCCCTGTCCCACCCCACCCTACCCTCAGGGTTGTTACTGGGGATGGGTTACCCCTTGGGCCCACCTGCTGCCTTGGTTGGGCCTGTGGCAGCCCTCCGGTAATTTAGGCAGCGGCTTTGCGACCTACCGACCGGGGACTGGGTGGGGACCCCAGGGCGGGCGGCAGAGGCCACCGCCTCCTGTTTCAGGCCGTCCGACCTCCGTTCTGCGGCTCAGAATGGTCCAGTCCACCGCGGGCCGATCTGGTGGCCTCAAATTTAGGATGCAGCCTGCTAGGCGCGGCTTTCGGCCTACTAGGCCTCACGGCCACCTCCTACCAGAGGCTATGTGGAATCTGAGGGCGACCCCCTTCTGGGGGGGGGGGTCCTTTAGGTGAGCCCTCCATGGGTGTCCCACATGGGGCATCCTGCTCGGCTTCCCCTGAGCGGGACCTTGGTCGGTGCCCCCTCTCAGGGGCCTCAGCTTATGCCCCCTGTGAGGGGCCTCAGTGGCGTCCCCTGTGCGGGACCTCAGCCAGTGCTCACTGTGAGGAACCTCAGTGTCGTCCCCTGTGCGGGTCTTCGATAGGCATCCCATGTGTGGGGACCTCGATGTGCATTCCCTGTGAGGGGCCTCAGCCAGTGCTCCCTGTGAGGAGTCTCAGTGGCGTCCCCTGTGCGGGTCTTCGATAGGCATCCCATGTGTGGGGGCCTCTATGTGCGTCCCCTGTGAGGGGCCTCAGCCAGTGCCCCCTGCGAGGGGCCTCTGTGGCGCCCCCTGTGTGGGGCCTAGGCCGGCATCCCAGGTGGGCGCCCCTGTGCGGACTGTCGTGATCCACCTTACGGGTTGGTGGCCACGATCCCTTTCCGGTCAGGTAGTGAGGATGATTCCTCCACAACTGAAGTGGCGTACAAGAAGGCTCTGGTTGTCACACTTATTACATTTGTGCGGGAAACTTTAAATAGGGGGGATGCAGCTGTGGCTGCGGCAGAGGGCCAGTTCCTTTTGGCACCCATGAGCCGTCTGGCACTCTTCTCCCTCCTATCTGGCAAAATTTGCTCATGAAGAATGGGAGTGTCCACAGCACCCCTTTGTGCTTCCAAAGTAGCTCGCGGTGGGGTACCCCTTGGGGGGGTTCCTTTCTTAAGAAGTGGACTGTTCCACCAGTGGTGAATCCCCCTGCCTCTTAACAGCATGAGACAATCATGATTCCGGTAGAGGAATCTCCGGCTTTTACAGATCCGGCAGACATACCTGGAGGGGGAGCAGAATCCTCCTGCCTTTGTTGAATTGGCGGACCTGTTGATCTAGGGACCGTTGTTGGTCTGCTATGCCTCTTGCCGCATTTCCCCTGGTCTCGGTTTCTGCAGTTGTGCTTACACATGTATTGTGGCCTAAATATTGGTCTGTGGACTAGGTTTTGAAAGGCCATTGTCACTTCGGTGTTACCCTGGATGACATCATTACATATCTCGTGAGGGGGGAAGGGTGCATCTCTTCCACAGTCTGAAAAAGCAGACCCGGTCCTCCTTTCGCGGCACACAGTTTTTTCATTCTTCAGGGTCCACTGACAGGAGTTTGAAACCTTTCAAACCCTCCTCAGGGGGTTCCAGACGGACCTAGTCTGGCAAGCCAAGAGCAGGATTTTCTGACCTGCAGACAAGGCCCCTTCAGACACTTGTGAGGATGCACCTTCATGCTGGAGTAGGAGGGACATCTTGATCTTGTCCAGTTACAAGATGGTGTTACGGCCTTGTTCCCCAAATGGGGTTTTTCCTCCCATTATGCATCTGTCACTGAATCGTTTGCAGTTCTCCTCTGTACAAGCCCTGTTTCTTCAGGGTGTGCTTGTCCTGGTTCCTGTCGGAACGGTTTTCAGGGGTTTTATTCAATCCTGTTCATGGTCCAAAAGTTTAAGGGCATGGTGCGTTTGAATTCTGGACCTCAGGGCTCTGACCTGCTTTTGTGGGTACAGTAGCTCAGAATGGAGTCCATGCGCATGGTGATAGCGTCCCTTACTAATGGGGACTTTCTGGCTTTTATTCAACATCACAAATGCCTGCTTACTCATTCCACTATGTGCCCAACCTTCGCATTGCCTCCGTTTTGCTGTGGGAGAAGAGCATTACCAGCTTGTGGTGTTGCCCCTTTGGTCTTACTGTCACTTTGATCTTACTGTCACTCCTCTGGTTATGTCAGTGGGGGTTTGACCTGGACGATCTTCTGCGAGCAAAGTCCTCGACTGCCCTGTGGGGTGACGTAGCTCATATACAGACCTTGACAGAATCCAGTTGGCTTCTATACTACCTGGAGTCCGCTCTGGCTCTTTCCAGGACACCGGGTTAATCTGAACCTGACCCAGCTCCAGTTCTGGCCAGAGTGTTTCTATATCTGGACAAACTCCAGGAGTTGCTTGCCGCATTTCATCTACTGTTGTCCGCAGATGGGCATCCCTGCGGACCTGCATGCGGTTGTTGGGCCTGATGGTATCTACCTTCGAGGCATTTCCATTTGCACAGTTCCATGCAAGCTGCATTCAAGGGAGATGCTGGCGTAATGGGACAAGTGCCCGAGGTCTCTGGATGACCGAAGCGGTTGGGCCAGGAAGCCAGGGGTTCCCTGGTCTGGTGGCTTCGCTCTTTTTGCTTCTTTGACAGGGCAAATCCTTTCTCACCTTGTATGGATGGTGATCACTGGTGGGGAAGTGTCCTGGGACTGAGCTCTGTCTGCTCAGGGTCACTGGATGCTGGAGACATCCAGACTACTGATTAAATATTTTGGACCTTCAAGCGATCAGACTTTGTCTGGATTGTGGACAGATTGACCTTGTGGGTTACCAATGTGAATCCAGTCGGCAAAAGCAACGGTGGTAGCCTATGTCAATCACCAGGGTGGAACAAATGCAGTGTTGGCAGCCCTGGCAGTAGCTAAAATTATCCGGTGGGCAGAACGTATCATTCCGGACCCCTCCAACGTACGTTACCCGGGAGTGGAATACTGGAAGACGGATGCCTCAGGCGGCTAGTGTGGGACCATGTGTGGGTCCTTCGCTGGGCCATGTTTTCATCAGATATGTCTCTGATTGGGTGCTTTGTGTGTCCCGGCTCAACAGAAAGGGATCAAGAGTTCTGGCAAGGTCACGGTATCTTCTGGTGGGCATTTCACACGCTCTGGTGGCCCATGGGGCCGGAATCCTTTGATCTAGGTCTTTCCTCTTCCCCAGGTTCAGCTGTGGCCTTTGCATAGGATCATGGCCGCAGGGATTCCGGTCCCTCTGTTGGTTCCGGATTGGTACTGTTGGTGTGGGTAAGACGACATGGTAGGCCTGGTCGTCGACGTTCCTTGGTGACTGCCCTTCAGGGAGGATCTACGGTCCCTAGGGCCATTTTTCCATCCTGCTTTACAGTCGCTGTGTGTTGGTTTTTTTTTTTTTTTTGTTTTTTTTTTTTTTTGTTTTTTTTTTTTTGACAACCTGACTGTGATGAGCCAGGTGCTGCAGTTCCGACACTGCTGAAGACTAAGGAGTTTCTCTCTAGGGAAAGCTACCACCGGATGGGACACTTTCATCTTTCTCAGTGGCTCAGAATCTGCCCTTCATTCACGGGGGATTGAGCAGACATGGGCTTGAGTACCATCAAGTGTCAGCCCTGGCAGTCCTCTTCAGCGTCCCCTGGTCTTGCACTCCCTGGTGCGTACCTTTGTTTAGGGGCTCGACATCTGTCTCCACTGGTGCGGTCTCTTCTACCGCTGTGGGGTCTGGACTTGGTGCGTTTTACAGAAACCTCTGTTCATGGAGATTCGGGGGATTCCCCTGCTTGCTCTGTTTCAGTAGGTGGCCTTTGTTGGTGATCAACTTCTTCTCACAAGCTGTTGGGACTGGTGACGTTATCTTGTCCTCTTACCCGGGGTTCCGCAAGGATATGGTGGGTCTTTGCCCTTGTCCACCATTCCATCCTCTGATTTCTTTTTGAATAAGGACATTGTGTTACCCTCTCTGTGTCCCTGGTCAACATATCCTAAGGAATTTGCCATCCTTATTCTAGATGTGATTTGGGTGATTCGGGTGTATTTGGCAGCCACTGAGTCTTGTCAGAGGTCAGACTCATGGTTTGTGTTTGCGGATGGACCAAGAACGGGGCTGTCTGCTTCATGTGTGGCCTTTTCTGGATGGCTCAGACAGATGATGACTCTGACCTATTCTGTCGGGGGTCGGGTTCCTCCTTTTCCCTGTTACAGCACACTCTACTCGGGAGCTTAGTATTTCCTGGGTCTTCTGTCATCAGGCATCGGTTGCACAATTTGGCAAGGCGACCACTTGGTCGTCGGTGTACACTTTTACAACATTCTACAAAGTGGTTGTGCTGGTATCTGCGGATGCTGCTTTTGGCCGCAGGTTTTGCAGACTGCGGTTTGGAGGGTCGATCCCCTCTTGAGGGTGTATTGTTCAGGTTGGGCTCCAGTTGTTCTCTGTTGAGCTCCTGTTACCTGGTTGGCTATTGTGTTAGCCTTGGGATTTTCGTTATCCCACCCCTCATGTTTGGCATTGCTTTGGGACGTCTCTGTGGTAAAGAAGCGCTGTGTCAATGAACGAATGAGAAAATGGGATTTTTGACTTACCGTAAAATCTATTTCTCTGAGTTCATTGACAGACACAGCACCCACCCCTCTAAGGAGTTTTTAATACTTCTGACACTGCTTGTTACTAAGCTGAAGGCCTGTTGCTGGGGTGGGGGATGCATACCACCTAGGAGTGCCCATAGGCTTAGCCAAGTCTTTTTTTTCTGCCTAGTGTCCTACTCCTGTAAGGGGCGGTATAACCCTATGTTAAAGAAGCGCTGTGTCTGTCAATAAACTCAGAGGAATGGATTTTACGGTAAGTCAAACATCCCATTATTCCTGTCACAAATCCAGTGCCATTTTGTGTACTCGGTAGTGTTATTAGCCTTGCCCAGTCCACTTCCATGACTACAGAACACCCATATGTTATGGGTATGAGGAGAGGGGGAAGTGTTCTGTAGTCCTAACACCACACAACAGGCGAATATAAATGCAGTCACCAAATCTCAGGGCAGGCAAGCTGCAATAGTTAGATAAACCTTCTTAAATCTACAGTTAGATTTAGTATGATCTTTATCGCATGTCGAACATTACGGTCTTACAGCAGGGTGAAAGGAAAATGCTGACTGATTTGCTGAGCCAGTTCATTTCTTTGTCTGAAACACTTTGTTAAATCTTTCCATTTTTTACAGGGTGCCATCAGCCAGTGTTCTTTTCTTATTTTTAAAAATCCTGCTATGTCACATAAAATAAATTCTTAAAATATAGTTCTGTTTTTATGACTTGTAGGAAAAATACATTTATGGATGTTTTATACCTTATTGTGATGCTTTCTAGGAGATTTGCCAAACTGCAACAGCATGCTCCTGCTGCAGCTCTGTGTTTACTGAGAATCTAGTTATTGGGAAACAAGGTGCGCTGGATGAGCAATGGTCTGTCCAATAAGCACAACCGCCTAGTTCCTTTAAGTGCTGTCATTTATCACACATGAGGTTGTCATAACCGTTAACTGGTAAAAACATGGAGTACTAAAACTCAGTCCCTGTTACGTAAAAAAAAAAAAAAAAAAAATCTATATATATAATATAAATAATACTAACTAGTGTTTTCATTATAATTCACTTGTATTTTTTTTTTCCTTATGGACATGAAAGTGTACACACCACAAGGAGCAGAACTGTTCAATCAGTTTTCCTCTGAAGTTAAGCTTCTAGTCTATTTTTAGGCTATGATACAGAAGGAGACACATTTTTTTGGCGAAGGTCACTGGGAAAAGTCAGACGGGTTTTCTTGTAGAGCTACAGCAAGATTTTTAAATGCTTAGTCCACTAACACCAGTATTTCAATTAAAGGCATTCTCCAAACAGCTTGGGAACATGGATATTTCTTCAAATTCATTGTCACACCTGTAGTGAGATCTTTGCAGCACACTTTCAGACTCGGTCGGGTAACGTACGGATCCCCTGATGCATTCTTCTCTGTGTCCTGGCTTTGAAAGCTGGGTAGAGTTTGAAATTTGGCTGGAGAAACCTTGATGTCCACATTTCCAAGTGATCTAAATAGCCAGTAGGTGATTCAATCCCAAGCATTCACCAAAAATGCAATCTTTTGGGTAGACAGACCTTTTCATTTAATAATGAGCTGGTGCAGACTATGCCTGTATTAAGGTAATGCTGCCACTCGCAACAGCCTTGGCTCAAAGAGTTTTAATTCAGTACAAATGGGGGAATGGTATCGCGCTTAGGATTTAAGAAAGTGACTCAGCAGCTGCCCTCCAATAACTCCCTCCCTCAGGGGGGATTTATAAGGATCAGTATGTGAGAGGGGGTAAACATGACTTAATTTTGAGAAACTCGGTTCCGACAACGCTCACCGTCGTAATGGAATTATGTCCGTATCAGACGTGGTCGAGTAATAATTTACTTTTCCAGACAGATGGGTTTTCTAACGTAAAAACCACTTACGAACCCTAACTTAGTGGATGACCGATAAATCTAGTGAACCTTTACACCTGTAGTTCCAAAGAGGTCGGTTTAAAGTTTGAGATGGGTCGAAAGTTTCGGTCCTGTGTCTCTTCTTACGTAGTCCCCTAGGCATGCAATGGGCTGGCTCAGACTTTCACACGACGTTTCTAGAGTGATGTCCACACTGTTACTTAAAC
>BLSH010184924.1:494477-507346 GCA_018402905.1 Glandirana rugosa
CAACATTTGTGGTGTTCTTAGATCATACAAGACATAAAACCAAGTGATCATAAAAAAGTAATATATGTCCATTATCAAGACTGTACAGGTTGAATTGTATAGATAATGTCTCTATTATTCCCCCAATTATAGTGGCCTAAAACTCCATGATATTTGTTGCCCAGAGCATATCAGATAGTCTTATTGTTTTCCAGAACAAACCTAATTGCAGTATGAGGGTTGTTGCAAAAGTACCTACTTCATTAGCATCCCCCTGTCCCAAGTATAGGACAACATGGACAAGGACAATGGATGCAGCCATACTTAGTGGAGGGAGATTTCTGTAGCATATTTGGCAAGTACAGAATCGCAGTATATATAAAATAATATGCAAAGTGGTTGGAGGGAAGCTTCAGAATGGTAAAGATGTTTTTATTGCAAATTATGTGAGCAGACTGTAGTTCCTTTTTTAAACTAGGTGCTTGGTAATGATGCACCAGATACATTAAAGTGGATGTAAACCCACCACTCGCCTAGTATAAACTATAATGGCACAGTATTAATGTATATATACATGCAAACCTCCTGCATGTATCCCTACCTTGCAAATGGCACCCTTTTCAGCAGTAGCTGCCCCACAAAACTCTGGAATCAGTAGTTACATAGTTACATAGTTAGTCAGGTTGAAAAAAGACACAAGTCCATCCAGTTCAACCAAAAAAAAATAAAATAGTGTGTCTCTCTTTGCTGAAGCTCGTGGGTGGAGTTGTGATGTCACAATATTCCTCACCCAGCTCTATACTGAGAGCTGGAGGAGAAAGGAGGGGGGAATGTTGAGGCTCTTTTTGCTCCGTGCAGGAGATAAGAATATGATCTGTCAGTCACACAGCACAGGATGAAAGGTCTCCTATTTCTCCCTCAGTCGTTTTTTTTTCCTACTGAAAAAAGATAAGGGTATTACTCAGTTAGATTAACTGTTAGTGGCAAAACTGAACACAGATGACATGATATCCTCTCATCAGTAAAAATTTTTTTTTTCGCGTTTACATCAACTTTACAGGTCATACACAGTGTAAGGGTTAATGTACTGGTCACATACAGTGACAGGATGAAAGGCCCAATTGATCTGCTGTCGATAGATGTACATTGGTACGTAAGAGGTTAATCTAGAGATCCCCCCCCTGTAGTACTTTTTGCTGTCACTAGAGGTCATCCTCTACTAATGATGATAAACATCATTCAAATCTCTTCCTCTGAGCCCAGGTTTCCCTGGATCTGCCCCAGCCTGTGAATGGACAGTAAATTGAGAAGCAACACATTGAGGAACACATCTCTTTTGTCACTAGGCTTTCTCTCCCTATATCAGCATGCTCCTTGTCATCACATGAACTGATTGGTTCCTTATACTGCTTCTTCCTCTCACCCTCCAACCTTGCTGTATGGGGACTGCAAAAAGTTAATAGGTCAAATTCAGGTACCTGCATTGCTTGCTTTTAATCATGTATAAATGATTAGAGAGCTGCTTTATTTTGTGTATTTGCCCAGAGTTTTTCTAATCAATACAGAGCTGCATTACTTGGTGTTTTTGTTCATATATGAATCCTACATTTGCACTTTCCATGCATCCTCTGAAGGAATGCCAGTTATGATGATTACCTAATCTGATGGTTCATCCATTTTTTTATTAGCAGCATGGCCTGGCTCAGTGTTTGCATCCTTCTTTGTTGTAAATGAGCTGTTCTGATCACCAACAATGGGTGCTGTTTGGGGACGGGTGACTTGTTTTTCAGTGAGATAAATGAGTGTTCCCTCTACTGAATGCAGATTTCTCAGTAGGATGTACTCCTAACCAGGAGGCTGCTGGCATTATTAAACAGGTTTCTCTTTAGTAAAGGTAACCCATCTTTCTTTTTAGAGGTTGCTGGGCAAATGACAAATGTAAAATATTAAGTGAAGGTACAGTTATAAATGAAAGGAGATTTCTAGTCTATGGTGGCATGTTTTCACAGTCATCTCTCTTTTGCTACAGCTTGCACACCCCGATACAGTGGAAGGTCTTGTTCTCGTTAATATTGACCCAAATGCCAAAGGTTGGATGGACTGGGCAGCACATAAGGTGAGGTCCCATTTTTTATTATTTTTTTTTTTTTAAAGGGCTTGTTCACACTGTGTGCAGTGACCTGCATTTGTCCGCACAGGATGACTGAAAGTGACTGTTAGATAACAATTGTTTTCTATGTGCCCTATGTGCCCCCGGTTACATCACAACACTGGTGTAATGTGCACAGTGCTGCAGTGCAAAAAAATATGCAGCATTTCTGCAGTTTTCCACACCACACTGGATGATCCTTCATATCACTGCTGTTCAGTGACATGAATAAAGTGCCACTATGTGAAATATGTCAAATACAATTGAATGAAAAAAGAAAGTGGTGTGATGCGCTGAAATGTGCATCACACTGCTCCCTGGCAGAACCGGCAGTGCACTAGTCTGCACGGTAAGCTCCGTTTTACCACGAAGACTAGTGTGACTGGAGATTACCATAACATAAGTGCCGGTAGCACCAGTGAACTTCTCCATCATTTGAAAACCTTTTAATGACCTTTTTGATCTCTGGATTGCTCCCCATACCCCATTGTTAAAAAATGGTGGTCTAGTTTTCTTTTTCTTTGACATCCCACTTACTATCCTGATCTTTTACAAAGTTTGGTATTAAAACCAAAAATACTACAATAGTCTGAAAGATGTGCTAATAACATCATGATGTTAAGAGTATTCCAGGTTTATTTTCACTTTAATTAATTTGTGGCCCAAACAAATTATTTTCATGCCAGAATCGTCTTGCTACTAAGGCTGCTGTAATATACTGTAGTAGTATTGGCTACATACAGTAAGTAGCGCTTGTAGCTGCTGTAATATACTGTAGTAGTAGTATTAGTAGTAGTATTAGCCACATACAGTAAGTGGTGCTTGTAGCTGCTGTAATATACTGTAGTACTAGTATTAGCTACATACAGTAAGTGGCGCTTGTAGCTGCTGTAATATACTGTAGTACTAGTATTAGCTACATACAGTAAGTGGCGCTTGTAGCTGCTATAATATAGTGTAGTAGTGGTATTAGCTACATACAGTAAGTGGCGCTTGTAGCTGCTGTAATATACTGTAGTACTAGTATTAGCTACATACAGTAAGTGGCACTTGTAGCTGCTGTAATATACTGTAGTAGTATTAGCTACATACAGTAAGTGGTGCTTGTAGCTGCTGTAATATACTGTAGTAGTAGTAATATTAGCTACATACAGTAAGTGGTGCTTGTAGCTGCTGTAATATACTGTAGTAGTAGTATTAGCTACATACAGTAAGTGGCATTTATAGCTGCTGTAATAAACTGTAGTAGTAGTATTAGCTACATACAGTAAGTGGTGCTTGTATACCTGCTGTAATATACTGTAGTAGTAGTATTAGCTACATACAGTAAGTGGCACTTGTAGCTGCTGTAATAAACTGTAGTAGTAGTATTAGCTACATACAGTAAGTGGTGCTTGTATACCTGCTGTAATATACTGTAGTAGTAGTATTAGCTACATACAGTAAGTGGTGCTTGTATACCTGCTGTAATATACTGTAGTAGTAGTATTAGTTGCATACAGTAAGTGGTGCTTGTAACTGCTGTAATATACTTTAGTAGTAGTATTCGCTACATACAGCAAGTGGCGTGTGTAGCTGCTGTAATATACTGTAGTAGCATTAGCTACATACAGTAAGTGGCCCTTGTAGCTGCTGTAATATACTATAGTAGTAGTAGCATTGGCTACATACAGTAAGTGGCGCTTGTAGCTGCTGTAATATACTATAGTAGTAGTAGTCGTATTAGCTACATACAGTAAGTAGCGCTTGTAGCTGCTGTTATATACTGTAGTAGTACTAGCTACATACAGTAAGTGGCACTTGTGGCTGCTGTAATATACTGTAGAAGTAGTATTAGCTACATACAGCAAGTGGCGCTTGTAGTCGCTGTAATATACTGTAGTAGTAGTATTAGCTACATACAGTAGGTGGCGCTTGTAGCTGCTGTAATATACTATAGTAGTAGTATGAGCTACATACAGTAAGTGGCGCTTGTAACTGCTGTAATATAGTGTAGTAGTAGTATTAGCTACATAGAGTAAGTGGTGCTTGTAGCTGCTGTAATATACTATAGTAGTAGTATTCGCTACATATAGTAAGCGGTGCTTGTAGCTGCTGTAATATACTGTAGTATTAGCTATATACAGTAAGTGGTGCTTGTAGCTGCTATAATATAGTGTAGTAGTAATATTAGCTACATACAGTAAGTGGTGCTTGTAGTTGCTGTAATATACTATATTAGTAGTAGTAGCTACATACAGTAAGTTGTTCTTGTAGCTGCTGTAATATACTATAGTAGTAGTAGCTACATACAGTAAGTGGCGCTTGTAGTTGCTGTAATATACTGTAGTAGTAGTAGCTACATACAGTAAGTGGCGCTTGTAGCTGCTTTAATATATTATAGTAGTAGTGGTATTAGCTACATACAGTAAGTGGCGCTTGTAGCTGCTGTAATATACTATAGTAGTTACGGTATTAGCTATATACAGTAAGTGGTGCTTGTAGCTGCTGTAATATACTATAGTAGTAGTGGTATTAGCTACATTCAGTAAGTGGTGCTTGTAGCTGCTGTAATATACTATAGTAGTAGTGGTATTTGCTACATACAGTAAGTGGCGCTTGTAGCTGCTATAATATAGTGTAGTAGTGGTATTAGCTACATACAGTAAGTGGCGCTTGTAGCTGCTATAATATAGTGTAGTAGTGGTATTAGCTACATACAGTAAGTGGCGCTTGTAGCTGCTGTAATATACTATAGTAGTAGTGGTATTGGCTACATACAGTAAGTGGCGCTTGTAGCTGCTATAATATAGTGTAGTAGTGGTATTAGCTACATACAGTAAGTGGCACTTGTAGCTACTATAATATAGTGTAGTAGTGGTATTAGCAACATACAGTAAGTGGCGCTTGTAGCTGCTATAATATAGTGTAGTAGTGGTATTGGCTACATACAGGAAGTGGCGCTTGTAGCTGCTGTAATATACTGTAAGCTGGAGAGCCCTGTGCAACAGGTATGCATATATACAGTCTCGCGGATATAGGGCCAGTTCACACCATAGAAACCCAGTCCCAAAATGCCTTTTGGATGTTTTTTGCATGTGCATTTTTGATGCTTTCCGGTGCGTTTTTTTTTTCCCCCTCTATTTCTATTCACCTTAACCACTTACCAACCAAGCCTGTTTTTTGGGTTCGGTGGTTATTAGTTAAAAACATGTTTTTTTGCTGTAAAATTACTTAGAACCCCCAAACATTATATATTGTTTTTTTTCTGACACCCTAGAGAATAAAATGGCGGTCATTGCAAAATTTTATGTCACACCGTGTTTGCGCAGCGGTCTTCCAAGCATGCTTTTTTTAAAATAAATTCAGTTTTTTTAGTTAAAAAATAAGACAACAGTAAAGTTAGGCCATTTTTTTTCCATATTGTGAAAGATAATGTTACGCCGAGTAAAATGATACCCAACATCTCACGCTTCAAAATTGCGTCCGCTCGCAGAATGGCGACAAACTTTGCAACTTAAAAATCTCCATTGGCGACGTTTAAAAAATTCTACAGGTTAGCAGTTTTGCTTTACAGAGGAGGTCTAGTGCTATAATTATTGCTCTCGCTCTAACGATCGCGGCGATACCTCACATGGGTAGTTTGAACACCGTTTTCATATGTGGGCGGGACTTACTTTTGCGTTCGCTTCTGCACGCAAGCTTTTTTTTTTTAATTATTTATTTTGCTTTTTACTTTTTATTTTTACACTGTTTTTTTTTTTAAATAAAAATATGTACCACTTTTATTCCTATTACAAGAAATGTAAACATTCCTTGTAACAGAAAAAAGCATGACAGGACCTCTTAAATATGAGATCTGGGGCCCAAAAGTCCCCAGATCTCATATTTACACTAAAATGCAAAAAAAAAAAAAATGGAAAAAAATGACAGAACAAAAAAAAAAAAACGTCCCTTTAAGACAGTTGGGCGGACGTGACTTCTGACGTCATTTCCGCCCTGCCGTCCTATGGAGCCGAGTGAGCGGCTGAAGGCCCCTCACTCGGCTCACGGGCACTGGGGGGGGGGGACAGATCGGATCATCTCCACCGGCGGGTCCGGTAAGCGGCGGAGATGACCGGAAAGCGGCGGGAGGGGGGGGCACCTCTCCCGCCGCTGATAAAAGTGATCTTTCGGCGAATCCGCTGCCAAGACCACGTTTATCCTCTTCAGAATCGCCGGCTGAAAAAAACGATATCTGAATGATATCACCACTGAAAGCCAAGGACGTATATACACGCCCTTGGTCGTCAAGTGGTTAAATAAGAACATGTGTGTTCCAGTGCATTTTTGGTGTGTTTAGGTGCGTTCTGGTGCGTTTTTGATGCGTTTTACTGCGTTCCAGTACAGTTCAGTGCAGAAAAAATGCAGCATGTTCTACTTTTTTTTTCTGGAACTGGAATTCACTGAAACTGACCGCACTGGTGTGAACTATGCCATTGACCTACTTTCCATGCTTTCTTGATGCATAAAAAACGCACTGGACTGTATGTGGTGTGAACTGACCCAAAGACCCACTTCTGTGAGGCCACATATATCCGTACTGTCGGTGAGAAGGGGTTAAAGCGTCAATTTACTAAAGGAAGATAGACTGTGCAGTTGCACTCCTTTTCCTCAGAGTTTAGGCCCCTTTTCACACGGGCTGTAAGTTTTATAGGTGGACCTGATCGGACCCTTCAGTTTCTTCTATGGAGAGGCAGATGTGTCTTCTGACAGCCGCCACCATCTGATCTGATCCTGTCCGCCAAAAACAGATGGATGGTGGTCCTATTCCCCATCCGTCCGGTGGATCACATCGGATAGAAACGGACAGGCGGTTCGTTTCCATCCGATTGTCCCATAGAGGAGAGCGGGACTGTGTCTGCTATACAGAGCGGACACGGACCTTTTATCCACCTGCTCAGCAGTGATCAGTGGAGAGAAAGGGGCCTTAGTGAATGTGGTGAGGCTCTTCTAATTTCCATCATCCAATCATGTGCAACCAAAAATTGATTTTTTTTTTTTCTTTTCCTTGCACCTGATTTGGGTATTCTTTACAAAGTGAAGCTTCGCCACCTTCACTAAGCTCTGGGGGAAATGAGTGCAAATGCACAGTCTATTTGCCTTTAGTAATTCAAACCCACTGTCACCCCGCCCCCTACCCTCGATCCATGGTGTATATACTGTATCTGCCTACCCTTTGTCACCACCTAAAGGAGCAAGACTTTTTTGTCATTAGGGAGCATGCTTGCGCCCACATGGGATAGTGATGGCGTCCACCTGAGTAGGCACTGACATCAAAGGAGTGCTGATGTAGATTATTATTTGCTGGGGAAGGGGGTGGTACAGTATATTAGGAGGTGCTGTCATTCAATCAATAAGATTTTGCTGACTTATTGGGGTTGGTTTACCAAAACCAGAGAGTGCAATATCTGGTGCAGCTGTGCATGGTAGCCAATCCGCTTCTAACTTCAGCTTGTTCAACTAAGGTTTTATCAAAAAGCCTGGATGCTGATTGGTTTCTATGCACAGCTGCACCAGATTTTGCACTCTCCAGTTTTAGTAAATCAGCCCCATTGTGTTGTGGTAGGGAGATGACCAGGGCTGGCATTTTTCTATACTGATTTATAAATTGGTAGTTCTGTTTCAAATGGAATCGGGTTTGACCTGTTTTTATATACAGCCCCTACGTAGTTGTAATTATTTTTCCGTCTCCTGCTAACTAATAAACCTAGACTGTGTGTTTAATTTAAAGAATTTCTGTTTTCAATGCGTTTCTGACCATATGGTGTGTCTTTGCCTACTCCAGCTTTCAGGCCTGACATCTTCCATCCCGGAAATGATTCTGTCTCATCTCTTCAGTACAGTAAGTAGAAGCGCACTCCTAATATTGGATTCCCAGTTCCACATCTGGGTAGGAGAGCTGATTAACTCTACTATGTTATGTTTGTGCAGGAAGAGCTTTCGGGCAACACAGACATTGTGCGTCAGTACAAAACCGCCATCTTAAGCTCTCCTATCGTCAGCAACAACCAGCTGTACTGGAACAGTTACAATAGGTAAGAAAACGCAAATAGATAGATATTCTAGTCATAACCAGGGATATTTGCAGGTGGTTGGAAATACCCTGGCTCATATCAACAGACATTTTTGTATAAAAATCAAATATTCTGTTCATTATTGTTGTTTTCTCATAATGCTTACAGGGTTTGGTGCCCAAGCAAGAAAGCAGACTCAACTCTGTGGCATTTTTATGGCATGTCTTTTCATACATAAATGCTTTTTGTTGTGAACGGTTTCATTTAGTGTTGAGCTCCATAGCCAAATTGTGTTAGTGTGTTTCCAGCAAATGTGTTTTTAAGTGGTCCATTTATGTGAACTTGGTGTGGAGTTATTTACTTTTGGTCATCACAAAGGACAAGGGGGCACTCTGTAAGTCTAGAGGAAAAAAGATTTCATCTCCAAATACGGAAAGGTTTCTTCACAGTAAGAGCTGTGAAAATGTGGAATAGACTGCCTCCAGAGGTGGTTTTGGCCAGCACGGATGATTGCTTTAAAAAAGGCCTGGATTCTTTCCTTAATGTAAATAATATAACTGGGTACTAACACATTTTTAAGTAAAGTTGATCCAGGGTGTATCCGATTGCCTCTCGGGGGATCAGGAAGGAATTTTTCTCCACCGCTATAGCAAATTGGATCCATGCTTTGCTGGGTTTTTTTTTGCCTTCCTCTGGATCAACTGTGGGTGAAGGACTATAAGGAATTGTATGGTTATATATATAATTTTTCTGTTTTATTTATATATTTTTTGGTTGAACTAGATGGACTTGTGTCTTTTTTTTCAACCTGACTAACTATGTAAAAGTCCTGATTGCTACATTTTTAGCGCATGTTTGATGCGTGCTTAACCGCTTCCACACCGCGTGCAGTATGGATGCATCGCGCGAATCGCAGTAAATAAACGGCGATTTGCAGAGTGGCTGCTAGGGGGCGCGCACGCCGTACTCCCGAGGAGTGTGCCCGCGACTCGGGTGGACTCGATGTCTGCCGGCGAGCCGCGATGAGCGGCCACAGCAGAAAGAACGAGGAACCACCGATGTAAACACAGCGGTTCCCCACTCTGTCAGTGCGGGCATAGGAGATCTACTGATCCCTGTCACTGGGATAAGCTAGATCTCCTATGCCCATAACAGCCCAGCCCCCCCCCCCCCACAGTTAGAACACACCCAGGGAACACAGTTAACCCCTAGATCTCCCCCTGCAGGTTAACCCCTTCACTGCCAATGACATCTATACAGTAATCAGTGGACATTTAAATTTCTGATCGCTGTATAAATGTCATTGGTCCCAAAAAAGTGTAAAAAATGTCCGACATGTCCACCCCAATATCGCGTTACCGCTAAAAATTGCAGATTGCCGCCATTACTAGTAAAAAAATAAATAAACTAAAAACCCCAGAAATTAATTCTTATCATCCATAAACGCAGCCACTTTTGCGCAAACCAATCAATAAATGCAGATTGCGATTTTTTTTTTTTTTACACCAAAAATATGAGGAAGAATATAAATCGGCCAAAACCGATGAAAATAAATGTTTTTTTATATTTTTTTTTTGGATTTGAATTTTTAGCAAAAAGTAAGAAAAACTGTTTTGTTTGTTGTTTTTTTTTTTTTTTTGCAAAATTGTCGCTCTTTTTTTGTATATAGCGGTGATCAGAAATGACGCAGTGGGAATCAAATACCACCAAAAGAAAGCTCTATTTGTGTGGAAAAAAAGGACGCAAATTTTGTTTGGGTACAACATCGCACGGCCGCGCAATTGTCAGTTAAAGCAGCGCAGTGCCGAATCGCAAAAACCTGGGAAATCCTTCCAGGGCTGAAGTGGTTAAATGACTCTTTCACGCGGATCAGTTTTTGATGTGCTTTTGTTCAGGTGTGAAGAGCTCCATTTAAAAGGAATGCATTTTTCTTCCCCCTTTTTTTTAACTGAACAACTGAATAAAAACTTATCAGTGTGAAAGCAGCCTTAAAGCGGAGTTCCACCCACAATTGGAACTTCCGCTTATCAAATCCTCCCCCCTCCCCTCCGGTGGCACATTTGGCACCTTTCGGTGGGGAGCGGATACCTTCCACTTCCAGCAGCCCGGCTCCCTCCTCCTTTCCCCATTGCCGAGCCAGTGAGAGAGTGCAGTGGTGTCTCGCGCATGCGCAGTAGGGGCCCTGCGTGAAGCCGTTACCCTTACTGCCGGGTTCCATTACCCGCAATGTCGGCTGCAGCACCCAAAAGCTGATGGGAACATCAGCTGCGGTGCCGACATCGTTGGACGCCAGGACAGGTAAGTGTCCTATTATTAAAAGTCAGCAGCTATAGTATGTGTAGCAGCTGGCGTTTAATTTTTCCAGGGGTGAGCTGAATACTGCTTTAAGTTGGCCAAATATTAGCAGACATTCACTGTTAGACATTTGAGAGGACTGTCTAGACCCACTTTTTTTAATGTGGACCTGTATGTGTAACTTCTCAGCTAGCCCCCCTATTGGCCATTGTGGTTGCCCCAAACCAGTCAGGTGGGTGGGGCCGAGGTCAAATTTTTACAGGAAAAGTCAAGATTTGTATATAGACAGTCAGCTGCTTATATTCTCAAAACTATATGATTATTTTAATGTTCACCTGTTATGGGAAGTAACCTAGGTTTGCTTTGCCCACATTTGAAACTGACTTAGTTAAGACAGGCTTAGCTGTCTTAATTTCTGTAAATATGCCATTTATAAACCCACTAATGTCAAAACTATATATTTTATTATTATTTATTTATTTATTTATTTATTTTTAGGCACAGTTTTAAAGGGGATAGCACTTCTGTCTATTTTGTTTTCGGTTTGTGTAACAAGTAGATGGTTGTAACCCTAACCTAAAAAAGAGATCCTGTTCCCTTATAGCAGGTTAAACAGCACAGTGCTTGTGCTGTCTAATCCGCCCCTCTCTAAGCTGTAAAAAACCTGGTTGATCCTGCCTGTTCCTGTGCTCCCCTTAGTGTGCTGACCACGGTAATCATGATTGCTAATCCATGATTAGTGTGGTCAGTTTACGTGACTCCATAATCCCGCTGCTCTCTTCTCTCCCCCTCCCTGCCTGTCAGCTCGTGTGTGTGTGTGAGCTGCCACTCCCCTACTGCCACTATTAGTAGCTGGCAGTAAAGTTAAATAATGATTACTGCCAGTCCCTCTCTTTTATGAAGCCATCCTACACTGTGTAAATTTTATTGTAAAACAATGCCTCTAAATACCTTACCTCCCGATCTTTTCTGGCCGGTCACATGACCTTCGGTTACTCTCCTCCTCCAAACTAAAGGCTACAGCGGGAGGGGCTGAGCGGACCGCACAGCGGTCACGTGACCTCCCCGGTTCACATCAGAGGGGATCTGGGTCCCTTCCACTGTAGCTCTTAGATCAGAGGAGTAGAACCGCCAGAGGTCACGTGACCAGCCAGAAAAGATCTGAGCTCAGGTATTTAGAGGCATCATTTTACACTAACATTTACACAGTGTAGGATTGCTTCATAAAATAAAGGGGCTGGCAGTGATTTTTTAAAAAAAAATTATGTTACTTATCTTTTAAGACAGGAAATAAAGCAAAATCGTTTTTTGGAATTTTTTTTTTTTTTTTTTTTTTTTAGTAGATTGGGGAAAAGTGAGACCTGGTGTCAGGTTTTTGTTGCTGTACGCCCACTGGGTGGGTCTCTTCAATTCCTATTTGGTCAGTAGTACAGGAAGTGAAGTTATACTGTATTTCAACAGGGATACACATAGCAATAAAAATCTGACCATGGTTCTAACCAATCCCCGTTCTATGAAAAAATGTTTTGGCTGGAGATAAAAGTATATTTAGTGATCACTGAACATTTTGCCAGAAATAATTAAAACTAAAAAAATACATGTTTCCAAGTTCATTATAAGAGTTTAAATTCACTTACAGAGTCTAGATTTTGCAGAAAAAAGGACCAGTTATGTTTGGCTGTCTTTTCTGTTCATATTGTTTCTAACTAACCTATCTTATTTCTTTTTCCAGTCGCCGGGATTTGAACTTGGAACGTGGTGGAGATGTCACCCTAAAGTAAGTGATTGTGTTATGCCATGCTACTTGCAGAAATCCTCCTGGATATACCTTTCTTTTTTGTAATTCCTTTATTGAACCAACATTTGTATTATACAATTTAAGTTATGAGTCAAGCAAGTTACAACAGCATACACATACTAGAGACACATATTAACCACTTCCTTACCGGCGTATAGTAAAAATACGCCGGCAAGGTGGACTCCCCATCCTAAGTGGACGTCATATGACGTCCTCTTGTTTTCGCCGCTTTGCGGGCCATTCCTTCACCAATTATACACAGAGATCATACACATACGACAACATTGAACGAACTGAGTATTGAATTTAACATATTATGTTTACAACCAAGTTATTTCCTTAATGTTTTTTCTTTCCATATAGGTCCTCCTAAAGACGTTCATCGTACCGTATTGTGTTAGTGAATGAAATCCCACTGTAGAGGTGGTGCAAGGTTCAAGTTTAGGGCCGCTGACCTTTTTCTTTATTCTATCCAATCAATCTTTGTTATACTTGTCTTTTCTGTCGGTTTGTATTGACCAGGAAAAAAGACGTTTTAGATCTGAGACATTCACTTAAATTTGAGAATATTACTTGAACCTTTGTACATAAAAAAATCAAAATTAATAAAGAC
>BLSH010184924.1:509705-523323 GCA_018402905.1 Glandirana rugosa
AATTTTCAATGATTGGCACCATAGCTTGTAGACTCTATAACTTTCACAGAGACCAAATAATATCCACTAATTTGGGTTATTTTTACCAAAGATATGTAGCAGTATAAATTATCGCCCAAATTTATGAAGAAAAATTACTTTTTTGCAAAATTTTTCAATACAAACTAAAAAAAAGTGTTTTTTTTTCAAAATTTTCGCTATTTTTTCGCTTATATTGAAAAAAATAAAAAACCCAGCAGTGATTATATACCACCAAAAGAAAGCTCTATTTGTGAGAAAAAAATGATAAAAATTTTGTTTGGGTACAGTGTACCATGACTGAGTAATTGTCATTTAAAGTGTGAGAGTGCTGAAAGCTGAAAATTGGTCTGGTAAGGAAGGGGGTGTAAGTGTCCTGTATGGAAGTGGTTAAATGTCCGCCTCAGCTTCAAAGGCAGCTTAACAGATTCAAGTCATACTCGGTTTAACAAATTGAACGCAAGTAAAATATTCTTAACTGGCAGGGCATAACGATAAGCATCTCCATTTGTCCAGTCCTATGTAGAAAGCCCTAGCGCCGTAATGCATCCCTGTGGGATAAAAAATAAATAAATACCCGGATTAGGAGAAGACCTCGGGCGGCCAGCATAGCTCAATAAAAGGACAAAGTCCATTGTATATGGTCAACTACATAAAAATAAAAACTACCCCAAAGGGGTTTCCAAGCTAAATGTGTTCATGTTGAAGGGGAGGGAACAAAAGGGGGGAAAAAACGGATGGGGAAAACAGAGAAAGGGAGAGAAAATCAGCTGTGCTGCAAGACTTCCTGCAGATATGCGTCATTGAAAATGAAGTGTTGCCATGGTCTCCGAAAGGACTCCTCCCAATTGTGCAAGGTAGCTGTAAGGTCCTCCATGTCCCTAAGCTCATTGATTTTAAAGAACCAAAGAGACCTCGAGGGGGTGCTCACAGACCTCCAACACAAGGTCCATCCAGCTACTAAATGCAGCCTTGGCCACATTTAGTAGCTAGATGGTGAGAGAGGCCTTGTATTTTTTATCTTTTTCTTTTTGTATATTTTTATGGGCCGTTGGGTAAGGTGCAGCAAACATGGATTGTCCGCTCGATCTACATTGGTCAGACGTTTGATAGTGCAAGCCCCCTCTCGCCAGAATGTTTTTAATTTTTGGGTAGTCCCAGAAAATGTGCAGCATAGTATCTAACCCAGCATTGCATCGCTAGCATGTGTCAGGCACATGCGGGAAAATACGGTGTAAGGTCGTTGGTACCCTATACCATCTCATCAGGCTCTTATAGCTGGTTTCTTGCACCTTCGTGGCTATGGAGGATTTCTGCGAAAAATTAAGAATTTTTTCCTTGGATACCTTTTCTAACTTGCCTGATTCTTGATTGCAGATGTCCTGTGATGCTAGTAGTTGGTGATCAGGCTCCTTATGAGGATGCAGTGGTAAGTCTGAATGGATCTAGACTGAGAATGAGAATTGCTTTAGTATGATTTCATTATAATCTGAACTTCTGTGTGCTTGTAGGTTGAGTGCAACTCAAAACTGGATCCAACACAGACCTCATTCTTGAAGGTAAGTGGACTAGAGGAGGATATCTAATGCAGGCAAATTAAAGGTAACCAACTGCATTATTCTGCTTCTAAGTAGACCGTCAGTTTAGGTACAACAAAAACATTTTCAGTGACTGTTACCCTAAAATTCATTTGCAGGCACAAAATTTCAAATTATTGTGATGGTACATGGTTCTTTTTTTTTTATGCTGGTGTATTGGTGACACTTTTCAACATCCATAGATGACATTGTAACGGTGCTATCTGCCCAATGTCATTGTAACACCCAGCATATTAAGGTTGATAGGCTGTAGGGAGTACCCTGGATCATATGATTTCCCTTGGTCTCTACAACAGAAACAGACAAAAGCAAAAACACATTTTTTTGTGACTTGAGGAAGGTTTGCATCATTTTTGTTGCTATCCATGCTTCCCTGTGTGGTGACAACATGCAATGTTTTTGTTGCTGTCCACGCCTTCCTGTACCAGTGACAGCTACCCCCCCCCCCCCCCCATTTATTACATAGGTGTCACAGGGATGGGAAAGTGACCAAAAGTTTCCCCATTCTGGTCACCAGCAAAAATTAAGACCTGTGAGAAAACCGCACTGTATAAATGATTAGTCTACTGCAGGGCTCAAAATTTCAAGTCCTGAGCTACTAGCCAGGCCTTAAGAGTTACTCACCACTACTTCCCCAACCCCGCTCCTAATTACGCCCTCGTAACTTATCTCATGAAATGACACTGTTAAATGTTTTATGCAGAATTAAGTTAAAATAATAAATATTAACAACAACTTTAACAATGAAGCAGAGGAGTGATCTGTGGATCAAAGAGCAGGTGAGCGGAAATTTTGAGGGCTTTACTAGGTTCTAGCAAGTTGTAGTGGGATATACTGGGTTATAGTGGGTTATACTGGAATATACAGGGTTGTACTGGGTTATACTGGAATGTACTAATTTATAGCAAGTTACAGTGGGTTATACTGGAATAAACTGGGTCATACTGGAATATACTGGGTTATATTGGGTCATACTGGAATATACCACAGATATGTTGTATCCTATACCAGTTCCAGATGGAATATAGACTACTTTACAGTGCAAGTTATTAAGAATAGGAATACCTCACCATGCTGCTGGATCCCGAGTGAATGGATAGATGTAGGCTTACTCGGCTCTCACTTCGCAAGGGGTCAACATAAATGATGCAGCCGTTAGCTGAGATGTTGGTTGTCCTGTAGCTATGGTGTAGCTTATCACTGGTCGGTAGCTGTATGTCAGATGTCGCAGGACCTTAGTTGTGGAATAGCTTGCGGCAGCTGTCCATTGCCTGACTCCGCTTTCTCTGTACATGTGATTAACTGTAATCTACTGCTGGTATGGGCAGACTCCTGACACTGCAATCACTCAGGTGGCTCAGACCGACAGGTACAGCCATGTTCCCGGGCTGACAATGCGGGCAGAAAGGCCCATAGACAGACATAGAGAAGAACCAAGCTCACATGACAGTCAGATGAACACAAAGCGGGAGCTGCCTGGCCAGGAGGAGGAAAGCTGAACTGGTGCCGGTGGTGCCCCCGCCTCCCCTCCAATGCAGCTCCACACTCACCCTCAGCTTATTTCCACTTGCCAAATGCGAGCAGGAGAGTGGAAATTTTGAAGGCTCTATTTATATTCTGCAATCAGTTATGTACATAGGGTAGCCATATTTGCTCACTACATGTGCAGGCTGTCCTTCCTGCTTAGTACTGACACTTTGTACTTTACTGTTCCTGTATTCAGTGAAAAGCTGGCAGTATACCCAGACTAACTGAAATCACTACAAACAGTAGGTAGCTTATCTTGTAGCTTGCTTTTTTTTTAGTAATTGTTGATGTAGACCACCAAGAAAAACTTTTTTTTCTTTGCTTCCCACACAGGAACTAATGAGGAAATCTTTGACAACAAATATATTAACTCTATTCAAAACTTAGAAAAAAAAAAAAGATTGTCTGGATTTCCACTTTAGGTCCGTACACTGATGTGTTGGTTTAACATGCTGTAAAAAATATATAATTTATTTAGAATGACACCCTAATGCACCCACAGTACAGCTGAAAATGCTGCAGCGCACCTTCACCTACAATAACACAATACTGTAGTATTAGTATGAATGGGCTTTGAAAGAATGTTGCCCATTGCAGATGTCAGTCATGCAGAGAGTTACGTGAGGGAGTATCTAAAAAATAAATAAATAAAAAATACCATCATATTAATGTGAAATACCAAGCAAATACAAATGCAGTTGATCCAAAAATGACTTTACAATACTCAATGTGTACTGACTGAAAACTTTAGAAGCATTGTGAGCAAATGTAAAAAAAACATACAGGCACATTCTGGAGGACTAGCATATAATCTAAGATTGTAGCTCAACAAGAGTGAAAGGTGCAAAATGGAAAGGCTGGTGGTATATGAGGTTTGTACTTATAATAATATTTTGTATTGTAGATGGCGGATTCTGGTGGACAGCCACAGATTACACAGGTAATAAAGTAACAAACTCATTATTCTGTTCTAAAACAGATTTACTAAAGCTGGAGAGTGCAAAATCTGGTTCAACTGTACATGGTAGCCAATCAGCTTCTAATTTCAGCTTGTTCAATTAGGCTTTTACCAAAAGACCTGGATGCTGATTGGTTTCTATTCACAGCTGCACCAGATCTTGCACTCTCCAGTTTTAGTAAATCAGCCCCATTGTGTTGTGGTAGGGAGATGACCAGGGCTGACGTTTTTCTATACTGATTTATAAATGGGAAGTTCTGTTTCAAATGAAATCGGGTTTGACCCATTTATATACAGCCCCTACATAGTTGTAATTATTTTTTTCTCATTCTTTCCCCCTCCTGCTAACTAAAAAACCTAGACTTGTCTGTTTAATTAAGCTTTGACAAAAACAAAATTGGAAGCTGATTGGTTTCTATGCAGAGCTGCACCAGATTTTGCACACTCCAGTTTTTTAGTAAATCAACACCATTGCCTTCATACAGCATATTCTGCTACCCTTCCTGTGAAATCACAGCAGAATAGCAGCTTAAAATAAATTGATTTAAATCCAGAGGCTGTTGGAAATGCCGTCATTATAATTCAAACCAGGAACGGAGGTTTACAAAACAGACTGTTTTGAAGGAAAGAAGGGCCTCATGCCAAAAAGTGTTTGAAGAAAGGCCAATTGTTCTCTACAACAACCAATCAGATTCTCCATTTCGTTTTGGCACATGTCCCTAAAAACTTACTGGAGCTTATGCATGTGTGAATGTGTTATAGAATGAAATTTGCAACCAATCAGCTGTCATTTCTGCAGTCCAGGTTTGAAAATGAAACAAGGATTCGAATGTTGTATAGCACACCTTTTATTAGGGTTGCGCCAATATCACTTTTTTGCCACCGAGTCTGAGTATCGATACTTTACCTTTAGGTAGTCGCCGTTACCGATATCTATTTTGGTCATGTGACCATTTTTTTAAAGGGAATGACGATTTCTGTTAGTTTTCTTTATGGAATGAAGAATTTGAACTCCAAAAGACGTATGAAACAAATAAAGTGATTTTATTTGCTTGTCAAAAAGTTCTGAGAGCTCAAATTGCACAGAACATGTTAAATTATAATGTTAATGACATGTAAACATCACCACCAGTTCATAACCAACCAATTGCAATACAGTTCTGTAGTTTAGGCAGGAGGAGGAGCAAGAAAACTAGAACAGTATCATTACACAGCCCCCTGCTCCTCTGCATCCCCTTTACATTACACAGCCCCCTGCACCTCTGGACCCCTTTACATTACACAACCCCCTGCACCTCTGGACTTCTTTACATTACACAGCCACCCCACAGCTGTGTATTTTTATTTGGGGGGGGTCACCTTGGAGGGGTGAGTGCGCGTGGACCTGGGGGGGGGGGGTTACTATGTTTGTTTTTTTTTTTTTTTTTACTTTTTGCAGTTTTTAATTTATTTTTTGGGGGGGGGTTCTGGGGTCTTTAGTGAGATATTAGACCCCCATATGTCTTATTTTGAGACAGAGAAAAGGAACTGAATCCTTTTCTCTGCTACACTTAAATTAAATGAGTGAGGAATTTCAGTAATTTCTCACTCATTCAGAAAATGACAGACTGATAGATAGCAACACTTGCAGTTCTTATTATCAGCTGTCAGTGGGACACATAGCAGCAATCTTAGTAAACGCTGGTTGCGCCCCCTCCCCCGCCGCGATCCCCAGCCTGTCAGCTCGCCAGAGAACACAGGCAGAAGCTGCAGGAGGGGGAAAGAGGGATACCGCTTGGAGCGGTGATGGATGGGGGGTGTGGGGGCAAGGTATATGAGGGGTGTTCTGAGTGGTGGCCCATGCAGCGCCTGAAGCTGGTGGGAGCGGCAGAGGAGAGATGCCGGCTAATGATGGTAGTTGTGGGGGCTGCCATCAGGGGGCTACAGGGATAAGGTTAAGGGGGGGGGGGGTCGCCCTAGCCTGGTGACAGCTGGTGGGAGGAGGGAGAGAGGGGGAATCCCAGGACACGTCATTGGTTTTTTAAGGAAGCGGCGGCCCCCTTCCTTAACCAATAATTGGAGGCATTTTTTCCATTAAACTTCAATTGTTAGCGGGAATTCCCGCTGACAACTGAAAGAACGGAGACCTAAGGTATCCATTTTTCACGAGTACCGATACTCTGAAAATGCCCAGTATCGGTACCGATACCAGTATCAGTATCGGTGCAACCCTACCTTTTTATACATCGGTGGTATGGTCCAGTGCTTGAATTGATTTTAGAAATCCGTAACGTCTTTCATATCTTAAAGCAAACTTTTTTTTTTTTTGTATTCTTTTATTTAAGAGATTAAAGTATTACAATGCAAACAAAACATATGAAAAGCACTCAATACCAACACCAGTAATATATAAACGAATATTGGAATAATAAAGTGATAAAAATAATACTAGAAAATAACAATAAAAAAAAAAAAATATATATATATATAGATAGATAGATAGATAGATAGATATTTGTTCTTTAACCTAGCCAATTTTGTAGGTGTTACTATGTAGACTTCTGGAGTCTGTCTGCTGTGGCAGAAAATGGCTTTTCATTATAGAAGTAAAATTGTTTTTAAATATTTGCATTACAGAACTTCCCGTTCCTACATTTGTTCCGAACATTTCTTGGGCATTATTTAGATAGACTTTTCTTACTATGGTGATATGTTTTAATTCTATATATTAATTCTATATATTGTGGGCATTTGCTTAGTGTTGCGCTTCCAAGGATGCGGTCCACTCTCGAAATCCTTGTTTTAGGGCATTTCCACCAATGCGGGGGGTTTTCAGCATTTCTCTGCGACAAATGAAGGCTCATCAGCCTCCTGGCTTTCAATTTCAGTGCCACTGCTTTGGCCTCAATTCTCGGGCCCTTGTCCGATCCTCATGCTGACACAGGTTCTTATGTACACATGCACAAACTCTCTAACTGCTCTCAGCTGTATTAACTCAACCCTTCTTTCTCAATGGATCTTTGAGCCAAAGTCACTCCCAAACTAAAAGATTGTGCACAGTTGCAGAAGTAGGGGCTGGTTGCTCACAAAACATGCACCTAGGGTTGGAGACTTCATCCTTCAAGTCTCTACAAAGCCTGCAAGGTTTAGGGTTTACTAAGCTCTGGGAAAACCAATAAGCAGTTTTTTTTCTCTAGATGACCCTCATCCCGGGGGCCCCTCACGATGCATGGATGAGAATCCTAGGTGACATTTAAACATTTTTATGATCCTGTGGTCCAGTCTCACTTGCAAACTTCAACGTGGAACCTTGACATGGTGTTTCCTTGTCAATTCTTGATTCTTTCTCTGTCTGATTTCCTTTCTTATCGTATTACATATGTCAACATTACATTTCATAGTGGTAAAAAAAATGCTCAATAAATGGTAACTGCACTTCTAGCACACATAGACATGAGCTCTGCTGTAACCTAGTAACTTAAATGAATTGTGTTACTACACCAGAAGCTTTGTTCCCACTGCCCAGTGTGAAAGGACAAGCATGGTACTGGCTTGCTCTGTTGCTTAAATATGGTTACAAGGGGCAAGTGTCAGGGACAAGAAGTAGGTTATGAGTAGCTTGGTCAATGTTCTCTTTAAGCCAGTATATCTTTAGCTTTACTGCACTGCCCACCACTTGTAACCCCATGAGTGCCATAGCACATAAACTATCTGCTGGCCTTCTCTACCTGGGCATGGGGGGGGGGGGGGGTATGCTAAGCAGTAAAGGTAATCCATTTTGCTGTAGACTAAATAGTGCTTTATACCCTAACAAATGCTATTCTTTATTATCTTTTATTTTGGTCATTGTATTAGAGTGCTTCCCTGTCTGATGTTAAACATATGTTGAATGAACCAGGCTCTTCTGTCCTGCTTGGGTACACAATCTAAAAATGCAGTTTTCATTACTTTTCCATTCAATTTCAGCCTGGCAAACTCGCCGAAGCATTCAAATACTTTGTACAGGGAATGGGATACAGTGAGTATTTGTTACAGCTTTTATTTACATTTACAGTTACACAGAGGAAAACTGTTCAAGGAGCAACGTTCATTATCCGTAGTAACCAATGAGAACCCACCTTCAGTTGTCGTGGCTTTAGTAAGGAGAATTCTAATAGGCCACTGCACTTTGCATTTTACCCTTTGTTTAAATTCATCTGTTTAATTGTATGGTCTTTATTTCTGTAGTGTGGTATCATACTGACTATACTATTTCTTTGCTTTTCTCTGTGTTCATTTTGAACAGAGTTTGTCAAAGTATTATACCGTATATATAATCATCATAAAGTCCCTTTTCACCCTGATGTCTATGTGTATAGTGTATGTCCAAGTGTAATGGCCCATACAAACGATCCGAAAATTGGACAAAAAATCCCGCATTCGAAGTGATCGTACGATAATCGGATCGTTACTACAGAGCTTTCGAGAGCCGATCATGACAGTTCATCCGATATTATTCGATCGGACAAACACAAAAAAATTTCTCTTACGATACCGGATCGTACGATTTTCATGTAACCAGTACAGTTGTCGTCCGAAAATACAATACAAATACACTACAACACATTACACTTGCGATTTTTTTTTTTTTATTCTGTCGTACGAGAATTTTCGTGACTTTAGTACACTCTTCCAATTCAATCTGAGAGTAGCATGCAAATAAAAACAGACGATCCGTTGTCCGATTTTCGGAATGTGCGTACCGGGCTTAACTCTGGTGTATGGTGGCTTAATCTCTTGGATTTCAGGTCCAATTTGTTTTCATTAGTAACTTAATCAAGTGAACATTTTTTAAAATTCTTTATTTATGATGCCACAAGACATTCAAGAGTTACATATATACTCATGACAAATTCCATTAGTGGTCATATAGACGTGGGGGAGTAAAAGGGGGGTCAGGGTTGTATGAAAAAGGCCCACTTTACATTTCTGATCAGCCAACTAATTTGAAAGGGTATCAATCCAATTAACTGTGACTTCTCTGCAGGAATTTGTTCTTCATGTAAGCGTTTAAAAATGTATTCTCAAAATGATGTTTTTCTTCTAAGATTGTGTTACTGTCTCAAATGGATATTTAGCATATATTGATTGGAATAGAAACTGTTTTGAAAGTGTAGGTATCTTAGACAGATATTTTTTTGTATAATTTATGTAAGAAATAACCAGATAAACATGCCATGTCATCTCATGCCTCCTGCCTGCCATGAAACCATCTCCAATTCTCTCATTTCTTCTCTTCCACATACAGTCATCATTTGTGTGTGAGTGACTGTTCTCAAGTATTTCCCATTTAAGTCCTTTCTTCAAAAATATGTTCATTGTTATTAGCAATAAAGGTATAATACAGTGACTTGAAAAAATATTCATACCCCTTGAAGTTTTCCACTTTTTGTCATGCTACAACCAAAAACAAATTTATTTTATTAGGATTTTATGTGATAGACCAACACAAAGTGGCACATAATTGTGAAGTGGAAGGAAAATGATAAATGTTTTTCAAAATTATTTACAAATAAATATCTGAAAAGTGTGGCATACATTTGTATTCTGCCCCCTTTACTCTAAAACCCTTAACTAAAATCTAGTGGAACCAATTGCCTTCAGAAGTCCCCCAATTAGTAAATAGAGGCCACCTGTGTGTAATTTGATCTCAGTATAAATACAGCTGTTCTGTAACGTCCTCAGGTTTTTTAGAGAACCTTAGTGAACAAACAGCATCATGAAGGCCAAGGAACACACCAGACAGGTTAGGGATAATGTGGAGAAGTTTAAACCATGGTTAGGTTATAAATAAATATCCCAAGCTTTGAACATCTCACGGAGCACTGTTTAATCCATCCTCTGAAAATGGAAAGAGTATGGCACAACTGCAAACCTACCAAGATATGGCCATCCACCTAAACTGACAGGCCAGGCAAGGAGAATATTAATCTGAGAAGCAGCCAAGAGGCCTATGGTAACTCTGAAGGAGTTGCAGAGATCCATAGCTCAGATAGGAAAATCTGTCCATAGGACAGACCTTTATGGAAGAGTGGCAAGAAGAAAGCCATTGTTAAAAGAAAGCTATAAGCAGTCCCATTTACAGTTTGCAAGAACCCATGTGGGGGACACAGCAAACATGTGGAAGAACTTGCTCTGCTCAGATGAGACCAAAACTAAACTTTTTGGCCTAAAAGCAAAACGCTATGTGTGGTGGAAAACTAAGACTGAACATTACCCTGAACACACCATCCCCACCGTGAAACATGGTGGTGGTAGAATCATGTTGGGGAGATGATTTTCTTTAGCAGGGACAGGGGAAGCTGGTTAGAGTTGATGGGAAGATGGATGGAGCCAAATACAAGGTAATCTTAGATAATCTTAGAAGAAAATCTGTTAGAGTCTGCAAAAGACTTTAGAGTGGAGCGGAGGTTCACCTTCCAGCAGGACAACGACCCTAAACATCCAGCTACAATGGAATGGTTTAGCATATAATGTGTTAGAATGGCCCAGTCAAAGTCCAGACCTAAATCCAATTGAGAATCTGTGGCAAGACTTGAAAATTGCTGTTCAGATGCTCTCCATTCAATCTAACAGAGTTTGAGCTATTTTGCAAAGAAGAATGGGTTCAAATGTCACTCTCTAGATGTGCAAAGCTGGTAGAGACATCCCCAAAAAGACTTGCAGCTATAATTGCAGTGAAAGGGGGTTGTACAAAGTTTTGACTCAGGGGGACTGAATACAAATGCATGCCATACTTTTCACATATTTATTTGTAAAAAAATGTGAAAACCATTTATCACTTTCCTTCCATTTTACAATTATGTGCCACGTTGTGTTGGTCTATCACATAAAATCCCAATAAAATACATTTAGGTTTTTGGTTGTAACATGAAAAATTTGGAAAATTTCAAGGGGTATGAATACTTTCCCAAAGCACTGTATATGTTAAAATCAACCAAACCATACCTATAGTAATGAATGGCCTTAAGATATCATTGAAGAGCTACCTACCCTCATAAGATCACTGGCTAGAAGAGTTCCACAGTGTCAATAAGACCCCTTTCACACTGAAAGCAACGGGTGTTTTTACAGTGCTTTATCGGCGTTTTAGCGGCGCTAGCCGGCCATTTTTTTTTTTTTTTTTAAGGTCACATGACAACCTGACCTTAAAATAATGGGAATAAGACCCATTATGCGGCGCTTTGGAAGGGGCATTCAATGGGCAGGGGCATTTTGGGAGCGCTATTTATAGTGCTCCCAACCCGCCCTAAAGATGCTGCTTGCAGGACTTTTTCTAATGTCCCACAAGCGCACCACCCCAGTGTGAAAGCACACGCTGCAATGAATGGGAGGCAGTTTCCAGGTGCTTTTCAGAGGCTATTTCTAGCGCTAAAACGCCTGAAAACTGCCTGTGTGAAAGGGGTCTTAGTGTTTGAATAGACAAATCTAACTCCATATAAGAAACTTGGACAAATTTTATGGTGACAACTCCAGACTACGTATTTGTTTTCTCTGAAGTTATGCTGAGTTTTTTTTGTTTTTTTTTTTTCGATAAAAGCTCATGATAGATTTACCTTGCTAAGGAGTCTATGCCCCCATTGCCATAACGGCTGCAGTAACTGTGCTTTCTAGACAGTGATTAGTGTAAATTGACAGTGATCCCCTCCTAGCAAGCAATGATTTCTCATAATTGGAGGACTAAAAAAATCAAACACATAGAAATGCTATACATGTATTTGTGTTGGAGTCCTATCCCGGGCCTTTGTAGATGCTTGTACCTGGGTTATTTCAGTTATCCATTCTAATGAAATGTACTCAGGATAAATAAGTATTAATTTAAAAAGATTACTTGGATAATACTAAAATCAAATATAATACTGCAATGACACAAAGGGAGCCTGCTGGAAAATGGCTGAGCTCTTTGGCGATTCTTCATATTTTTTCCAAGGTCCAGGCTACTGAAATACAGTAATGTATATATGTGGACTCATTTCCACAAAGGTCAGAGGGTACTATGTCTAGTGTTCATCCCTCTTTGTCCTCGTTCTACAGGTCCTCCACCCCAATCTCTTTTCTAAGTAGTTCCAGAGTTTTTTCATTTTTCTTGCTATTTCTTCTCCCCAGTCCCCCACATCCTGGATAAGAAGCGCAGTATGGGGTGAAGTATCTTTTGAAGAACTTATAAATATCCCCCATCCTCTTTCACTGCTTTTGATCCTTTTGCATCCTTGCCACCACTTTTCACCCAGCTTCTGTTCAGGTGCTTAGGCATGAGACACTCACCTCACCTACTGTGTGTCTGATCTATATGTAGAGAACTGTGTTTTTTGTGTTATTCTACACCCAAATACCTAGTTGTATCTTTAGTGTTGAAGAAGCCAGCAATGTAATTTTTTTAAACACATTGAAGCTTCTTTATGCAGTAAAGACGTGTTTTCCTTATAACCTTTCACCTTTGACCTGTTGGCATGGCTAGCCTACTTTAGATTGCTGACCTGTGGTTTCCAAGTTGCCAGCACCCCCACCCACCTATCACATTTATGTTGAATGTCACTGTGTTGTCACCCATTATCAACATGCTTTATCTGATATTTAGTACTGTGAAATGTTAAAAAGAGCCTGAAACACAGATTGCACTACCAGATAAAAATATATAATTTCCAGCCTCCTGTTTTTGTTTTGGACACTGAAACCTCCTTACTTACGTGTGAAGTTGGCCATTGATGGACATATGTTCTTTATAGTATTATTTAAACTATCTTTAATATCAATAATGTTAAGCTGGCCATACCCAGTAAAACTTTGCCGATTTTAACAACATTGGTCATTGGTGGGTTAGGCTTTCATTTTTAAAATCTAGTTTGATGGTCTTCCCGTTATTACTGGTAAATGTTGAATTGGCCAAATTAAACTCTTGCTTTGTATGGCCAGATTTATTGTCTTCAGCAAATGATTTGTCCACTGCAAAGGTTCTGAAGAGTCAAGCAAACAATAGGAGTAGGCTTCCAGCAGTTGTTGCCCACTCCATAAAGTCCACTTCCAAGCAAGAAAAAGGGGAAGACAAGCTCCATTCAAAACCTTGCATATGTTTATTAAAGTACTCCAGGGACAAGCTGATCCACATCTCCCACAGTTCTAACACATCTCATTCCATCTGGAGCTTATCCGTAGTTGACTTTATGAATAAGCTCCAGATAGGGTGAAACCTGTTTGGGCTATGGGACACATGGTTTGGCTTGAGCTTGAAGTACTGTAATTATCATATGCAAAGGTTTTATTGGAGAGTGGCTTCCCCTTTTCCTTGCTTGGAAGTGTACTGGAGAATGAAGCTTTGGGTGAAAATCTGTAAATCTGAACCAAAGAGCAAGAAAAAACACAATGCTTTGTACATACAGTAGAATAATAGAATGATGGAGAAATACCAGATCAATAGTTCTAATGAACGAAAGGTTTGGCCATGCATGGTCTCCTGGTATGGTCGGGGGGGGGGGAGGGGGGATTGCTCGCTTGACCCCCG
>BLSH010184924.1:527575-539678 GCA_018402905.1 Glandirana rugosa
CCCCCCCCAAAAAAAAATAAAGCATTGTAAAAAAATATATATAAATTGTAAAAAATGAAAATGGAATTGTAAAAAACAAAATTGTGAAAAAAAAAATGAAAATTAAAAACTACTGACAGTCTACGCCTCATCAGCGCCTCCTATCAAAGCCCATCAGTGCTGCATATCAGTACCACTGTCACATGACATTAAAAAAAAGTATCGGTAATCGGTATCGGCGAGTACTTAAAAAAAAGTATCGGTACTTGTACTCGGTCTTAAAAAAGTGGTATCGGGACAACCCTAATCACTATGCTGTACATAGCCATGCACAAAGCAGAGCTTTGGGAGAGGTCCAGCAGGCTCCAGCCACTACAGGCTGCCTGGGAAAACAGCATGAGGGGGCGGAGACAGAACCAGTCACCCTGCACAAGGAGCCACTGCAGCGGTGACCGGTCTTTATTACAGTAAGCCCTTGTACAGAGGGAAAGCTTCAAACCAGATTATTATACAGATCTGAAGGAAATACACAAAGCCCACCAAGATTCCAGGAACAATACACATGCCTCTTATATTTAGATAATATTTGCTTTAACCAAGCTTTTTTTTTTTTTTTTTTTTTTTTAACACGCAGCACAAGATATGACCGCTGTTGAATCAGAGCTAGCGCTCTCCAATTAGCCGGGAGCATAAACTTTACAGATTGTAGAACCATAGGCCTGACACAGCAGGGCATGTGTTGGACGACTGAAGAGAAATCACCGCCTTAATCAAGAGCTCTTCTTTGCATCATGCTAGCAGGGGACAGGCTTCGGTATTCAAGCGGCGGCTGTTTTTTTATTTATTTTTTTAATGAACTATAAGGCTTTGAACAACTTTTTGTTTTAATGCAACCAGGACTTATTTAACCAATTTAAATTCTAAGTATCACTGGGCTTTTATGGCTTTAGTAAGTAGAGTGCAAAATGCAAGAATTGTGGCAACCATGGAATTATTTACCAACTTTACTTCACTAAACCGAAGCCATATGGTAATGAGTTAATCCAGTTTGCACACGACAATTGTCCCGTGTACAATCTTTTTAAATACACTTTTATAAAAAAAAAAGATGCATCAAATGATCAGTAGATATGTTGCCAAACTTTTGGAATGGCAATGGGACATCTGCTTCAATTGGAAGTAAAACCAATCTGTTTGCAACATATAGTCGATTAATGCTTTGTAACACAGTTGTGTTACAAAGCATTAATCAACTCTATGTTGTATATCTCCAAAGGTGCTTATTGGGGCCTCATTGGCATTCTCGTACAAATATGCAAGCTCCAAATGCCCTGTCTGGGTGTCAAACAGCATCCCTTCCAAAAATGTCCTCTAATAATTTATAAAATATTAGGAAGCGCTTCTAACTCACGCCAAAAAAAAAAAAAAGCATTAGAACTAAAGGCAAAACTTTTTTCATTCTGGATAGAGTAAGGGAAGGTTATAACCGCTGAGAGGTTTATTTTTGACCTCTTTGTCCCATCGGGGAGATTTACCTTCACTTCCTGCCCCATAGACAAAACGGGAAGTGAGAGGAAATCCCTACAAATTAATGGAATCTCTTGGGTATCTCGTGTCTTTTCTGGGGACAACCCAAAATTTAGTATTATCCTTTACTTTCACTTTCAATGCCAATGGTAAACAGGACAAATAGAGAGTGCGAATCTCCCTGCACTGACCGCAATAAAAACTGACAGGGGTTCAAATCCCTCTCTACTCTGGCCAAACCTAAAAAAAAAAAAAAAAAAAAAATTGCCTTTAGTTCTACTTTAACCTCATCCTCTTTGATGTTAACTTCCAATGCTGGCTTTTGAGAAGTGGTGCATGATTATGTACCTGGATATTGCCTTTTAAACTTTAGAAGTTCTTCCTAATATTTTAAGTGACGAGGGCTTGTACAGCTGCATGTCCGGGGGAGTGTGGACATTTATTTAATCCTTTAAATGAGTCTGGGAGCTTCTATCAACATGTGGGCTGCCCTCATATTTATATGATCATTGATCACACAGTAATAAATGTGAGAATATAAAAAAGTATAAAATTACAAAAGCTTTAAAAAACTCTACAGATCACCAGTTACCCTGTATGACGCAATGGGAGGTGGACCTAGACCGTACATTTACTCCGGACCAGTGGAACCATATCCTCAGGTTCACCCTCAAATCCTTCATTTGCACAAGGATACAGGAAACTAAATTTTACAATTCTGACACGGTGGTACCAGACACCATCTCAGTTACATACATTTTTCCCAAACATCACCGATCGCTGTTGGAGATGCCAGAAGGAGCGGGGAACATTGTTAAATCTCTTTCAGTCCTGCTCCAAACTTGAAAACTGAAAGAGGTCCAAAGGATCATTTAAACATTTACAGATCATGAGGTTAAGGATGACCAGTCCTTCTTCCTTCTACATGTCTCCACTATCCTAGCTAAAACTTACAAACAATCCATTGTGCGCCATATCTTTGATGCCGCTAAGTCGTACATCCCCCTTACTTGGAAACGTCTGCAGCCACCAACCATTGGCCTATGGCTTTGCAAAATAGAAGACATAAATAAAATGGAGGACTTAATCCTCCCAGCACAGCATCAACGTGAACAGTATTCCAAAATCTGGATGTTGTGGACAATGTTTGTCTACTCTGAAGAGGGGAAAGCTCTTTTTGAGGGATGATAGCTGCTTGAGGGCTATTCTGTAATACTTCCAGAAGGACTCTGGCAATATGTCAATTTAAGCCGGTCATGATCCATCTCATTCTCCTCCTCCCCCTTTCTATACTTTCTATATGTCTTCTCTTCTCCTTACCCATTTCATGCATTTTCTTTTACTATCTTTTCTTTCTCTTCTTTTTTTGATCGAAGAAAAATGGGCAGTTCCTGAATTCTCAATGTGTGCTGTTCTATGTTTAATCCCAGCTCTTTATGGCACAATGGAGGGTTAAACCTTAGGTCCATATCAGCTTAGTATGTATCAATCACTGTGTATACTTTCATAACTATATGTTATGTATACCATTGTATCACTATTTTGTTATCATTCCTGCATTGTTATGGATCTTGCCTCTCTGGTTTAAATAAAATATTTGCAAAAAAAAAAACTTTACAATCCAGGAATTCTCCTCACTTAAAACACTCACTCTGTTTAAAATTATATGAATGATCCCCATGCAAGGGTCAATTTACCAATTGACACTTACTTTCGGAATGCCAATTCTAAAGTCCTCTTCCACACATTTACCAATTGGAAAAAGACTTTGAGGCTGAGTTCACTTCTATGTGAATTGGATGGGTTTTTTTCCCGCATCCAATTCACATGACAGGAGATTGTGACCGGCTCTCAATGGAGCCAGTTCACACATTTCCGTGGCAGATCCACGTGTCCTGTGCATCTTTGGCTCTGTTTCAGGGCCGAATTCAGGCAAAAATTCATCCCTGATTCGTTCTTGAAACAGAGAACAGGGACTAACCGGACCCCCTGCTGTGAGACGCTCCGCGTGGAGGTGTGAACCCCGCCTTACAAGCCTTTAGAAGCAGACTAATTCTACTTTACCTATAATTGTGCAGGTAAAAAAAGACACAATACTTAAACAAGAAAATGTCAGTTATTCTCCATGACTTAATGCACACGTTTTAGAGTGTTTAGTCAACCTGAATTAAACTCTATATGCCTATAAATTTCAACCAGGCTTTTTTACTTTCTGAGGATAAGCTATACTAACTTTGTCTTCACGGTATTGTATTATTTCTGTTCTCTATTAATAAAAAAATTATTGGACCACAAAATCTAAAAGGAAAAAAAGACAATGATAAAACGAAAAAGAAAAGTGAAGCACAAGGGTGTCAATTGACATTAGCCTAGTTGCGTGAGGGTGAGCACAGTAACTGCATTAAAAAGGCTCTGATGAAGAGGGTTCATCACCTGAAACGTGTTAGCTGGTGAGTCCCAGTAATGTCGGGGTCATTTTGATACTCTATGAAGGTTACCCTGCCACTCCGTTCTGGTCTTTTATGCTGTGTTGGCCTTTGGCTATTGTGATTATGCATACTTTTTCCTTTTCCTGTAAAGTTTTATATTTGGTAATGCACTAGGCCTTTGCGTCCTTTTTGCTTTTTTCTGTCTGCATTTAAAAGTGCAATAAAACTGAACTCTAGGCAAACCGCTAACTACACAGATGAAGGATTTTGTTTCTGTAGATTTAGTTCTGAGATTAAACAGCTCTGCCACACAACACCACCTCGCTTTGCAGGACAGATCTGATTTTTCTCTGTTGCACTTGAGTAAACCTGGCCAATGGCAATAAGCAGTCTGAATTTCAGCTATGCTGTTGACTGCTTAGCAAATATGCTTTTACAAATATCCAGGATGAGCCTCCTATCCATACACATGTGAAGGATCCTCTGGCTGAAATGCTGATTGGCAGAACTTCTGAGCAAGAAGCATCTCGAGAGGATGCTTTTTCAGGAAGAGCACCTATTTGTATCTCCCTGGACAAGTGCATCAAGGAAATCACTGGTGGTAAGAGTACTCCCCTCTCCCAGAAAAAGAAGGTTCATGCTCCAGCAGGTAGGTCTTTAGCTCATGTGATTTAGGAAAAGTTCCTTTCATTCCTCTCAGACCTCAGCTCCCAGTCAAAACCTGAGGTGCACTTCTGTCAAAAGACATAGACCTCCATACGAGACAACTTTGTATGCAAATCCTCTTCACAGTAAAAGGGAGCCCACACTTGTCAGAGTGGGGAATGTCTATGGACCATCTAGTCCCAAAAAATCTCACGTTTGAGTCCAAAATTTAATTTCCAGTGGCTACAAGCTAGTGTTTTGGACTCTGCCTCTTTTCCGCTTCATGCTCTTGAATTTGCTAACTTCCCCCACAAAAACATTTGTATCTCCACCCTGTAATTCAGCAGCTTTTCTCACAGGTGGCTGTTGCCCCAATTCCGGATGGGTAATGGGGAACGCAATACAGTCTTCTGTTCCCAATACATTTGACATGTGGGCATGAGCGAGTACATGCGTCCGAAAACAGACACTGTATATTGGGATTTGTGCACCTGCTCCCGCCCACATGTTAACTTATAATGACTCCTGCACATAAGTATGATAGCCTGGTACAGGTGTAAAAGATGACACCACCTTGCTGGGGAGTGCTTCAAGCCTTGCTGTCCTCTAGGACTGGGGATGTCCTGAAGCCACTACAAAAAACAAACAAAATAGGGCGCACCAGCCTAATGCATTATACCACAGCATTAATTTAAGATTAACAAGAATAATATGCACAAACTCACATGGCTATAGCATTTCAAAGGTTTTGAAGAAGGGGTTACCTTCGAAATGCGTTAGCCATAAAGGAACCCGGTGAGTGTACATAGTCTAGGACTACTGGGCTATAGATGAGTAGCTTGATGAGCGATTTATTGTTGTTAACCTTAAATAAATGTTGTGGGATAATGCACTATGCTGGTGCGCCCTCTTTTGTCTGTTGTTTGTATTGGCCGCTTGTTAACTTTTTACTTGCCACCGTGCCCCTGCAGCTGCTGCGTCCTGTTCTCTGGGCCGCCTGTGCACAACTCTGAGGTGGATGCAGACACAGCAAAGTGACTCAGCACTGAGGATGGGTCTCAGCTTCTGTCTGAATGCACCCTTCTATCTACCCACTCTCTGACCATTTGGGGATTCCTCATACCCGTAACACACTCAGCTTGCTTTTAAAAAACATCTAAGTTTATAAGTTCCCTTCTGAATTCCCATTTACTTGCATAGAAAGATAAGACCTTCTAAATAAGGCCTTTTGTTTCTGGATTGTTTAAACACCTGGATATTCCTTTACATGAAATACTGGAATTAACATTTTTAAACATATTTCATCATACAAAGTTCATCATTCCATATTTCATTACAGCATACTTCATCATATTATCAAACCAGTCACAAACATGCATTTACTGTAGGTGTTTGGCGACCGGGATAAGCTTTATGGTGCACGATTTGTGCAAGTGTTCCAATCAATACTGTGCATTATGAGGAAAGTTCTACATAGACACAAGAAATGGAGTTACCATACAGGTAACAGGGCTAAGTCATGGTAAATTCATACCACAGTAACATATTTTCACAGCTCAGATGTACCTCTCAGATTTGATCAGAAGGTGGCAGCATTACCTTTGTAGGTATAATAAAATTTACATTGTCTGCAACCAGTGTTTTCAGGATTCTTGAAAAGGGAATCGGATGGAATTTTTAAAATGGCGCTGCATAGCTTTAGCTTGATGTTCATCTGAAAATACACTACATTACCAAAAGTATTGTGACGCCTGCCTTTACACGCACATGAACTTTAATGGCATCCCAGTCTTAGTCTGTAGGGTTCAATATTGAGTTAGCCCACCCTTTGCAGTATAACAGCTTCAACTCTTCTGGGAAGGCTGTCCACAAGGTTTAGGAGTGTCTATGGGAATGTTTGACCATTCTTCCAGAAGCGCATTTGTGAGGGAAGGCACTGATGGAGATGAGAAGGCCTGGCTCACAGTCTCCAATCTAATTAATCCCAAAGGTGTTCTATCGGGTTGAGGTCAGGACCAGGCCAGTCAAGTTCCTCCACCCCAAACTCGCTCATCTATGTCTTTATGGACCTTGCTTTGTGCACTGGGGCGCAGTCATGTTGGATCAGGAAGAGGCCATCCCCAAACTGTTCCCACAAAGTTGGGAGCATGAAATTGTCCAAAATGTTTTGGTATGCTGACACCTTTAAGCCTCGTACACACGTGACGACGATCGCACGTACGACCGTGTTGAATCGTATGTTGCATAATGTAAATAGCATACTGACATGCACCCGACGGTCGTACATACAACTTGCGGCCGGCCGAACGTGATGACGCGAACGAGCGTATAAAGAGGAAGTAGCGTCACCCTTTGGGCTCCTTCATCTAATTTCGTGTTAGTTGAAGTGGACTTGGCGCATGCGTGTTTAGCACAATACAACTTGTTGTGCCCAACTGCTCTACACACGATACAACGATCGTATGCGAGCTTGTTGGTACGACCAAGTTTTGTAGTCTGCACATACAACTCCCATGCATGACCGTTGTATGTTCGACTGTTGAAAGCGTGCCCACAAACGATCGATTCCGCATGCAACGGTCGTGAGTACGACGTGTTGAATGCGATCGTCGTCCCGTGTGTACGAGGCTTAAGAGTTCCCTTCACTGGAACTAAGAGGCCAAGCCCAACCCCTGAAAAACAACCCCACACCATAATCCCCCTCCACCAAATGATTTTGACAAGTGTGGTGACATCAATGCACATGTGTATCCCATTGACACTTTCTCCAGCCCTGTAACTGAAGATCTATACCTTGCTACACACTAGAGGCTGCAGAAAGAGTCTACGGGAGTCAATGCATTGTACCTACTGTCCACTGATCGTGGTTGCAATGGGTTTTTTTTTAAGGACAAAGAGGGCTTGCTTTTCATGGTATTGTCTTGCAACAATTTTTTTTTTTCTTGCAATCCTTAGACATTAAAACACAACAAAACTAAATTGAACACACTTTTTTAAGCATCCGTGCACACAGGGGCGATCCAACTTCAGGTACGACTTTGTAGGTGATTGGAACGCGACTTCAAGGCGACTTCAGTGTGACTTAATACGCGACTTAAAGTGACCTCCATGCCAGGCCACTTTGCCTGTGGCCAATCAGAGAATATAGCTCTTCTGACATCATTCCTTTTACTTGGGTAAATCCTTTTCTTTTTCCTCTAAGGTCGCTTCAATATAGATGGGGATCCATGGGGATCCTTCCATTAAATTCTATGAGTACAAGTTGGATAGAAGTCGCCTTGAAGTAGTACAGGAACCTTTTCTGAAGTCGGAGCGACTTCAGTAGTGTACATTAACCACTTCAGCCCAGAAAGGATTCACCTTCTTCCTGACCAGAGCACTTTTTGCGATTCGGCACTGCGTCGCTATAACTGACAATTGCGCAGTCGTGCGACGTTGTACCCAAACAAAATTGACGTCCTTTTTTCCCACAAATAGAGCTTTCTTTTGGTAGTATTTGATTACCTCTGCGGTTTTTATTTTTTGCGCTATAAACAAAAAAAGAGTGACAATTTTGAGGAAAAAAAAACTATTTTTTACTTTTTGCTATAATACATATCCAAAAAATTTTTTAAAAAATCGTTTATTGATTGGTTTGTGCAAAAGTTGCCATGTTTACAAACCATGAGAATTCATTAATGGCGTTTTTACTATTTATTTATTTATTTTTACTGGTAATGGTGGCGATCTGCAATTTTTATCGGGACTGCGATATTGCTGCGGCCAGATCGGACATTTTTGACACTTTTTTGGGATCATTGACATTTATACAGCAATCATATCTAAAAATAGCCACTGATTACTGTATAAATGTCACTGACAGGGAAGGAGTTAACTGTGTGCCCTAGGCGTGTTCTATCGAAGTGGGAGCTGGGCTGGCAGGGGCATGACAGATCTAACTGATCCCAATGACAGAGATCAATAGATCACTGTCATGCCCACTGACAGAACGGGGAACTGCCGTGTTTACCCGCGACCACACTCATGCAGAGTGTGGCAGGCACAAGAGCACGCCGCCGATGGAGAGACTGCTGCTGCGCGGATCGCCGTTTCTAGACGCGGTCTGTGCAGCGGAGCCAACTTGCAGTAAATGTATGCGAGGCGGTCGGCAAGTAGTTAAGACGGCTCTCATTCACCTCAATGGGAATTCATATGCCAAGCGACTTGGGGGCGACACAAGTCGGTTCCCAAGTCGCTGTAGTGTGAACCGGCTCTTAGAGCAGTGTTAATTTAAAAATAAATAGTGTTACTCCACATAAAATGTGCACATTTTATTCTGTAATTTGTCCTGTTTAAAATCACACTAAAATTATGTTTGGGGTTACAAAACATTGCAAATGTATTTACAAATGAAGTAATAGTGTTTTTTTTCTCAGTTTTTGGATTTTTTAAATGGGAAATATGTAAATATATTGTAAATGTGTAGAAATATTAACAAACTAAACAAAAATAAAAACGTTTAAATATTAATAGTTAATAAAATAGAAACTAACAAAAAAATCTGCATGAGTAATAATAGTATTAGTAATATAATAGTTGATGAGAGAAGGAGACTAAGGAGTTAATTCTGACTGATTAGAGTAAACTAAGGGTTAATTAAAGGGTTAAGAAGAGGGACATTTTATTTAAAAAAAATAAGACTTGTCAGGTTGCTTTAACTGCAGATCTAAATTCTTCCCTTTGATCTGCAGATGAATGAGCAGAAAGATACAAAAGTAACAATATGTTCAACCTTATATCTATGTATAATCTCCATCTGGAGCAGTGTTGTTTATAAACACTGATCCAGGCTGTTTTTTGACAACTAGAGCTGCTGACTTCTCTGAGTATACTGTAATGCGGACTATTTAAGTTTCAGCTCCCTCCATACATTTTTTTTTTATAGGATTGAAGTCTGGAGACTGGCTTGGCCACTCCATGACCTTAATGTGCTTCTTCTTGAGCCACTCCTTTGTTGCCTTGGTGGTATGCTTTGAGTCATTGTCATGCTGGAAGACCCATCCATGACCCATCTTCAGTGTTCTGGCTAAGGAAAGAAGGTTCTCATCCAAGATTTTAAAATAAATGGCCCCATCCATTGGCCCCTCAATGTGGCAAAGTCAGCCTGTACCTTTAGCAGAGAAACAGCCCTAAAGCATAATGTTTCCACCTTTGTGCTTGACTGTAGGGATGGTGTCCTTAGGGTCATAGTCAGCATTTTTCTTCCTCCAAATATGGCGAGTCGAGTTAATGCCAATGAGCTCAATTTTGGTCTCATCTGACAACAGCACTTTCTCCCAATCCTTCTCTGAATCGTTTAGATGTTCATTGGCAAATTTCAGACAGGCCTGTACAAGTGCCTTCTTGAGGAGGGGGACCTTGCGGGCACTGCAGCATTTCAATCCATGGTGGCATATTGTATTATAAATGGTTTGTTTGGTGACTGTGGTCTCAATTGCCTTGAGATCATTCACAAGCTCCTCCCGTGATGTTCAGGGCTAATCCCTCACTTTTCTCATGATCATCCTTACCCCATGAGGCAAAAACTTGCATGGAGTTCCAGACCGAGGGCGATTGGTGGTTATTTTGTATTTCTCCATTTGCGAATAATCTCTCCAACAGTTGTCTCCTTCTCACCAATCTTCTCGCTGATGGTTTGGTGGCCCATTCCAGCCCTATATATCTTGTCCCTGACATCCTTTGACAGCTCTTTGGTCTTGCCCATGATGGTAGGGTTTGAATGGAAGAAAGAGATTCTGTGATGAAAGACAGGGGAGACAACGCTCAACAGGAGAGGGAGGCTGCAGGCATGTGAGATAAAATCCTGGAATCACAGAATGGGTGCTCAAACTAGGAATGTCCTCTATGCATCACAAGTCCATAAACATATGAAAAAATAGTAGGCATTCCATCTCTTGATGAAAATTTATTGGACGTGCATAAAAAGTACAAAACCTGACGCGTTTTGGCGTCAAGCACCTTGGTCACTGCTTATCATGAATCATGTGAAAATAGATTATATACACACATAAGTGGACTAAAAGGCTCCACCCAAACCCCACTAATGATAATCACATGATGAAATGCCCATAGACAATGAACACAAATAGCATAGAATTAAAAGTTGAGTAGTCAAAAAGTGGGCAAGGTGGGAAAAAGTGGAGGACAACAGAGAAAAAATAAGAAACTAAAGTATAAATAAACAAAGTTATACGGAGGTATCAGAATAATAATTAAAGACACAAACTTGAGTAATAGTTAAATATAAACTGTGTCAAATGCGCTAATGTAATGCGGCAAAAAATGCCCTCAGTATAAACATCCTGCCTGAAAGATGGGAAAGAGGAAAAAAATAAGAGAAAAAAGAAGGAAAAACATCATTGACCAATCCTAAGGATTTGTGTAGTTAAAATAAGGAATACATTGCAATCCAAAAAGATAGGAAGACATGCACAAAACATTAATCACGGCAAAACTGTCCCACCGTAAAAGAAATACCCATAGTCATATAATCACATATAAGCATGTAAAAAAACTTTATTTTCATAGATACCATTTTTGGACCATAGGTAAACCTCATTCCATTTATAATATTAAAAAAATAATGATAAAGGGGACTGTCTCCTTGAGGTGGTGACACCCACTGGAAGCTCCAATTTTTATATATTCTTTTTTTTTTGACAGTCCACTTTATCATTATCTTTCGGTCTATGGAATGAGGTTTGCCTATGGTCCAAAAATAGTATCTATGAAAATAAAGTTTTTTTTTTACATGCTTATATGTGACTATATGACTATGGGTATTCCTGTTACGGTGGGACAGTTTTGCCGTGATTAATGTTTTGTGCATGTCTCCATATCTTTTTGGATTGCAATGTATTCCTTATTTTAACTACACAAATCCTCAGGATTGGTCAGTGATGTTTTTCCTTCTATTTTCTCTTATTTTTTTCCTCTTTCCCGTCTTTCAGACAGGATGTTTATACTGAGGGCATTTTTTGCCGCATTACATTAGCGCATTTGACAACTATTACTCAAGTTTGTGTCTTTACTTATTATCCTGATACCCCCGTATAATTTTGTTTATTAACCACTTCAGCCCCGGAAGGATTTCCAGCTTTAGGACCGGAGCCCTTTTTGCGATTCGGCGCTGCGTCGCTTTAACTGACAATTGCGCGGTCGTGCGACGCTCATTATCAACAGTTTACGCGATTACATTACGCCGTTTTTTACGGGAGTCATATTTGTAGGACAGACTTTCTGCCCTTTCTCCTTTTTTTATTCTCTTTTATCTTCCTTTTTGTAGTGACTGGTTAGGACTCCTAAACACATCAATTTTATTCCTTATGTAACGTTAGGTTTTTCTATACCTCTGTACGTGTTTTGTAATTAGTGCCGTTTTGACAGGGTGGCATTGTCCTTATGGGTATCAGTATATCAGTGTATATTCGTACATTTTTTTTTTGAAATAAAAGTATCTATGATAAAAACCTGGTATCCGTTTG
>BLSH010185007.1:5231-17062 GCA_018402905.1 Glandirana rugosa
AGAACACCACCATAAACTAGGGGAGACGCAGTAAAGACTAGTGGCGATATTTGTTTCTCGCTGTTAAAAAGTTTTTTTTTTTTTGTTATAAGTAATGTTCTCAACTCGCTTGAAGACCTTCAAGCCCAAGACGAGCAAGCCGGCTTGAAGCCCTGTTTCAGGCCCAAGCCCAGACCTGTCTTGGGCTTGAAACAGGGCCTGGGGCTTGGGGTAACTTTAGTTACCCCTGGGCTTGAAAATCCTTGTTTTTACCGACATTTTTTCAGGACCTTTCAGGATCTCCAGACGTTTTCCTTCCTTTACCCGACCTCTAGGACTTTCCAGGACTTTTTTACAGCCATTTTTGTTCCTAAAAGTTCGGGTCCCCATTGATTTCAATGGGGTTCGGGGTCCGGGACAAAGTTCGGGTTCTGTCCAGACCCGAACCCGGACTTTGTCCCGAAGTTCGGCCGAACGAGCAGAACCCGAACTTCCAGAAGTTCGCTCAACTCTTGTAATGAATATTGTTTTTTTTTTTTTGAAAAATTGTCGCTCTTTGTTTATAGCGGTGATCAGAAATGACGCAGAGGGGATCAAATACCACCACAAGAAAACTCTATTTGTGGGAAAAAAGGACTCAAACTTTGTTTGGGGCACAACGTTGCACGACCGCGCAATTTTAAGTTAAATCGACGCAGTGCCGAATCGCAAAAAAGTGCTCTGGTACTAAAGGGGGAAATTCTTCCGGGGCTGAAGTGGTTAAAGTACCACAGGGGACAGCTTGGTCAGTTTGCGGGGAAGGGGAGTATTAGATGTACTAGCAGATGTATAAACACTAACAAATTAAAGCCCAAATCTAGCTAATACTTTATATACAGTAAGCATTTACAGCAAACAGGTTTTTTCTTTTGGGATGCAGTAAAGGTTTTACATAAGTGATTGAAAGCTGATCATTGTAAGTTATCGGTGATAAATGGTTTGTCTTAACACTGTAACTGCTACATCTGCAGGAGAATTTGTTTTGTTGAAAAACAACAGACTTGCTGGTCAAATCACCAGGTAAAAATAAAGAAAAGAAAGCCTAAAAATGAAAATGAATCTAATAATTGGTAAGCTGCACTATAATGCATTTTTGCTTTTGGGTTTAACACCACCTAAGCCCTGGAAGGTTTACCCCCCCTTCATGACTAGGCCATTTTTTGTGATACGGCACTGTGTTACTTTTGTTTTATGTCCATTTCTCCTACAAATAGAGCTTTCTTTTGGTGGTATTTGATCCCCTCTGCAGTTTTTATTTTTCTGCTATAAATAAAAAAGACAGTTTTGAATAAAAAAACAATTTATTTTACGTTCTGCTATAAAACACACCCAATAAAAAAAAATGTAAAAAATCAAATGTATTCATCATTTTAGGTCAATATGTATTCTACTACATATTTTTTTGGTAACGAAAAATCCCAATAAGCGTATATTGATTGGTTTGCTCAAAAGTTATAGCGTCTACAAACTATGGGATAGAATTATGGAATTTAAATTTAATTTTTTTTTCTAATAATGGTGGCGATCAGCGATTTTTATCGAGACTGCGACATTGTGGAGGACAAATCTGACTCTCACTGTTCTAAGGACACTGGCAGGGAAGGGGTTAACATCGGGGGCAATCAAAGGGTTAAGTGTGCTCCTAGGGAGGTATTTTCTAACTGTGGTGGGGAGATGACCTAACTGAAGGAGGATAGAGATTTGTGTTTCGGATTAGCAGAAACACAAGATCTCCATCTTCCTCTCTGACAGAACAACGATCTGCCTTGTTTACATAGGAAGACCACCGTTCTGCCTCTCCTGTCTATGATCAGCGGTGCCCGCTGATTGGCTCCCGCTGTGTCCAGTCACAGCGGGAGCAGGTCGCCGGCGGTGCGCATGCACACCCCAGAGCCAGTGCACAAAATCACATACAGGTACGTGCACAGGAGGGCCGCCCTGCTGCAGTATATCTGCGTGGAGTGGTCCTCCACTTGCCGACTGCAGTCTGATGGCGACAAAGTGGCTCAATATCGCCAACCGCCGTCATATGAGCATGCGCGCCGCCGGAGGCATGCTCATTGTGTTCGGGGGGCCAGGGAGTGGGTAGGGTGGACTCGATCGCCGCCGGCTACCCATGATGGCCCCCCTGCAGTGAAAGAACGGAGGTCCGTGTAAGAAAACACGGATCTCAGTTCTGTTAGAGGGGGAAGGGCTGTGATCACAGGCTTCCTGTATATGGAAGCCATGATCACTCCCTTCCCCCAGCCAGGCCAGCCCACATACAGTTAGAACACGCCCAGGGAACACAGTTAACCCTTAGAGCACCCCCTCCAGGTTAACCCCTACACTGCCAATGGCATTTACACAGTAATCAATGCATTTTAATAGCACTGATCGCTGTATAAATGCCAATGGTCCCAAAAAAGTGTCAAAATGGTCCGACATGCCCGCTGCAATATTGCAGTACCACTAAAAATTGCAGATCGCCGCCATTACTAGTAAAAAATAAAAAAAAATTAAAAACCCCAGAAATGAATTCTAATCATCCGTAAACGCGGCAACTTTTGCGCACACCAATCAATAAACGCCGATTGCGATTCTTTTTACCAAAAATATGAGGAAGAAAATAAATCGGCCAAAACCGATGGAAAAAAAATTTTTTATATATATTTTTTGGATGTGTATTTTAGCAAAAAGTAAGAAATTTGTTTTCTTTTGCAAAATTGTCGCTCTTCTTTTGATTATAGGGATTATCAGAAATGACACAGAGGGGATCAAATACCACCAATAGAAAGCTCTATTTGTGGGAAAAAAAGGACTCAAACTTTGTTTGGGGCACAACATCGCACGACCGCGCAATTTTAAGTTAAATCGACGCAGTGCCGAGTCGCAAAAAAGTGCTCTGGTACTAAAGGGGGAAATTCTTCCGGGGCTGAAGTGGTTAAAGTACCACAGGGGACAGCTTGGTCAGTTTGCGGGGAAGGGGAGTATTAGATGTACTAGCAGATGTATAAACACTAACAAATTAAAGCCCAAATCTAGCTAATACTTTATATACAGTAAGCATTTACAGCAAACAGTTTTTTTCTTTTGGGATACAGTAAAGGTTTTACATAAGTGATTGAAAGCTGATTATTGTAAGTTATCGGTGATAAATGGTTTGTCTTAACACTGTAACTGCTACATCTGCAGGAGAATTTGTTTTGTTGAAAAACAACAGACTTGCTGGTCAAATCACCAGGTAAAAATAAAGAAAAGAAAGCCTAAAAATGAAAATGAATCTAATAATTGGTAAGCTGCAATATAATGCATTTTTGCTTTTGGGTTTAACACCACCTAAGCCCTGGAAGGTTTACCCCCCCTTCATGACTAGGCCATTTTTTGTGATACGGCACTGTGTTACTTTTATTTTATGTCCATTTCTCCTACAAATAGAGCTTTCTTTTGGTGGTATTTGATCCCCTCTGCAGTTTTTATTTTTCTGCTATAAATAAAAAAGACAATTTTGAATAAAAAAACTATTTATTTTATGTTCTGCTATAAAACACACCCAATAAAAAAAATGTAAAAAATCAAATGTATTCATCATTTTAGGTCAATATGTATTCTACTACATATTTTTTTGGTAACGAAAAATCCCAATAAGCGTATATTGATTGGTTTGCTCAAAAGTTATAGCGTCTACAAGCTATGGGATAGAATTATGGAATTTAAATTTAATTTTTTTTTCTAATAATGGTGGCGATCAGTGATTTTTATCGAGACTGCGACATTGTGGAGGTCAAATCTGACTCTCACTGTTCTAATGACACTGGCAGGGAAGGGGTTAACATCGGGGGCAATCAAAGGGTTAAGTGTGCTCCTAGGGAGGTATTTTCTAACTGTGGTGGGGAGATGGCCTAACTGAAGGAGGATAGAGATTTGTGTTCCAGATTAGCAGAAACACAAGATCTCCATCTTCCTCTCTGACAGAACAGTGATCTGCCTTGTTTACATAGGAAGACCGCCATTCTGCCTCTCCTGTCTAGGATCAGCGGGGCCCGCTGATTGGCTCCCGCTATGTCCAGTCACAGCGGGAGCAGGTCGCCGGCGGTGCGCATGCACACCCCAGAGCCAGTGCACAAAATCAGATACAGGTACGTGATTTTGCACAGGAGGGCCGCCCTGCTGCAGTCAATCTGCGTGGAGTGGTCCTTAACCACTTGCCGACCGCAGTCTGATGCGACAAAGTGGCTCGATATCGCCAACCGCCGTCATATGAGCGTGCGCGCCGCCGGAGGCATGCTCATTGTGTTCGGGGGCCAGGGAGTGGGTAGGGTGGACTCGATCGCCGCCGGCTACCCATGATGGCCCCCCTGCAGTGAAAGAACGGAGGTCCGTGTAAGTAAACACGGATCTCAGTTCTGTTAGAGGGGGAAGGGCGGTGATCACAGGCTTCCTGTATATGGAAGCCATGATCACTCCCTTCCCCCAGCCAGGCCAGCCCACATACAGTTAGAACACGCCCAGGGAACACAGTTAACCCTTAGAGCACCCCCTCCAGGTTAACCCCTTCACTGCCAATGGCATTTACACAGTAATCAATGCATTTTTATAGCACTGATCGCTGTATAAATGCCAATGGTCCCAAAAAAGTGTCAAAATGGTCCAACATGCCCGCTGCAATATTGCAGTACCACTAAAAATTGCAGATCGCCGCCATTACTAGTAAAAAAAAAAAAAAAAATTAAAAACCCCAGAAATGAATTCTAATCATCCGTAAACGCGGCAACTTTTGCGCACACCAATCAATAAATGCCGATTGCGATTCTTTTTACCAAAAATATGAGGAAGAAAATAAATCGGCCAAAACCGATGGAAAAAAAGTTTTTTTATATATATTTTTTGGATGTGTATTTTAGCAAAAAGTAAGAAATTTGGGTTTTTTTGCAAAATTGTCGCTCTTCTTTTGATTATAGGGATGATCAGAAATGACGCAGAGAGGATCAAATACCACCAATAGAAAGCTCTATTTGTGGGGAAAAAAGGACACAAATTTCGTTTGGGTACGACGTTGCACGACCGCGCAATTGTCAGTTAAAACGACGCAGTGCCGAATCGCAAAAAGTGCTCTGGTCCTAAAGTGGGAAATCCTTCCGGGGCTGAAGTGGTTAACCACTTTAACCTACTGGTAAGCCTATAATAAGGCTTACCTGTAGGTACAGAGAATATCTCCTAAACTTGCATAGTTTAGGAGATATTCACTGTATACACTTGCGCCGTTGTCATCGGTGCATGCGCAGTGAAGAAACGCTCCGCCATTTCTTAACTAGCATAGTCCCAGAGCCGGAGTCCACGGCCCCAGAAGGAAGAGGGGCAGGCATGGATTTGGCCTCCACAGGGGACAGCGCAGGCTTTGATTGCAGGTAAGTGTTACATAATGGGCTAGTATGTGATGCATACTAGCCCATTATGCTTTTACTTTGCAGGGAACTAAAAGAGGAAGTAAAACCCATTAGGGTTTACTTCCTCTTTCAGTGGTTAAAGAAGAACTGTAAGGAGCAGTAGATTAGCATTAAAGTAAAGGCAAAATGTTTTTTTTTTTCCATTTTGGATAGAGTAAGGGAGAGTCTCTGTCCCACTCGGGAGATTTCCTTTCATTCCTGTCCCATGGCCAAACAGAAAGTGAGAGGAGATCCCTGAAAAATTAAGGGAACCTCTTGGGGACCCCCTGGTCACCAGAACTAGTGTCCTTATTGGAAGATGTCCCCTCTACTACTTTTCTGGGGACAACCCAAAATTTGGAATTTTGTTTTACTTTCACTTTCAGTGGGGCACAGAGAGTGATAAAAATGACAAGCGTTCGAATCCCTCTCCCTTCTATCCAGAGCTAAAAAACAAGTTTTATACTTTAAGACAAAACGTTGTGACCTCTGTAGCTGCAGGCACTGTAAAGCAATTCATCACCAAAGCAGAACTTCAGTTGCAGGTTTTTTTTTTGGGCGCTCCCATTTCCACATTTCTTGCCTAGGCAAGAGTGACGTCCCTTGTCCCACTCCACTCCCTGCCTGCAACCTTCTGGCATTTGTCACATGACCCAGGAAGCTACAGGACCAGCCGTACAGTGCTGCACGATCTTGTGTGATGAGGAGTCGGCTGGGCTGTGATTCAGGAAGTTGCAACCAACTTCCATATCCAAGATGGCAGGGCTGAGAAACTGCAACAAGGAAAACCAACTGCGGGAAGACGTTGCTAGACTCCAGGCACTGTTAATTACATATCATAAAGGTGATAACAAATATTGCACATCAAAAAATAAACGGAAACTTCATAAAATATACAAAATATAAAACATATAAATATACAGTAGGGCAAAAAAGTATTTAGTCAGCCACCAATGGTGCAAGTTCTCCCACTTAAAAAGATGAGAGAGGCCTGTAATTTTCATCATAGGTTCACTACAACTATGAGAGACAGAATGAGAAAAAAATCCAGAAAATCACATTGTCTGATCTTTAAAGAATTTATTTGCAAATTATGGTGGAAAATAAGTATTTGGTCACCTACAAAAAAGCAAGATTTCTGACTCTCACAGACCTGTAACTTCTTCTTTAAGAGGCTCCTCTGTCCTCCCCTCGTTACCGGTATTAATGGCACCTGTGTTTGAACTCGTTATCAGTACAAAAGACACAACCTGTCCACAACCTCAAACAGTCAGACTCCAAACTCCACTATGGCCAAGACCAAAGATCTGTCAAAGGACACCAGAAACAAAATTGTAGACCTGCACCAGGCTGGGAAGACTGAATCTGCAATAGGTAGGCAGCTTGGTGTGAAGAAATCAACTGTGGGATCATTAGAAAATGGAAGACATACAAGACCACTGATAATCTCTCTCAATCTGGAGCTCCATGCAAGATCTCACCCTGTGGGGTCAAAATGATCACAAAATGAACCACACGGGGGGACCTAGTGAATGACCTGCAGAGAGCTGTGACTAAAGTAACAAAGGCTACCATCAGTAACACTACGCCGCCAGGGACTCAAATCCTGCAGTGCCAGACGTGTCCCCCTGCTTAAGCCAGTACATGTCCAGGCCCGTCTGAAGTTTGCTAGAGAGCATTTGGATGATCCAGAAGAGGATTGGGAGAATTCCATATGGTCAGATGAAACCAAAATAGAACTTTTGGGTAAAAACTCAAATTGTCATGTTTGGAGGAGAAATAATGCTGAGTTGCATCCAAAGAACACCATACCTACTGTGAAGCATGGGGTGGAAACATCATGCTTTGGGGCCGTTTTTCCGCAAAGGGACCAGGACGACTGATCTGTGTAAAGGAAAGAATGAATGGGGCGATGTATTGCGAGATTTTGAGTAAAAACCTCCTTCCATCAGCAAGGGCATTGAGAATGAAACGTGGCTGGGTCTTTCAGCATGAGAATGATCCCAAACACACCGCCCGGGCAACAAAAGAGTGGCTTCGTAAGAAGCATTTCAAGGTCCTGGAGTGGCCTAGCCAGTCTCCAGATCTCAACCCCATAAAAAATCTTTGGAGGGAGTTGAAAATCCATGGTGCCCAGCGACAGCCCCAAAACATCACTGCTCTAGAGGAGATCTGCATGGAGGAATGGGCCAAACTACCAGCAACAGTGTGTAAAAACCTTGTGAAGATTTACAGAAAACGTTTGACCTCTGTCATTGCCAACAAAGGGTATATAACAAAGTATTGAGATGAACTTGACAAAATATTTATTTTCCACCATAATTTGCAAATAAATTCTTTAAAAATCAGACAATGTGATTTTCTGGATTTTTTTTCTCATTCTGTCTCTCATAGTTGAAGTGAACCTATGATGAAAATTACAGGCCTCTCTCATCTTTTTAATTGGGAGAACTTGCATAATTGGTGGCTGACTAAATACTTTTTGTCCCACTGTATACAGTATATACAGTATCTCACAAAAGTGAGTACACCCCTCACATTTTCGTAAATATTTTATTCTGACTTTTCATGTGACAACACTGAAGAAATGACACTTTGCTACAATGTAAAGTAGTGAGTGTACAGCTTGTATAACAGTGTAAATTTGCTGTCCCCTTAAAACAATTCAACACACAGCCATTAATGTCTAAACCGCTGGCAACAAAAGTGAGTATATCAATTAGTAATTTTCCCTCCCCGGTGTCATGTGACTCGTTAGTGTTACATGGCCTCAAGTGTGAATGGGGAGCAGGTGAGTTACATTTGGCGTTATCGTCCTCACTCTCTCATACTGGTCACTGGTTCAACATGGTTCAACATGGCACCTCGTGGCAAAAAACTCTCTGAGGATCGGAAAAAAAGAATTGCTGCTCTACATAAAGATGGCCCAGGCTATAAGAAAACTGCCAAGACCCTGAAACTGAGCTGCAGCACGGTGAGCAAGACCATACAGCGATTTAACAGGATAGGTTCCACTCAGGACAGGCCTCGCCATGGTCGACCAAAGAAGTTGAGTGCACATGCTCAGCGTCATATCCAGAGGTTGTCTTTGGGAAATAGACGAATGAGTGCTGCCAGCATTGCTGCAGAGGTTGAAGGGGTGGGGGGGGGTCAGCCCGTCAGTGCTCAGACCATACGCCGCACATTGCATCAAATTGATCTGCGTGGCTGTTGTCCCAGAAGGAAGCCTCTTCTAACGATGATGCACAAGAAAGCCTGCAAACGGTTTGCTGAAGACAAGCAGACAAAGGACATGGATTACTGGAGCCATGTCCTGAGGTCTGATGAAACCAAGATAAACTTAATTGATTCAGGTGGTGTCAAGCAACCAGGTGAGGAGTACAAAAACAAGTGTGTCTTGCCTACAGTCAAGCATGGTGATGGGAGTGTCATGGTCTGGGGCTGCATGAGTGCTGCTGGTACTGGGGAGCTACAGTTCAATGAGGGAACCATGAATGTCAGCATGTACTGTGACATACTGAAGCAGAGTATGATCCCCTCCCATCTGAGACTGGGCCACAGAGCAGTATTCCAACATGATAACGACCCCAAACACACCTCCAAGACGACCACTGCCTTGCAAAATAAGCTGAGGGTAAAGGTGATGGACTGGCCAAGCATGTCTCCAGACCTAAACCCAATTGAGCATCTGTGGGGCATCCTCAAATGGAAGGTGGAGGAGCGCAAGATCTTTCAAATCCACCATCTCCGTGATGTCCTCATGGAGGAGTGGAAGGGGACTCCAGTGGCAACAAGGCGTATCCCCGTTCTGACAGGGGACATGTCTGAGATCTACTGTTTGCCAGTGAACGTCCCTGGCAATCCACCCCCCCCTACAATTAGAACACACCCAGGGAACACAGTTAACCCCTTGATTGCCCCCTAGTGTTAAGCCCTTCCCTGCCAGTGTTATTTTTACATTGATCACTGCATTTTTATAGCACTGATCAATGTAATAATGTCACTGGTCCCCAAAAAGTGTCATTTGGGGTTAGATTTATCCATTGTTGCAGTCCCGCTAAAAATTGCAAATCGCCGCCATAATAGTAAAAACAATAAAAAAAAAATAAAATCCCTAAATCTATCCCATAGTTTGTAGACATGATAACTTTGGAGCAAACCAATCAATATATATGCCTATTGCGATTTTCTTTACCAAAAATATGTAGAAGAATATATACCTCGGCCTAAACTGATGAAGGCATTTTCTGGGGGTATGTATTTTAGCAGAAAGTAAAAAAAAATGTTTTTTTTTTCAAAATTGTTGCTCTTTTTTTGTTTATAGCGCAAAATAAAACAACAGAGGCGATCAAATACCACCAAAAGAAATATCTATTTGTGGGAAAAAGGACGTTAATTTTGTTTGGGTACAACGTCGCATGACCGCACAATTCTCAGTTAAAGTGATGCAGTGCCATATCGCAAAAAAAAAAAAAAAGGCCTGGTCATTAAGGGGGCAATTCCTTCGAAGGCTGAAATGATTAAAGTGGTCACATCGATTTAAAGGTGCAGCTGCATACCGATCGTGAAATCTCACAATAGAAACAATAAAGACTTTTTTTATTAATTTTTTTTGCATCAAATTTAAAAAGAAATAACAAAATAAAAAAAAAGGCTTTATTTTATTTTAAATATCTTTTCAATATTGCGCACCAGAAACATAACAGAACTATTTATATAATAAAATGTATATATACAGTAACTCACAAAAGTAAGCACACCCCTCACATTTATGTAAATGCTTTATTCTACCTTTTCATGTGACAACGCTGAAGAAATGACACTTTGCTACAATGTAAAGTAGTGAGTGTACAGCTTGTATAACAGTGTAAATTTGCTGTCCCCTAAAAATAACTCAACACACAACCATTAATGTCTAAACTGCTGGCAACAAAAGTGAGTACACCCCTAAGTAAAAATGTCCAAATTGGGCCCAAAGTGTCAATATTTAGTGTGGCCACCATTATTTTCCAGAACTTCCTTAACGCTCTTGGGCATGGAGTTCACCAGAGCTTCACAGGTTGCCACTGGAGTCCTCTTCCACTCCTCCATGGTGACATCACAGAGCTGGTGGATGTTAGATTCCTTGCGCTCCTCCACCTTCCATTTGAGGATGCCCCACAAATGCTCAATAGGGTTTAGGTCTGGAGACATGCTTAGCCAGTCCATCACCTTTACCCTCAGCTTCTTTAGCAAGGCAGTGCTCACCTTGGAGGTGTGTTTGGGGTCATTATCATGTTGGAATACTGCCCTGCGGCTCAGTCTCCGAAGGGAGGGGATCATGCTCTGCTTCAGTATGTCACAGTACATGTTGGCATTCATGGTTCTCTCGATGAACTGGAGCTCCCCAGTGCCGGAAGCACTCATGCAGCCCCAGACCATGACACTCCCACCACGATGCTTGACTGTAGGCAGGACACACTTGTCTTTTACTCCTCACCTGGTTTCTACCACTCACGCTTGACACCATCTGAACCAAATAAATTTAACTTGATCTCATCAGACCACAGGACATGGTTCCAGGAATCCATGTCCTTTGTCTGCTTGTCTTCAGCAAACTGTTTGCTGGCTTTCTTGTACATCATCTTTAGAAGAGGCTTCCTTCTAGAATGACAGCCAAGCAGACCAATATGATGCAATGTGCGGCGTATGGTCTGAGCACTGACAGGCTGACCCCCCACCCCTTCAACCTCTGTGCAATGCTGGCAGCACTCATATGCCTATTACCCAATGACAACCTCTGGATATGATGCTGAGCATGTGCACTCAACCTCTTTGGCTGACCATAGCGAGGCCTGCTCTAAGTGGAATCTGTCCTGTTAAACCACTGAATGGTCTTGGCAATTGTGCTGCAGCTCATTTTCAGGGTCTTGGCAATCATCTTATAGCCTAGGTCATCTTTATGTAGAGCAACAATTCTTTTTTTCAGATCCTCAGTTCTTTACCATGAGATGCCATGTTGAACTTCCAATGACCAGTATGAGAGAGTGAGAGCGATAACACCAAATTTAACACACCTGCTCCCCATTCACACCTGAGACTAACGAGTCACATGATACCGGGGAGGCAAAATGGATAATTGAGCCGCATTTGGACATTTTCACTTAGGGGTGTGCTCACTTTTGTTGCCAGCGGCTTAGACATTAATGGCTGTGTGTTGAGTTATTTTGAGGGGGCAGTAAATTTACACTGTTATACAAGCTGTACACTCACTACTAGAGTTGAGCGAACCCGGACTGTAAATTTCGGGTCTGTACCGAACTTTGGGGTGTCCGGGACCCGGACCCGAACCCGGACTTTTCAAAAAAAGTCCGGGTTCGGGTCCGGGGTTCTGGTAATTTTAACAAAAGTTCTGAAAATTGCTGTAAA
>BLSH010185023.1:31220-42733 GCA_018402905.1 Glandirana rugosa
GAACCGGTATATGAGACGGATATATATATATATGTATGTGTGTGTAGATATAGACAGATGACTTTGGTTTGCGGCAGGCTGCCTAATAGTTTTCGTCTAGACGTTATGCTAAAGCAGAATGAATTTCCCTCCTTTCATCCGCCGTCTCCTCTCCTGGCAGCACCAGGCCGTCCCTTATCAGCGGTTTGTTGTCTCCTCTTCGGGATTCCGCCCTCGTGTATCCAGATCTTCTGCTGCACATCTCTATACACTTTACAGGTTGTGGGAAGGGCTCGTCTACGGTAAAGCCAAGCATATGTCTGCCTGGTGCTGGCGGATTGTGGTTGAAGATAGAGAACATATGTCTTCATTAATATCCAATGTCTTCAATAATGAAGGCAAGATAAGATAAAGGAATGTTTGACTCATGTTATAGGAAATTTAGGAGAAGCTTTAGGAAATACTCCAGGCAAAGTATCTTTGTATTCCTTCAAAAATCAGGAAATTATGTGTGTTGGATGGATCAACAGATATAGATGTGTGTGTATGTATATATATATATAGGCAGAGTATATGGCCAAGAATATTTGGACCCCCTCCAAATGATGAAAGTCATGTTTCCCCAGTGAAAGGTCTTGGTAATACTCCATCATACAAAGACATTGTAGACAATTGTGCTCTTCCAACCTTGTGGTAACAGTTTAGTGAAGACCCTTTTCTGTTCCACCATGACTATGCCCCCTGTGTACAAAGCCAGCTCCATAAAGACATGGTGTGACTAGGTTGGTGTAGAGGTTCCTATACAGAACCCAAAACCTCAACCCTGCTGATCCCTTTTGGGTGAACTGGAATGTGTGACTACAACCCAGGTCCAGCGTGAGGCCTGACACACGAGCCAGGTCTTTTTTTTTTTGGTGGCCAACATAGGGCCTGACATGCAAGCCATATCTTTTTTTTTGTGCCCATCGTGGAGCCTGACATACAAGCTAGGTCTTTTTTTTGGCGCCCAACGTGAGGCCTGACTTAATAGCCAGCTTTTTTTTTTTTTGGTGGTCAACGTGAGGCCTGACATAAAAGCCAGCTCTTTTTTTTGGTGCCCAACGTGGGGCCTTGCATGCAAGCTACATCTTTTTTTAGTGCCCAACGTAGGGCCTGACACACAAACCAGGTCTTTGTTTTGGTGCCCAACGTGAGGCCTGACACACAAGCTAGGTCTTTTTTTTGGTGTCCATCATGAGGCCTGACATACAAGCCAGATCTTTTTTTTTGTGCCAAACCTGGGGCCTGATGTGTGAGGCAGGTCGTCTCATCCAACCTGACCCGGCTTGCATGTCAATACCTGACCTCACAAATGGGTACATATTCCCGCAAACACCCTCCAAAATCTTGTGGAAAGTTACCCAGAAGAGTGGAGGGTGTTATGGCCACAAATGCGGTGGGGGGTAGTCCATCACAATGCAGAAGGGAGCTTTACTACACCAAGGTAAGAAGTTCCATCACAAAGTAGCAGGGGCCCTGACCACACCAAGGGAAGACATTCCATCACAAAGCAGGAGGGTCCTTGACCAAACCAAGGGCAGACATTTAATCACAAAGTAGGAGGGGCCCTGACCACACAAAGGGAAGAAGTTCCATCCCAAAGTCGGAGGGGCCCTGACCACACCAAGGGAAGAAGCTCCATCACAAAGTCGGAGGGGCCCTGACCACACCAAGGGAAGAAGTTCCATCACAAAGTCGGAGGGGCCCTGACCACACCAAGGGAAGAAGTTCCATCACAAAGTCCGAGGGGCCCTGACCACACCAAGGGAAGAAGTTCCATCACAAAGTCGGAGGGGCCCTGACCACACCAAGGGAAGAAGTTCCATCACAAAGTCGGAGGGGCCCTGACCACACCAAAGTAAAAAGTTTCCATCACAAAGTCGGAGGGGCCCTGACCACACCAAGGGAAGAACTTCCATCACAAAGTCGGAGAGGCCCTGACCACACCAAGGGAAAAAGTTCCATCACAAAGTCGGAGGGGCCCTGACCACACCAAGGAAAGATGTTCCATCACAGCTTTTTTTCTACCTTCAGATGATCTCACTCTCACAAAATGAATCGGGCTGCTTGATAAAAGCCTTCTAACATTGGTCAGTCTTGATGGAGGATTGGTATAAGCATTACTGAAATGCACCCCCTCTCCCATCCAAAGCAATTCTCAGCATTAATTTTTGTTTCTTTTACTTTCTTCTTGTAGTAAGAATCAGCTCTTTGTCTTGCTGGGACAGCTACTCTGAGGCGGTTCAGAAAGGTGCCTTAGGTCACTCCCTGTTGATGTATGCCTTCTTTTCCCCTGTCCCACCACCCCAGAACTATATCTCCCAAGAGGCCTTTCCCCACACTCAGTGTGTGGTCAGGCTCTTGGAAGTGAGGGTAGCAGCATTGTTTGTCTGGGGAAGAAATAAATGTATGCATGTAGAGAGAAGCAGAAATAGGAGTTCTGTAGCCCAGCAGGAAGGGCTGCGTGGGATTCCAGTGCAGTAGAGGCAACTCACTACAGGAAGTTCACTGGATTTTGGGCAGATCATCAGATTTTTTCTGTGCTTGCAGTGCTTTTGCTGAATGTGTTTTTGTTTTCCTTTTACTTGCATTTCAAATTTTATAGAATTAGATTTCTTCATGGCAGCTATTTGGTGGGTCGATGGGTGTGGCCTTCGCCATGACGCGGAAAGCTGGTCTTTCTTACTCATGTAACATCTGTCCTTCCTTTGCACCCTCCATCTCTTGTTTCCCCTTTGGCAGACTACTGGAGAGTACTCAGTTGTAGAAGGTACCCGAGCTCCAGATTAAAGCCGTCAGTTTAATTCCATGGTAGTGACATCTTAATTATGTGCGTCAAAGACACCGGAAAATTTGTTTTTGTTTTTAATTAATCGACTTCATCTTTTACAGCTCTGGCAGCCTCCTGTAATGAGTTTTGTCAGCGAGAGGAACTGGCCGCGATCTGTGTGTGATTCACGTTCAATCTAGCGGCAGCGTGCACTGCCGGTGCCTCTCTAAGCATCGGAAATATGTCATTAATTGCCGAAACTGAGAGAGATGAGAGGATGGCATCGCTAATTAGGACCTTGTTTATTTTAAAGTGTAAGAGTAGGCAAGCGGCTTAATACACAGTTCTCGTTATAATTCTGATATGCGGTTTTACCTACTGCTAGAGAAATAATCTGTGGACTTTTTAAAGAGGACCTGTGCTGTGAAAGCTAGTACCAAGCAGAGGGCAAATGACTGGGCACCAACATTGTCTGTGGTCTCCATGCAGCTGATTTGTTCCTCATAACTGACTTACCATGCCTTGTTCTGCACTGTATTGCTATGCTGCTCATTGTTCTCCTTGCTGGAGAGGAAGCCGTACCTGAGGACCTGCAGTGCAAGGATCTCCCGGCCATATTGATGGAGGAGTAGGGATTTGCTCCTGATGATTAGTGATCTGATTGATGGAATGGTGGAGTTTTGTTCAAGAAGCAACAGGAGATATTGAGGGAGCACAGATACACAGAATGGATAAAGTTTTATTATTATACAGGACTTATATAGTGCCAACAGTTTGCGCAGCGCTTTACAATATAAAAGGGAGACCGTACAGTTACAAAACAAGAAAATACAATAGGGTTTTAACAGTGCCCTGCTCATAAGAGCTTACAATCTGATAGTGTGGGGTAAGTGGTACAAAAGGTGGCAACTGTGGGGGATGAGCTGATGGAAGTGATAAAAGATTAATTGGAGGTGTAATAGGCTTTCCTGAAGAGATGAGTTTTTTGGGATCGCCTAAATGTAGCCAGAGTAGAAAATAGCCGGCCAGAATAAGGTAGAGAGTTCCAGAGGATGTTAGAGGCTCTGGAGAAATCTTGGAGACGAGCATGAGAGGAGGAGACAAGTGAGCTCGAGAGTAGGAGGTCTTGAGAGGAGCGGAGAGGACGGTTTGGGTGATATTTGAGGACAAGATGGGTGATGTAACTCGGGGCAGAGTTGTGAATGGATTTGTATGTTGTTAGTATTTTAAATTTAATTTGCCGGGCGATCGGGAGCCAGTGTAGGGATTGGCGGAGAGGGGTGGAGGACACTGAGCGGTTAGTAAAGTAGATGAGTCTGGCAGCAGCATTCATTGTGGACTGAAGAGGGGATAGCCTATGGAGAGGTAGGCCTATGAGAAAGGAGTTTCAATAGTCAAGGCGAGAGATAACAAGGAAGTGAATGAGGAGCTTGGTAGTTTCATTTGTTAAAAAGGGGCAAATTTTAGAGATGCTACGGAGGTTAAGTCTAGAAGCTTTTGACAACGATTGGATTTGGGACTGAAAGGACCGGTCAGAGTCTAAGAGTACACCTAGTATTCTGGCATGAGGGGAGGGACTGATGGTTTCATTATTGACCATGGATGGTTTCATTATTGACCTTGAGGGAAATGTCATGGAGGGGGACACAGGTAGGGGGGAATATTGTGAGCTCGGTTTTTTTTTTAATTTAAAGAAGTGGTGTGACATCCAGGTAGGTGCAGGGAGATTCTTGCATCGCAGGTCCTCAGGTACAGCTTCCCCTCCAGCAAGGAGAAGAGTGAGCAGTAACGTTGTGACATCACCAAATCTCCCTCCAAATCTGGCGAGACCAACAGTCAGAGGTAGCAGAGCCTTAGATGCACTATGTTTCTTTGTGGAGCAGGGGTTTGCTCCTGATGACTAGTGATCTGATGGCTATTGGGGTTATGATCAAGAAGCAACAGGAGATATTGAGGCAACAGATATCTGCAGATTAGATGAAGTAGAAGTAATGAGATCCTTGCACTGCAGGTCCTCAGGTACAGCTTCCCTTCCAGCAAGAACAGTGAGCAGAAATGTAGTGACATCATATCTCACTCTAAATCTGGTGAGAGAAGAAGTCAGAGGTAGCAGTGCCTTATATGCACTGTGTTTCTTTGTAGAGGCAGCCATATTGGTGGAGGAGCAGGGGTTCGCTCCTGATTACTAGCAATTTGATGGCTAGTGGGGTTATGATCAAGAAGCAACAGGAGATATTGAGGGAACAGATATCCACAGAATAGACGAAGTAGAAACAGGGAGATCCTTGCACTGCATGTCCTCCGGTATAGCTTCCCCTCCAGTAAAGAGAAAAGTGAGCAGTAACGTTGTGACATCTCCAAATTTCCCACCAAATCTGGTGAGACTAGCAGTCAGAGGTAGCAGAGCCTTAGATGCACTATGTTGCTTTGTGGAGGCAGCCATATTGCTGGAGGAGCAGGGGTTTGCTCCTGATAACTAGTGATTTGATGGCTGGTGGGGTTATGATCAAGAAGCAACAGGAGATATTGAGGGAACAGATATCCACAGAAAAGATGAAGTAGAAACAGGGAGATCCTTGCACTGCAGGTCCTCCGGTACAGCTTTCCCACCAGCAAGGAGAAGAGTGATCAACACAATGACATCAAATCTCACTCCAATTCTGGTGAGACATTTAGTCAGAGGTAGCAGAGCCTTCAATGTACTATGTTTCTGTGTGAAGGTGGCCATATTGGAGGAGGAACAGGGATTTGCTCCTGATGTCTAGTGATCTCATGGCTGGTGGAGTTGTACCAGATGCAACAGGAGCTATTGAGGTAGCAGAGAATCACAGAATGAATGAAGCAGGGAGATCTTAGCACTGCAGGTCCTCAGGTACAACTTCCTCTCCAGCAAGGAGAACAGTGATCAGCACAAAACATTATTACCATACATATGCTTTTTTTTATGCCCCATTTGCACAGGACAAATGTGCATGCAATTTACTGGATGATTTGCTATGCAAATGTTTTTATTTTTAGCTGTAAATTGCAGCTTCCTTTCATTTTACCATCTACTTCATCCATTTGTGTTGTTGCAGTTTCTGTTCCAAGAAGACATGCAGAGTGTGGACATTAGTCACTGTGTAGAACAGGGGTGTCGAACTCCATTTCATCGAGGGCCGCATTAGCCATATGGTCGCCCTAAAAGGGCCAGTTGTATCTGGGGTGCAATACGTAAAAAGTGCTGGGTTCAAGAGTACATTCTGTACAGAGTGCAGAACCGAGGTTTATGCTATATACAGAGTACAGGGTTCAGGAGTGCATTACATACAAAGTTCAGGGGTGTGCTGTATACAGAATGCAGGGTATAGGGGTGCGCTATGCACAATGTGCAACACCAACCCCCTCACCGAAGCATCCTTGCATCTCTCTCCTACCTTGCCTGGCTCTAGTACCTCCCTTTGTAGGTGGCTTTGTCTCACCTTGCAGGGAACTGAAGCTGAGGGTGAAAGTTGGAGGTGGCAAAATGGAGTTCTGCCACATTCTGGCTGCAAAACTGGGTGCGAGGGCCACATGACAAGGCCTGGAGGGCCGCATTCGGCCCGCGGGCCTTGTGTTTGACATATGTGGTGTAGAATATTCTGTAGTAGTCGCCCTGTACATCACCTTGTTACGCTGTGTTAGGCATTTGACACTTTGCCCTCCCAATACCTCCTGACGTTGTCCCTCGATCGTCTCTTCAGCTCCTTAATATTGCGTGACTGGTTGCAGCTTGCCCTCCTGTTGTAACTTGTAATTTGTGTCATTGCTGTAATATGTGACCATAAATATCGGATAAGCCACTTGGAATGTCGCGGAATAATTGCAGGGCACAGCTCAGCGATCGGCTCTCTCCGCCTCCGTCCCTCTGACACAAAACAAGAAAATGATCGTTCAGAGGCGCCCTCCTTTGTCTTCTGCTGTGTTGGTTTTGGATTTAATGCTCTTTTTGCCATCCTTTGAAGCGCAAAAGAGGCCGCGTTGTCACTGAGACAATGGCCGCTGATTGATCATTACCCAGCATTCACAGCGCTAGACTTTGACCTGCGTCACACCCATTTAACTTTTCATTTCACAGAAGACCCTCCACTGTCATGACCTCTACATCGCAGGGGGTGGGATTATATAGTTCACATACGTCTTAAGCCAGCCATAGACGGAGCGAACCTCGGCCGGTTCAGCAGGAACTGGCCAAGATTCGATCCATCTATGGGCAGACTGATTGTACCCAAGTCGTTCAATCAACTTCGGTACAACCAGCATGTCAGATTTTTAACTTTTCAATTATTGCCAGTGGCTATAGCCTCTGGCAATAATCACTGCATCCTTGCACCCCTGAACCCCCTTCCCAAAAAATAGAGCCGCGGGAGGGATTCCACCATCAACACCCCAACAACCCCAATACATAATAATGTAGTAATGTGTGTGGGATCTCATGGCTTTAGTCTGCCACATGTAGATTCATTTAAAGCCCAACCGAACCTTCAGTTTAAATCAGCTAAATACTTTCCAGGTGCATCAAAACAAGGTGTGCAAAGCCTCAGCCTCCCTTCACACCCTGCAGGTGAAGGACCCCATGTAGGATGGAAGATCCCATGCAGGTTCGATGAAGGATCCCATAGAGGACCCCATGCAGGATGGAGGACCCCATGCAAGATTGAGGATCCCATGCAGGTGAAGGATCCCATGGAGGATCCCATATAGGTGCAATGGAGGACCCCATGCAGGATGGAGGATCCCATGCAGGTGAAGGATCCCTTGGAGGACCCCATGCAGGATGGAGGACCCCATGCAGGTGTGATGGAGGATCCCACGCAGGTGTGATGGAGGATCCCATGCAGATGAAGCATCCCATGCAGGATGGAGGATCCCATGCATGTGAAGGATCCCATGCAGGTGTGATGGAGGATTTCCATGGAGGACCCCATGCAGGATAGAGGACCCCATGCAGGGGGAGTTTCCCTTGGAGGATCCCATGCAGGTGTGATGGAGGATCCCATGGAGATGAAGGATCCCATGCAGGGGAAGAATCCCTTGGAGGATCCCATGCAGGATGGAGGACCCCATGCAGATGAAGAATCCCTTGGAGGATCCCATGCAGGATGGAGGACCACATACAGGTGAAGGGTCCCATGGAGGATCCCTTTCACATGAAGGATCCCATGCGGGATGGAGGACCCCATGCAGGTGAAGGATCCCATGAAGGATCCCATGCAGGTGAAGGATCCCTTGGAGGATCTCATGCAGGTGTGATGGAGGATCCCATGCAGGTGAAGGATCCCATGGAGGATCCCATGCAGATGAAGGATCCCATGCAGGTGAAGGATCCCTTGGAGGATCACATGCAGGTGTGATAGAGGATCCCTTGCAGGTGTGATGGAACATGTATAGGGCAGCCCATTTATTTTGATGGGCTGCCCTATGCGCAAGAAATGTGCAAAAGACGTCCATGACTTGGTTGCAAAATCTCGTCACGCCAAACCGCACCACACCACTGCAGGGCAGTTGTGGCCATGGCCCCATTCTTTTGAATGGGTTTCATTGGACATTGGTACTGCCCGCCAAATGGGCCAGGCAATATAATTTTTGCTGCACATGTTGCGTGAGTACATCCCCATCCAGCTGCATGTTGTGCATATTTACATTGTACCAGTTCCATACCTGGCCTGATGCCTCTGGAAGCTGGAAATCACTAAAGTCGACACCACTAGTACACCTCTACTACACCACTACCACTACACTGCTGCTACACCACCACTACACTGCTACTACACAACCACTTCACTGCTACTACATCACTGCTACTACACCACCACTACATTGTTACTGCACCATCACTACACTGCTACTACATCACCACTACACCACCACTACATTGCTATTGCACCATCACTACACTACTACCACATCACTACACTGCTACTACTCCACTTGCTTCTGGTTGCCATGCCAATTGGCCAGACTGATGCATTGTGAATACAGGAGGTTGCCTGCCCAGCACGGCCGCCATTCACTGAATGCTTTGCAGTAAAAGGGGCTGTTCTGCATGCAATGCACATGGTTGCAGTACACTAGTGCGGGGTCTAAGGGGTTAAAGCAGGCGATGCGGAGGCGATTCAGTGCAGATGTGGATCGCTCTTCAGACAGGAACACTGATGTGAGCGAGTGTCACCTATGGAAAATATTGGATAAGGTCATCGTCATTCTACGGGGTGCGCACAATTTTAAAGCTTGACATGTTTGTTGTCTATTTACTCAACATGACCTCATCTTTTATAATTTATCCCAAAAAATATTAATATATATTAGTAATATATTATTTATGTGAACAAAAAATGTAAATGTTCTTTTACCTAAAAATCTGGAACTACCGCTATTTTATTCTCCAGGGTCGCTGCTTTCAGAAAATATATATTTAGGGGATTTAACGAATCTTTAGGCCTAAAATGATTTTTAAACGTGAGTACAGAAACCGTTCTGGCAGTGAAAGGGTTCTGAAGAACCGGTCTTATTCTACGCAATGCTGAATTGGACTGATGGTGCCGCAGTCCTCAGCTTTGCATGGCTGGAATGTGGATCCTCATCCTCCAGCCATGTCCCATCCCCATGTTGTGGTTGCTGGTCCTGTGCTGGTTATAGTGCAGGCCTCAGGTTGTCTATGTGAGAGAGGCGATCAGTCAAGCCCGGCTCGGTTGATTGGTCTTCACAACCAGAACCGGCAGTGCTGAAGAGCGCCAATCTATCAATGTAAGGTGAGGGCGTGGTGAGTGATAGTGGTAGGTCGGGGGTCATAATGGTAGGTCGGGGGTCATAGTGGTAGATCGGGGGTCATTGTGGTAGATCGGAGTCACAGTGGTAGGTCGGGGTTACAATGGTAGGTCGGGGTTACAGTGGTAGGTCGGGGTTATAGTGGTAGGTCGGGGGGTCATTGTGGTAGATTGGAGTCATGGTGGTAGGTCGGGGTCATAGTGGTAGGTCGGGGTCACAGTGGTAGGTCGGGGGTCATTGTGGTAGTTCGGGGTCATAGTGGTAGGTCGGGGTCATAGTGATAGTTCGGGGTCATAGTGGTAGGTTGGGGTCATGGTGGTAGGTCGGGGGTCATAGTGGTAGGTCGGGGGTCATTGTCTCACTGGGGGGTGTGGGGGGTTGGGTTTCTTAGGTAAACAGCCCTGTCTCCTCACTGCAGGGAAGAAGTGTCTGGGGTGACAATGACCCTTTTCTGGGTGAACGTTTCACCTCCTATAAGAACGATCGTTCTCTGGCTCCGGTGAAGTTCGCAGAATTACTTGCTGAGGAGTCTATTTTGCTCAGAGACAATTACTACAAACCTCTTCTGAAGGGTAACGTGCTTATAGTTTACCTTCCCTGGCTTCTCCTTTAGGCCTTTTTATATAATCAGATTATATTTTTAAATGATTCTTTTTACATTTTCATACCTTATTATAGACTCCATGGCATCATCACCAGGTCTCTGTGTTACTCTATGCAATGCAGGCAGATCATGGCTGATGGGAGGGACCAGCAGGGGGCTGTACATAGCTTCCTAATAACATTACCACCCCTGCCTCAGTCCTGCCCCCCTCCCCCAGTCTTGATGCAAGCAGTGGGCTGTATTTTGGGAGGAGTTATGCAAATACCCAAAATGCCTTGATGGGAGGGTGTCAGTCTGGAGGAGTGGGCGTTCCTAGGCGGGCTGTATTTGCATGTAGACCATCTTAGGTAACGCCCACATGCAATGCTATGGAAGATACGGGCAGGCGGCTATACTGACAGTCTGCAGGAGCCTCACATTTCACCCGTGAGCCACTGATCCATCGCTCCATTGACCCGCCGCTTCACTGATCCATCGCTCCATTGACCCGCCGCTTCACTGATCCATCGCTCTACTGATCTGCCTCTCCACTGATCTGCCACTTCACTGATCCATCGCTCCATTGACCCGCCGCTCCACTGATCCACGGTTCTGCCGCTCCACTGATCCATCACTCCATTGACCCGCCACTCCACTGATCTGCCACTCCACTGATCCATCGTTCCATTGACCCGCCGCTCCACTGATCCATCGCTCCATTGACCCGCCACACCACTGATCCACCGCTCCACTGATCTGACACTCCACTGATCCATCGCTCCATTGACCCGCCACTCCACTGATCCATCTCTCCATTGACTCACCGCTCCACTGATCCATCGCTCCATTGACCCGCCGCTCCACTGATCCATCGCTCCATTGACCCGCCACACCACTGATCCACCGCTCCACTGATCTGACACTCCACTGATCCATCGCTCCATTGACCCGCCACTCCACTGATCCATCTCTCCATTGACCCACCGCTTCACTGATCCATCGCTCCATTGACCCGCCGCTTCACTGATCCATCGCTCCATTGACCCGCCGCTTCACTGATCCATCGCTCTACTGATCTGCCTCTCCACTGATCTGCCACTTCACTGATCCATCGCTCCATTGACCCGCCGCTCCACTGATCCACGGTTCTGCCGCTCCACTGATCCATCTCTCCATTGACCTGCCACTCCACTGATCTGCCACTCCACTGATCCATCGTTCCATTGACCCGCCGCTCCACTGATCCATCGCTCCATTGACCCGCCACACCACTGATCCACCGCTCCACTGATCGCCACCTAGTCACCACACCGCCCAGTTACCTCGCTACCTAGTCACCTCGCCGCCCAGTTACCT
>BLSH010185023.1:66118-76620 GCA_018402905.1 Glandirana rugosa
CGTCACGAAATGTAATATTTATATATTTTATGGTGGAAGGTGAAGGAAATTGACGTGAAAGCAAATTCTTGGGATGAAAGGGATGGGAAAGGCCGCAGCTGACACCATCAGTAAAATTTATTGTGTTGACATAGCTGACGCTGGATGTCTTTCCTCTGACGTTTTTTACGGTTTTCATGTCGACTCGTTTCCCCAAAACTGCATTTCCTGCATATTTAGTGATTTTCATGCCAAACTCCAGGAACACGGCTAAATAAACGATCGAAACATATGTGAGCCGTTCTGTTCAGCCAGTCATGTGACTCTGGTAGCCCTGCCAGACAGCACGGCCATGTAGATGACCAGGCTTTTATTCAGTGCAGTTAAAGGAAGTGGAAGGTGGTATTTTATATATTTATAATGTAAAGCGCTGCGCAGACTGTTGACACAATATAAATTCTGTATAATAATCATAATAAAAATAATACAATTCCTTCATCATTAGGAGAATTAAAATCACATATACAGGTAAAATAAGTATTGAACCCGTCACCATCTTTCTAGGTAAATCTGATGGTAAAGCTGCTATGGACATGAAATGTTCCCCAGAGGTCGGTGTCAACCCATGCAATCCATACAAAGACACCAAAACAAATCCGTTCAGAAATGAAGCTCTGTGTAATAAAATGGAAGGACACCGGGAAAAAGTATTGAACCCGCTAACTGCAATGTATCTAATACTTGGTACAATTCTTTGTTGGTCAAGAGGCCGCCTCCTGTATGGAGAAACGAGTCGCATGCGTTGCTCAGGAGTGATTTTGGTCTTCAGATCTTGAAGGTTCCTCGGGCCTCTTCTATGAATTCCGATCTTTAGTTCTTTCCATAGATTTTCTATTGGATTCAAGTCAGGTGATTGGCTGGGCCATTTCAGCAGCTTTATTTTCTTTCTCCTTGGCTTTGTGTTTGGGGTCGTTGTCCTCCTGAGATGTCCTCCTGAGATGTCCTCCTGAGATGCCCACCCTCGCTGCATCTTCATCATCCTGGTAGATGGCAGCAGATTTTTATGTTTAAATGTATTTTATTGAAAATTTTTCATACAGTGGAAATGTTTAAATAAAATGATCAGCTGATACATAAAGGCCAGGCAAGGCCAGATATTGAATGAAGAAATGAGACTTAAACCCTATGATAATAAGCCTCTCTGATATTGAAGTCTCTGGGCTAGTAGTATCGTGAGTCAAAATGGGTTAATGTTAGATTGAGGGTGGCCGGAAAAATACCAAATATCTGAAGACTAGAAAGGTCTCGGGGCCCAGAGTCAGTGGCCCGACCACCCCATGGGGATCAAACTGTGGCTGAGGGGCTAACTATGGAAAATCCCCGGTCCCCCCCAGGGATGACTCCTTGGCCACCAGCCCTGAGACCAGATGAGCGAAAGGTTGTGGCCTGAGGGATTGGCTAATGTAACAAAAAAGGGTAGAGGAACAAATAACTCAACTAAGGTAGGTAGGTTTAGCTAACCAAGATGGCCCATAACTCAAGCATATATTTCAGAGTCTGGGTCAGACCAGACAGTGAGGCCAGCTGGGTGCCATCATCAGTGGGTACGGAGAGAAAGGGAAGCCTGTGAGACCAGGAAAGAGGGGGTGGCAGCAGGTTTTTATCACCATTCATCCTTCCTTCAATGATATGAAGTTTGCCAGTACCACAGCCCCGCCCACACCATGATGTCCCCACCCCAAGCCTCACTGTTGGTATGGGGGGTGATTTTGTGGTGATGTGTCATGTGACCTCCAAACATGGTGGGTATTATAGCCTCCAAAGAGTTCCATTTTGGTCTCCTCTGACCAGACGATATTCTCCCCGTATTTCACAGGCTTGTCTAAATGTTGTGCAGCAAACTTTACCCGAGCTTCACCGTGCTTCTTCTTCAGCAATGGAGTGTCGTGTGGTGAACGTCATACAGGCCATGGCAGGTGAGCGCATTACTTATTGTGTACCTGATAATTGCAGGTCTTTCTGAAGCTCTCCACAAGTGGTCCTTCGCTCTTGGTGAACTCTTCTCATAATTCTTTTCACTCCTCTGTCAGGAATCTTGCGAGGAACACCTGGAGGTGGCCGGTTTATAGTGAAATTATGTTCTTTCCACTTCCGGATTATGGCCCCGACAGTGCTCACTGGAACATTCAGAAGTTTAGAAATCCTTCTCCAACCAGTGCCATCAGTATGTTTTGCAACACAAGGTCTTGAGAGAGCCCTTTGCTTTTACCCATCATGAGATGTTTCTTGTGTGACACCTTGGTAATGAGACGCCATCAGGGGAGACTGAACCAGCTGATATTAATTTGCACTGACAAGGGGCAGGATTGCTTTCTAATTACTGATAGATCTCAGCCAGTGTCTTGGCTTTCCATGCCCCTTTTTGCACCTCCCTTTCTTCACGTGTTCAATACTTTTTCCCTGTGTCCTTCCATTTTATTACACACAACTTACATTTCTGAACGGATTTGTTTTGGTGTCTTTGGATGGATTGCATGGGTTGTCACCGACATGTGGGGAACATTTCATGCCAATAGCAGCTTTACCAATAGATTTACCTAGAGAAATGGCGATGGGTTCAATACTTATTTTACCTGCTGTAAATATATATATAAATATAAAATTCAGGTATATGGGAGGCATTGTAAGCGGAATTCCAGGTAGATATAAAACAAGTCAGTGCATCCCCATATTAATTTGTTTATATTGTAAAGGTAAATAAAAAAAATAACAAATGTGTTATACTTACCGGTTTCGCACAGAGCAGCCCGGATCCTTAACTTCTGGGGTCCCCACCAGCGCTCCCCCCCCCCCCCTTGCTGAGTGCACCCATAGAAAGCCATGTGCACTCATGCAGGCTCGCTCCCGAGCCTCACTGTGTGTGTCTATGGTTCAGCCCCACCCCCTGCTCCCTCCTCACTGGCTGTGATTGACTGCCTCCCTGTCCAGTGAGGAGAGAGCTGCTGCTCCCGTGCACATCGCTGGATCGAGATTTAGTTCAGGTAAATATAAGAGGGGCTGTGGGGAAAGGGAGGGGGGCTGCACATTCGTTTTTTACATTAATTCATAGGATGCATCAAGGTGAAAAAACAATCTGCCTCTGGAGCCACTTTTATATTAATTTCAAATGCAGAGTAAAAAACTAAATATGACCAATAATCAGACTCTTGCAATCCCCTGTACAGCAGACCTCAGACTGGGAAGGGAAGAGGAGCTCAGGAAACCAATTAGTTGTGCTGCAGTGTTTATGTAGTAACAGCATGCTGATAGGAGGAGAGAGCTGAGCTCATCACTGTGCTGCTTCTCCTTTCACTGTCCAGTCACAGGCTGGGGGCGGGACAAGACCTGTAAGAGTTGCTTAACTGCAGCAGATAAAAATCCAGTCTCCTGCCAGACAGTGCTGTACTTTGTGACGGCAGAGCTGTGCCCTGCTTGACAAAACTCACATATTTTTTTATCAGTTTCTGATGAAGAGACATTTTTCGGAAATAGATGAAAGTTCCATCAGCAGTTCTTCTCAGGTCAACGTAACAACCGTAACAAAAATGACAATCCACGCCCGTTCCCGCTAAATCCCATCGATCGTATGAGCTGACAGCGGGCCCCGGCAGGTAGTGTAACTTCACATAACCCTGAACGAGCCGTGACCGCAGGTGGCATGACTGCCAAGTCCAAAAATAGAGCGAGGGACGCCGCAGGATGGAGCGGGAGGTGGAAAGTGAGTCACGCCGTTAATAAGTAAATAAACCCCGCTGAGGGTTTGGCCACATAGAGGCTGCGCAGCTGGGAGCGTGAGAGGACGATCGTTCACACCGCACACTTTATGTTGTTTCAGCTTTGTGCTCGCTGCGATCTCTTCACACTCCCGGTGACCTTCGCTGGGATGGAGATGATGCTGAAGCCAATGTGCTTCACTTTAATGGAGAAGAAGCTTAAAGGGTTAATTCACCTTTACTAAAAAAAAAACTGATTTTGCAGGTAGGGGGCGCCTGTAGATAAAAACAAACCGAGCAGCTCTGACTAAATCTGGATAATGTCCTTGCTATAGGCCATCAATGTACCGTGACAGTGCCAGGCCCTGCCACTGCCGAAATGCAGGCGAAAAACACACAGGATTGGCATTAAGGTTTAATGAGAGGTTCCAGACTATCGTTTCTGAGCAGAGAAAGCCATGCTTTTGGCTTTCTCTGTATTCTGTATTCCTGAATTGGGGCCTGGAGCTTGAAGGCTTCTTAGTGTATTGGGTGGGACAGAACTTTCAATCGTGTGTCTGGATTTTACTGGATCCTTGCAGCCTGTGTGAGTAGGGTTGATATAAACCAAGCCTGAGTGTCGATGAGGGCTCCCATATTGGAGACAGGCGGTCTCATCCAGCGGTCAGTGGAGCCCCAGCCAGGAGTAAAGAGGCAGGAGGTCCCAACCAAGGGTCAGAGGAGCCCCAGCCAGGAGTAAAGAGGCAGGAGGTCCCAACCAAGGGTCAGAGGAGCCCCAGCCAGGAGTCAAGAGACAGGAGGTCTCATCTATAGGTCAGAAGAGCCCCAGCCAGGAGTAAAGAGGCAGGAGGTCCCAACCAAGGGTCAGAGGAGCCCCAGCCAGGAGTCAAGAGACAGGAGGTCTCACTTAGGGGGTCAGAGGTGCCCCAGCCAGGAGTGAAGAGACAGTAGGTCTCTACTAGGGGTCAAAGGAGCCCCAGCCAGGAGTAAAGAGACAGGAGGCCTCACCTAGGGGTCAGAGGAGCCCCATCCAGGACCTAGGGATCAGATGAGCCCCATCTAGGAGTAAAGAGGCAGGAGATCTCAATCAGAGGTCAGGGGTGCCCCAGCCTGGAGTGCAGAGACAGTAGGTCTCTACTAGGGGTCAAAGGAGCCCCAGCCAGGAGTAACGAGACAGGAGGCCTCACCTAGGAGTCAGAGAAGCCCCAGCCAGGACCTAGGGATCAGATGAGCCCCATCTAGGAGTAAAGAGGCAGGAGGTCTCAACCAGAGGTCAGAGGTGCCCCAGCCAGGAGTGAAGAGACAGTAGGTCTCTCCTAGGGGTCAGAGGAGCCCCAGCCAGAAGTAAAGAGACAGGAGGTCTCACCTAGGGGGTCAGAGGTGTCTCAGCCTGAAGTAAAGAGACAGGAGGTCTCATCTACAGGTCAGAAGAGCCCCAGCCAGGAGTAAAGACACAGGAGGTCCCAACCAAGGGTCAGAGGAGCCCCAGCCAGGAGTAAAGAGTCAGAAGGTCTCACCTAGGGGTCAGAGGTGCCCCATCCAGGAGTGAAGAGACAGTAGGTCTCTCCTAGGGGTCAAAGGAGCCCCAGCCAGGAGTAACGAGACAGGAGGCCTCACCTAGGGGTCAGAGAAGCCCCAGCCAGGACCTAGGGATCAGATGAGCCCCATCTAGGAGTAAAGAGACAGGAGGTCTCAACCAGGGGTCAGGGGTGCCTCAGCCAGGAATAAAGAGAAAGGAGGTCTCACCTAGGGGTCAGAAGAGCCCCAGCCAGGAGTAAAGAGATGGGGTCCCAACGGGGGGTCAGAGGTGCCCCACCCAGCACTAAGGAGACAAGAGGTTTCACCTAGGGGTCAGAGGTGCCCCAGCCAGGAGTAGAGACAGGAGGTCTCACCTAGGGGTCAGAAGAGCCCCAGCCAGAAGTAAAGAGACAGGAGGTCCCAACCAGGGGTCAGAGGAACCCCAGCCAGGAGTTAAGAGACAGGAGGTCTCAACCAGGGGTCAGAGTGCCGACAGGAGGTGTCATTCCAGGAGTCAGAGTGGCTCCTATCGCGGTATCAGAAGAACCCCTATCCAGACGCCAGAAGTGGGCCATGCAGCAAGGCACTGCAACTAAAGGCCAAGAGAGCCAAACGAATGAGGAGAGCTGGGCAACGCAGTCAGAGGGACTAGTAAAAAGATCAGCGGTGCTAACAAGAGCCAGGTGGCTCGGTATTTTCAGTTGACTATTCATTGCTTTTCCTTGCTTAGCATATCACGGACGTGTTTTGGCTTTTCCACATTAGGAGGCATGTAAATCATTTCTAGAAGTGATGTATGCCGCCGAGAGCGGTTCCAAAGAAAACGAAATGCAAGCATGCATATACATGGCCGCCTACCGTCTCTTCCCCCTTCAACAACGGATTTGTAATAACCGAGCAAGGCTGGGCTCCAGAACCTGCTGTCAATCAAGAGAGGAGAGATGGGCGGGGGCGGGGCCACTCACTGACCACGGAAGAGGTTGGTTTTTGTGTTTACCAACATTTAAGGCTGAGCTTTCAGGGCCTCTGTTGTGAACTTTGAAGGTTGATTTCTCCACAGTGCCAGTAGGCACAGAGGTGAATGAGGGTTGTTTGTATAGAATATGTACTTAGGTCTGGGCACAGGTTCACTTTAAGTGAAGATATTGCTTTCAGCTAAAGTTCCATTGATAATGAAATGCGTACACACCATAAAAACAATCTGTTTTCCCTTTGGCTGCAGATATAATAGGGTTGCAGAGAGCAGCAGCCACGCGTGGTTTTGATCCGTCTCTAGCAGCAGTCATATCAGATTAGGCCTCCAGCGCCCTGCACAGTCATGTGACTGGCGGCTGGCGCTCAGCACAACAATACTGGGCTCTGCACAGGCACTGCGATTCTAATCTCTGTGCTGGTCACACTCCAGTTATCCGAGGAAATGGATTCCAGCTATTGAGCAGATGTTTTGTTTGGAGTGGCGGTCAGCAGACGTCTGCTGTCATTAATCCCGGCTTCCAGTAACTGTGGCCGGCTTACAGTAGGAGGGATCGCTTCATGTGACCCCCTCCCTCCCTATTATAATACATTACTGTCTGCACAACGCATTACCCTCTCTGATTAGGGGGTCAGACTCGGGACAGATACCTTGTGGGACGCTCACCGCCCGGCACTCAGCGCACAGACCGGAGAGACTCATAAGGATCATTTTATTTTCTTACCTTGTCTTCCAATATTTCCTAATCTTCATGGCTTGTTGATCTTCACTATGGACCTCACTATGGTCCTTACTATGGACCTTGCTATAGTCCTCTCTATGGCCTTCGCTATGTTCCTCATTATGGACCTCGATATAGTCCTTGCTATGGTCCACGCTATTGACCTCACTATGGTCCTTACTATGGACCTCGCTATAGTACTCTCTGTGGACTTCGCTATGTTCCTCACTATGAACCTCGCTATAGTCCTCTCTATGGACTTCGCTATGTTCCTCACTATGGACCTCGCTATGGTCCTCGTTATGGGCCTCACCATATTCCTCGCTATGGTCCTCACAATGGACCTCGCTATGGTCCGTGCTATTGACCTCACTGTGGTCCTCACTAGGGATCTCGCTATAGTCCCCTCTATGGACTTTGCTATGGACCTCACTATGTTCCTCGCGATGGTCCTCGCTCTGGACCTCGCTGTGATCCTTTCTATGGACTTAGCTATGGTCTTCACTATGTTCCTTGCCATGGTCCTCGCTATGGGCCTCAATATGTTCCCTGCTATGGTCCTCACTGTTGTCCTCACTATGGACCTCGTTATGATCCTTTCTATGGACTTCACTATGGTCCTCAATTCGGACCTCACTATGTTCCTCACTATGGACTTTGGTATGGTCCTCACTATGGACCTCACTGTGGTCCTCATTATGGACCTCGCTACGATCCTTTCTATGGACTTCCCTATCATCCTCGCTTTGGACATCACTATGGACTTCGCTATGGTCCTCGCTATGGACTTTGCTATGGACCTTACTATGTTCCTCACTATGGCCTTCACTATGGTCCTTTCTATGGACCTCGCTATGGTCCTTTCTATGGACTTCACTATGGTCCTCACAATGTTCCTCGCTATGGACCTTACTAAGTTCCTCACTATGGCCCTTTCTATGGACCTCACTGTGGACCTCGCTATGGTCCTTTCTATGGACTTCACTATGGTCCTCACAATGTTCCTCGCTATGGACCTTACTAAGTTCCTCACTATGGCCTTCACTATGGTCCTTTCTATGGACCTCACTGTGGACCTCGCTATGGTCCTTTCTATGGACTTCACTATGGTCCTCACGATGTTCCTCGCTATGGACCTTACTAAGTTCCTCACTATGAACCTCGCTTTAGTCCTCACCATGTTCTTCACTATGGACCTCTCTATGGATCTCACTATGGTCCGCGCTATGGTCCCCATGGATTCTGGTAAACCAAGGCCTTGTGGGGGGTTAAAAGCGCCTTGCTGCCGCCCGAATTGCGGCGCAAGAGCGCCGTTATAACAGCAGTAGAGCGCCGCTAAAACTCACGGCGCCTTTACAGCTGTCGCCCCCACCGCCCCACTGTGAAAGTAGCCTTAGGGAATTGCCTACATCTGCAGCTTATCCCGGTGATAGCCGGGGCCGGCCTTGGCACTCTGTCAGAGGGAAGGATTGGGATTGTCGGTAATGGGGAAATATTCTACAGATAATCCACAGCCAGGTGACCGACCACTTCTGCTAAAATCTCATTGTCTGACATCATTTTCCTCAGAAAGAGGAAGACAAAGTAGCGAAAGGATTTATTGCCATTATTATTATTACAATAATAGTTTGTGCAGCCAAAACATGCAGTGCATCCGGAAAGTATTCACAGCGCTTCACTTTGTCCACATTTTGTTATGTTACAGCCTTGGTAATGAAAAGAGAAACCAGATCAAGATAGAGGAGATACCCCATCTAGAACATCGTTTAACGAGAGAGGGACTTTATATTGGATTGTTTGGCGTCCAGAGTGAACACAGACATTCAATTGTTTCTGTAAAAAACACAAATTTTGTTACAAATTCGTAGAAAATCCATAAAATTAGGAGATTTGTAATACATTTTACATTACTTTCCATACATAAAGGTTGGTACTGAAAAAAGTGGAATTCCGATCAACGTTTCGCAGTCATTCTGCTTCCTCAGGATCATTCCACGTGTATTCTATACATCTGCTGGTCAAACAATCACACGCTTCATCATAGCATCTATAATAATTACATACATCATCATTTTATATCCTGTGCTCACCCCATTATTCATTCCACCGGGAGAATGACGCCCTGCCGGTGCAACCAAGGCACACACCTGTCTGTATAAAGGTCCCACCGCTAACAGTGCATGTCAGAGCACAAACCAAGCCATGGAGTCTTGGTACATGGGAGGAGCCTGTGATACTTGTGTATATGGGAGGAGCCTGTGATACTTATGTACATGGGAGGAGCCTGTGATACTTATGTACATGGGAGGAGCCTGTGATACTTATGTACATGGGAGGAGCCTGTGATACTTATGTAGTTGAGATTTTTTCCTTTTTTATTTTTAATAAATCTGCAAAGAAGAATTTTGTGGAAAATAATGAATTTAATCCATTTTGGAATAAGGCTGTAACATAACACAATGTGGACAAAGTGAAGCACTGTGAGTACTTTCCAGATGTACTGTATTTCTTTTGTTTTTGCATAGAATAGAGGAGGGCCAGACTCCCTCCAAGGTGAGTTTCTTGCTTACTGTGTTCTGTTGGGGAGATTTTACTTCACGTCCTAGACCAGAAACACAATAGGAAGTGAGGAGGAATTCTTCTTGTTCCATCTCATGTTTCCATGCTAATAAACGTTGGTGGTGGAGATGCACTAGGCGTTTGCACCCCGTGTATTTTTTACAGATTCAGGCATTCACACAATCAGACAACCTAGAGACCACCAACTGTCCCATAGATTCGTACGCTTGGCTTGCCTAAATACTGTACAGCAAGGGAAAAAGTATTTGCTCCCCTGCTGATTTTGTAGGTTTGCCCACTGACAAAGAAACGATCGCTCTATAATTTTAGTGGTCGGTTTATTATAACAGTGAGAGACGGAATAACAACAGAAATATCCAGGAAAACGCATTAAAAAAAAAATTATAAATTGATTTGGATTTTAATGAGTGAAATAAATATTTGATTCCCTATCAATCAGCGAGATTTCTGTCTCCCAGGTGTCTTCTATACAGGTAAGGAGCTGAGATTTGGAGTTCTCTATTATAGGGAGTGCTCCTAATCTCAGCTTGTTACCTGTATAGAAGACTCCTCTCCACAGAAGCAATCAATCAATCAACCAATCAATCAATCAGATTCCAATCTCTCCACCATGGCCGAGACCAAAGAGCTGTCCAAGGAGGTCAGGGAGAAGATTGTAGAGCTACACAAGGCTGGAATGGGGGCTACAAGACCATCGCCAAGCAGCTTGGTGAGAGGTGACAGTTGGTGCGATTATTCACAAATGGAAGAAACACAAAATAACTGTCACCTCCCTCGGTCTGGGGCTCCATGCAAGGTCTCCCCTCGTGGGGTTTCAATGATCATGGAGAACGGTGAGGAATCTCCCAAAACCACACGGGAGAATCTCATCAATGATCTCAGCTGGGACCATCGTCACCAAGAAAACAATTGGTAACGCTGCACCGTGAAGGACTGAAATCCTGCAGCGCCCGCAAGGTCCCCCTGCTCAGGAAATCAC
>BLSH010185048.1:1103-15390 GCA_018402905.1 Glandirana rugosa
GTGTCCTCGTCGTCATTGGAGAGGGTGTTCGTCATACTCTACTAAAATCTTGTTATTAGACAGGGAGTGTCCTCGTCGTCCTTGGAGAGGGATATCGTGATACTCTACTAAAAACTTGTTATTAGATGGGGAGTGTCCTCGTCGTCCTTGGAGAGGGGGGAGAGGTTCCTGCTGCTCCTGTGAGGGGTAGATTATTGTTCAAAAATCATCTCATAGTGCTATAGGGAGAGGTTCCTGCTGCTCCTGTGAGGGACAGATTATTGTTCTAAAATCATCTCATACTGCTTGTGGGAGAGGTTACTGCTGCTCCTGTGAGGGACAGATTATTGTTTTAAATCATCTCATAGTGCTTTAGGGAGAGATTACTGCTGCTCCTGTGAGGGACAGATTATTGTTTTAAAATCATCTCATAGTGCTTTAGGGAGAGATTCCTGCTGCTCCTGTGAGGGACAGATTATTGTTGTAAAATCACCTCTTAGTGCTATAGGGAGAGGTTCCTGCTGCTCCTGTTAAGGATAGATTATTGTTGTAAAAATAATCTCATAGTGCTATAGGGAGAGGTTCCTGCTGCTCGTGTGAAGGACAGATTATTGTTCTAAAATCATCTCATAGTGCTATAGGGAGAGGTTCCTGCTGCTCCTGTGAGGGGTAGATTATTGTTCAAAAATCATCTCATAGTGCTATAGGGAGAGGTTCCTGCTGCTCCTGTGAGGGACAGATTATTGTTCTAAAATCATCTCATACTGCTAGAGGGAGAGGTTCCTGCTGCTCCCGTGAGTGACAGATTATTGTTCTAAAATCATCCCATAGTGCTATAGAGAGAGGTTCCTGCTGCTCCTGAGAGGGATAGATTATTGTTCTAAAATCATATCATAGTTCTATAGGGAGAGGATCCTGCTGCTCCTGTGAGGGACAGAGTATTGTTCTAAAATCATCTTATAGTGCTATAGTGAGAGGTTCCTGCTGCTCCTGTGAGGGACAGATTATTGTTCTAAAATCATCTCATAGTGCTATAGTGAGAAGTTCCTGCTGCTCATGTGAGGGACAGATTATTTTTCTAAAATCATGTCATCATAGTGCTACATGGAGAGGTTCCTGCTGCTCCTGTGAGGGACAGATTGTTGTTCTAAAATCATCTCCTAGTGCTATAGGGAGAGGTTGCTGATGGTGCTGTGAGGGACAGATTATTGTTCTAAAATCATCTCATAGTGCTATAGGGAGAAGTTCCTGCTGCTCCTGTGAGGGACAGATTATTGTTCTAAAATCATCTCATAGTGCTTTAGGGAGAGATTCATGCTGCTCCTGTGAGGGACAGATTATTGTTGTAAAATCACCTCATAGGGCTATAGGGAGAGGTTCCTGCTGCTCCTGTTAAGGATAGATTATTGTTTAAAAATAATCTCATAGTGCTATAGGGAGAGGTTCCTGCTGCTCCTGTGAGGGACAGATTATTGTTGTAAAAATAATCTCATAGTGCTATAGGGAGAGGTTCATGCTGCTCCTGTGAGGTACAGATTATTGTTCTAAAATCATCTCATTATAGTGCTACAGGAAGAGGTTCCTGTTGCTCCTGTGAGGGACAGATTATTGTTCTAAAATCATCTCATAGTGCTATAGGGAGAGGTTCCTGCTGCTCCTTTGAGGGACAGATAATTGTTCTAAAATCATCTCATCATAGTGCCACAGGGAGAGGTTCCTGCTGCTCCTTTGCGGGACAGATTATTGTTCTAAAATCATCTCATAGTGCTATAGTGAGAGGTCCCTGCTGCTCCTGTGAGGGACAGAATATTGTTATAAAATCATCTCAACATAGTTCTACAGGGAGATGTTCCTGCTGTTCCTGTGATGGAAAATTATTGTTATAAAATCATCTCATACTGCTTGAGAGAGAAGATCCTGCTGCTCCTTTGATGGACAGATTATTGTTCTAAAATCATCTCTTCATAGTGCTAAAGGGAGAGGTTCCTGCTGCTCCTGTGAGGGACAGATTATTTTTCTAAGATCATCTCCTAGTGCTATAGGGAGAGGTTCCTGCTGCTCCTGTGAGGGACAGATTTTTGTTCTAAAATTATCTCATACTGCTTATGGGAGAGGTTACTGCTGCTCCTGTGAAGGACAGATTATTGTTTTAAAATCATCTCATAGTGCTATAGGGAGAGGTTTCTGCTGCTCCTGTGAGGGACAGATTTTTGTTCTAAAATCATCTCATACTGCTTGTGGGAGAGGTTCCTGCTGTTCCTGTGATGGAAAATTATTGTTCTAAAATCATCTCATAGTGCTATAGGGAGACGTTTCTGCTGCTCCCGTGAGGGACAGATTATTGTTATAAAATAATCTCATACTGCTTGAGAGAGAAGATCCTGCTGCTCCTTTAAGGGACAGATTATTGTTCTAAAATCATCTCATCATAGTGCTAAAGGGAGAGGTTCCTGCTGCTCCTGTGAGGGACAGGTTATTTTTCTAAGATCATCTCATAGTGCTATAGGGTGAGGTTCCTGCTGCTCCTGTGAGGGACAGATTATTGTTCTAAACGTATCTCATTATAGTGCTAAAGGGAGAGGTTCCTGCTGCTGGTGTGAGGGACATACTATTGTTCTAAAATCATCTCATAGTGCTATAGGGAGAGGTTCCTGCTGCTCCAGTGAGGGACAGATTATTGTTCTAAAATCATCTCATCATAGTGATACAGGGAGAGGTTCCTGCTTCTCCGGCGAGGGACAGATTATTGTTCTAAAATCATCTCATAGTGCTATAGGGAGAAGTTCCTGCTGCTCCTGTGAGGGACAGATTATTGTTCTAAAATCATCTCATCATAATGCTACGGGGAGAGGTTCCTGCTTCTCCTGTGCGGGACAGATTATTGTTCTAAAATCATCTCATAGTGCCATAGGGAGAGTTTCCTGCTGCTCCTGTGATGGACAGATTATTGTTCTAAAATAATTTCACCATAGTGCTACAGGGAGAGGTTCCTACTTCTCCTGTGCGGGACAGATTATTGTTCTAAAATCATCTCATAGTGCTATAGGGAGAGGTTCCTGCTGCTCCTGTGAGGGACACATTATTGTTCTAAAATCATCTCATAGTGCTATAGGGAGAGGTTCCTGCTGCTCCTGTGAGAGACAGATTATTGTTCTAAAATTATCTCATCATAGTGCTACAGGGAGAGGTTCCTGCTGCTGGTGTGAGGGACAGATTATTGTTCTAAAATCATCTCATAGTGCTATAGGGAGAGGTTCCTGCTGCTCCTTTGAGGGACAGATAATTGTTCTAAAATAATCTCATCATAGTGCCACAGGGAGAGGTTCCTGCTGCTCCTTTGCGGGACAGATTATTGTTCTAAAATCATCTCATAGTGCTATAGGGAGAGGTTCCTGCTGCTCCTTTGAGGGACAGATAATTGTTCTAAAATCATCTCATCATAGTGCCACAGGGAGAGGTTCCTGCTGCTCCTGTGAGGGACAGAGTATTGTTCTAAAATTATCTCATAGTGTTATAGGGAAAGGTTCCTGCTGCTCCTGTGAGGGACAGATTATTGTTCTAAAATCATCTCATATTGCTATAGGGATAGGTTCCTGCTGCTCCTGTGAGGGACAGATTATTGTTCTAAAATCATCTCATACTGCTAGAGGGAGAGGTTCCTGCTTCTCCTGTGAGCGACAGATTATTGTTCTAAAAACATCTCATCATAGTGTTACATGGAGAGGTTCCTGATGCTCCTGTGAGGGACAGATTATTGTTCTAAAACCATCTCATAGTGCTACATGGAGAGGTTCCTGCTGCTCCTGTGAGGGACAGATAATTGTTCTAAAATCATCTCATACTGCTAAAGGGAGAGGTTCCTACTGCTCCTGTGAGGGACAGATTATTGTTCTAAAATCTTCTCATACTGCTAGAGGGAGAGGTACCTGCTGCTCCTGTGAGGGACAGATTATTGTTCTAAAATCATTTCATTCTGCTAGAGGGAGAGGTTCCTGCTGCTCCTGTGAGGGACAGATTATTGTTCAAAAATCATCTCATACTGGTGTAGGAAGAGGTTCCTGCTGCTGGTGTGAGTGGTGCATTTCTTGCACAAAAATAAAAAGTGTGTCTATCTTGCTGTTTTCCAAAAAAAACAAGAAGAATGATTTTTTATTCTTTTTTTTTTGTATTAATAAATAGTGCTACATAGTACATTTGCATCCAGAATGAGGAGGGCATCAAATTAGGGATGTGGTCGTGGTCATGGTGCTGCTGGTGCTGCTGAAGTTGGTGGTGTTGGTGAAGTTCCTGTTGCAAGGAGAGGCCATGGTCGATTTGTGCCTGCTACATGCACAAGTGAAACACCTTCCTCATGTGCGAGTAGCCGACAGAACCTTCAACGTTATATGGTAGGCCCTAATGCTGTTCAACGAATGGTGAGGCCAGAAGAATTACAGGCGATAATAGATTGGGTTGCTGACAATGTCTCCAGTTCCTTCACATTGTCTCCCACCCGGTCCCTTGATGAAAGCTCAGAGTTGGCACCTGAACCCCATGGCCATCTGTCTTTCACCTCAGCCCCTTGTATTCTTATTCTTTTTGATGACTCTCTTGGTGTGCTTTCTTTGGGCCATCCACATAGCCCTGCCCCAGAAGTGGAGGACATTGAGTGTGCCGATGCCCAACCACTTTTGTTGCAGGATGAGGACATGGAAACACCACCACAGCATGTCTCTGATGATGACGAAACACAAGTGTCAACTGCTGTGGTTTTCCACAGTGTGCAGACTGACAAGGAGGGCAGTGGTGAAGGGTGGGTGGAAGATGATGTGGAGGATGATGAGGTCCTAGACCCCACATGGAATGAAGGTCATGCGAGTGACGTGTGCAGTTTGGAGGAAGAGGTGGTGGTCGCACAGAGGCACCAGCACAGCAAAAGAGGAAGCAGGTTGCAAAAGTGGAGCGAGCGTCCCCTAGACAGTACACCTGCTACTACCTACCGCACCCAGGGACCTAGCACACCAAAGGCAGCTCAAAGGCGTTCCCCGGCGTGACAACAAGACATGTGTGGTTTGCATGCTGTGCAATAAGAGCCTGAAGCGAGGCATAAATGATCTAAACCTGAGCACAACCTGCATGACCAGGCATTTACATGCAAAGCACGAGCTGCAGTGGAATAAGCACCTCAAAATCCAAGAAAGGTCTCGGCCTCCTCCTGCTTCCTCTTCTGTTGCTGCCTCTGCCTCTTCCTCCACCTCTACAGTGCCAGTGTCACTCGCCACCCAGCAAACAAACCATGTGACACAACGCCACCATGTCCGCCACCGTCCCCAAGCATTTCCACACGGTCCCAAGGAAGATTACAGCTCTCCATCTCCCAAACACTGGAGAGAAAGAGGAAGTACCCCCCTACCCACCCACGATCTCTGGCCCTGAATGCCAGCATTTCAAAATTCCTAGCCTTTGAAATGCTGTCATTCGTCTGGTGGACACGGACAGTTTTAAAAACCTGATGGTGCTGGCTGTCCCACAGTACGCGGTTCCCAGCCGCCACTACTTTTCCAGGCGAGACATCCCTTCCCTGCACAAACAAGTCGGGGACAAGATCAAGTGTGTACTGCGCAACGCCATCTGTGGCAAGGTCCACATAACCACTGATACGTGGACCAGTAAGCACGGGCAGGGACGCTATATCTCACTAACTGCACACTGGGCAAATGTAGTGGCGGGTGGGCCTGAGGTGGCTAGCCGTTTGGCGCATTTCCTTCCACCACCCAGGATTGCAGGGCATTTCTCTTTGCCTCCTACTGCTTCCTCCTCCCATTGCGCTTCCTCCTCCTCCTCTATCACCTCCTCATCTGCTCAGGGTAACACCTTCACCACCAGCTGCAGCACATCCAAGGGGAAATGACAGCAGGCTGTTTTAAAACTGATATGTTTGGGGGATAAACCCCACACTGCGCAGCAGCTGTGGATGGGCATTGAACAACAGACCAATGAGTTGTTGTTGCCACTGAGCCTCAAGCCCGGCCTGGTGGTGTGTGATAATGGGCGAAATCTTGTAGCAGCTCTGGGCCTAGCCGGTTTGACGCACATCCCTTGCCTGGCGCATGTGCTGAATTTGGTGGTGCAAAAATTGCTAAAATACTACACGGATATGTCAGAGCTGCTGCAGAAGGTGCTGCAGAAAGTGCGGGCCAGCGTTCTCACCCTTCTGCTGCTCGCCTATCTGCGCTGCAGCGGAACTTCACCGCCTCCTATGCGACGTGCCCACAAGGTGGAACTCTACCTTGCTCATGCTGGAGAGACTGTGCGAGCAGCAGCAGGCAATATTGGAGTTTCAGCTGCAGCACGCACGGGTCAGTCGCTCTGCGGAACAGCACCACTTCACCACCAACGAGTGGGCCTCCATGTGAGACCTGTGTACCATATTGCGGTGTTTTGAATACTCCACCAACATGGCCAGTGCAGATGACGCTGTTCTCAGCATTACTATCCCACTTCTGTGTCTCCTTGAAAAAACACTTTGGGCGATGATGGAAGAGGATGTGGCACAGGAGGAAAAGGAGTAATTTCCACGGTTATCAGGCCAGTCATTCACAAGTGGCTTGGAGGGTGGATTCCTGCACCAGCATAGACCAGGTAAAACTTTTTCAAGCCAGGGCTTAGTTCTGGGGGATGAGGAGGATGAGGATGATGATGATGAGGAGGAGGAAACGTGGTCACAGTAGGGTGGCACCCAACGCAGTTCATCACTGCACTGTGGCTGGGGGGATACAAAGGACCCAGATGATACACCTCCCACAGAGGACAGCTTGTCTTTGCCTCTGTGCAGCCTGGCACACATGGCCGACTACATGCTGCAGTGCCTGCGCAATGACAGCCGAGTTGCCCACATTGTAACGTGTGCCGATTACTGGGTGGCCACCCTGATGGATCCCCGTTACAAGGACAACGTGCCATCCTCAATTCCCTCACTGGATCATGATTGGAAGATGCGTGACTACTAGCGCACGCTGATATCTATCTGCTGAGGGCATTCCCAAATGACACAGGGGGCTCAGTGGAAGCACAAGGCGAAGGCAGAGGAGGAGGAAAAGGTTGCCAACGCAGCTGCATCACCGCCAGCACCTCAGAAGGCAGAGTTAGCATGGCCGAAATGTGGAAAAAGCTTTGTCAGCAGCACACCACAACAAACAGCACCATCAGCCGATAGACAACGTCTTAGCAGAAGGCAGCGTTTCAGCAACATGCTGGAACAGTATGTGTGCACATGCCTACACGTACTGACTGATGGGTCTGCCCCATTCAACTTCTGGGTCTCCAAAATGGCCACATGGCCTGAGCTTGCCCTTTATGCCTTGGAGGTGCTGGCCTGCCCTGCAGCCAGTGTATTGTCTGAACATGTGTTTAGCACGGCAAGGGGCATTATCACAGACACGCGCAGCCGCCTGTGCACAGCGAATGTGGACAAGCTAATGTTTATTAAAATGAACCAGGCATGAATCCCACAAGACTTGTCTGTACCTTGTGCAGAATAGACATTTAGACCAGCCCTCACAGCCATTGGTATACTTGTTTTTTTGTGTCTCAATATTTTGCGGTCTACCCCAATTAGAAAAAAAATCCAAACAAACAAAAAACAGCGTTGGCTACCTCCTCCTCCTCCACCACCACGATCACGGCCTACTCAACCTCCTACTCCACATCCACCATTTTCTTTTATTTGGTTTTAAGTTATTTCCCTATCCACATTTGTTTGCAGGGCACTTATCCTACTCTTATCCCCATTTTGCTCCCTTTTACAGCCATTTTTGTGCCCAAAAGTTCGGGTCATTATTGACTTCAATGGAGTTCGGGGTCTGGGGTCAAGTTCAGTACCGAACCCAAACTTTTTCGGGAAGTTCAGCCGAACCCGACGAACCCGAACATCCAGGTGTCCGCTCAACTCTACTAATGTATTATATCTGTCAGGTACTTTAGCAGGAATATTTTTGTACTGCATTTCATAGCCATGTCCATCTGTCATTGCTAATATGAAAGTTTTTTTTTGTCACTGTTGGATTACTTATTTACTTTACAATTTAAAGACTATGGCAGGATTATTGAAACTGGTTTGCTGTAGCTGCAGGGAAAGCAGAGCTGAAAATTCCACCAGACAAATCAGGCCACTAAAGACCATGCATAAAACAGAAGAGACACCAACAAAATTGTCTGATTATGTCATCTGCCTTACAAACAGTGCAATATTAACAGTCACAGTTTGACATGTAACTTCAAATTAACATTATTTGAAAACATAAAACTCATAGAGTAATTATGAATTTTTAATTTTTTTTGTTTGACAAAATGTTTAAATGTTTACCCATATTTTATTTTTGTTATTTGTGTATTTTAGTGGGATCCATATTTTGTATTTTAAACGATTGGTTATATTTTATTTTGCAGCACTTCTGCAGCTCAGGATATGTTATAACAATCCAATCAAACTTTGGCTTGACTGTATCATGGGGAGAATTTTAAATAAGGTGCAAGCACATACAGCATGTTGCACATTATGGCAATTTTCCCTCTGATTTTTCCTGCTGCAGAGATGACAGCTCTGTGATCTACCTGTCTGATAAACAGTCCCCAGTGGTATCTTTGCTCAAACTTATTTGTTGCTGACCTCTTTCTGTTTAAATTATAGGGCTACCAGTGGTGATGCAATACCTGAACATGCGTGATAGAGTATTGCTATCTTGGCATTTAACTCAATTTTTCAGCATCTGACAGATGGTGTGAGTATAGATTGTAGTACAATGCTATCAAAAGAAGGAAATCATTTTTTAGCAGAAGAATGGGCTATACAAATCTGGCTTTATAGCAGGTCACGTGAATTACTCGTCACCCTTGAGCTTTTACATTTTTTAGCTACATAAATAAAAAATAATTAGAAAAAAAGTCTTCTTATTTTCTAGCATAACATTTTGCAAATAAATAATCTTTCTTCATAAATGTATTCCAAAATGTATTCTGCTACATGTTTTTGGTAGAAATAACCCAAATTAGTGTATATTATTTAGTCTGTGTAAAACTTATAGAGTCTCCAACGATGGTATATTTTAAAATTGATCAGTCCTGATTTACTGACTGCTTATTTCATTGCTTGTTGTACCAAAATTCCAGGACAATACAAATACCCTCCAAATTACCCTTTTTGGAAAGTAGACAGTGTGAGGTATTTAGTAATAGGCATGGTAAGCTTTATGAAGCTGTATTTTTTTGCCAAAATTCTTTGGGAAATAAAATATGTCTTTTGTTCCCACAAAGTTGTTTTTTTAACAAGTTAAATATCACACACAGTATGGGCATACTTGCAATTACACCCAAAAATATATTCCTCCTATGCCTGACCATGGGCATACCATATCTGTTAGACTTTTTCACAGCCTAGTCACACAGAGTGAAAATTCCAAAACAGTTACTGCTATACCCCAATAAGTGGAAGCAGCCAGCACAGCAATACTAACACCAAATTGCAAGCATAAATCATAAATTATAATTTGTGCAGCGCTTAATATTATTACTTCTAGTATTTAAACCTATAGTGCAAAAATATAGTGACATAACATTGCATCTGTTATCATATACCACGACATAAACTATTTGAAAGTGCAGATATATTATAGTGTCAGAAACATTAAAGTGCATATAGAGTGTATTTAGGGTGAATGTCCATATATAGTATAGTCCATAAAAGATTAATATCCTGGTAAATGGTGTTTTCACTACCACCGGCATGCACAGTGATCCTCCACCAGATAGATATATGAATAGGTACTCTTACCAGAGATCCCCAAATTCAGGCGTAATCAATAAATATTACTATACAATACATAAAAGGGTGCAATGGACCAGAGCAGGATCCCTTTCCCCGACGCGTTTCATCTTAAGAGACTTCAACTGGGGTGTGAGCCTAGTGTCACCATTGCGCTATATTTATAACATACCAAATATAAAACACCTGTACCTCTCATTCATGACCATGCCAGAGACCACATGTGGCGGTATCAGTGGCGTGTGTCCCAAGCCTCAATGTCCAATGGTTGGCCTCAAGACACTAGACCATCAAATAAACCAGCGTTTTCAACCAATTACAGTCTACAATTCTCAGAAATAAAAAACATCATTCCAAGACACCTCTTCCTTTTACATAGTGATGACAGCTACAAAACCATCTTAAGAGGTGGGATCAGATATGTTGCAAGAAAAACACGAACAATAGGCAACATGACATCCCCTAGTGTGTACACTTCCAATACAACCACTATAAACACTGGATTCTTTAGATGCAATGCTACCAGGTGTCCCACCTGCAATCTTTTAGGCAATCCCCATATTAAAATCTCACACTCCAATGGCATTTCCATAACCATCAAACAGTTAGTCAATTGCCACATTAAATACGTAATTTACATTATCACCTGTACCGCATTTAAAATCCAATACATAAGCAGAACTACTAGACAGATGTCTTAACTAGGGTTGATCGAACACGGGTTCGGTGGGTTCGGCCGAACTTCGGGAAAAAGTCCGGGTTCGGTACCGAACTCGACCCAAACTTTATCAAGGACCCCGAACCCCATTGAAGTCAATGGAGACCCAAACTTTTCGGCACAAAAATGGCTGTAACAAAGTTCTGGCAAGTGCTAGAGTGTTGCAAAAGGAAGTAAAATGTGGGTAAGAGTAGGGCAAGTGCCCTACAAAAAAATGGGGATAGGGAAAATAAATTAAAATCAAATTTAAAAAATTGGAAGGGGGGTGGATGTGGAGTAGGAGCCTAGAGGTTGACTAGGCCGTGACCGTGGCAGTATAGGTGGAAGTGGCGGTGGTGGAAGAGTAGGAGGAGGTAGCCAACACTGTTGTTTTTTTTTTTGTTTATAATTGGGGTAGCCCCCAAAATATTGAGGCATAGTTAAAAAAACAAGTATACCAATGGCTGTGTGAGTCCGGTCTAAATGTCTATTCTGCACAAGGTACAGGCAAGTCTTGTGGGATCCAGGCCTGGTTCATTTTAATAAACATTAGCTTGTCCACGTTGGCTGTGAACAGGCGGCTGCACTTGTCTGTGGTAACGCCCCCTGCCGTGCTAAACACACGTTCGGACAATACACTGGCTGTAGGGCAGGCCAGCACCTCCAAGGCATAAATGGCAAGCTCAGGCCATGCGGCCAGTTTGGAGACCCAGAAGTGGAATGGGGCAGACCCATCAGTCAGTACGTGTAGGCGTGTGCACACATACTCTTCCACCATGTTGCTGAAATGCTGCCTCCTGCTAAGACGTTGTCTATCGGCTGGTGGTGCTGTTTGTTGTGGCGGGCTGCTGACAAAGCTTTGCCACATTTCGGCCATGCTAACCCTGCCTTCTGAGGTGCTGGCAGTGCTACAGCTGTGTTGACGGCCTCTTCCTCCTCCTTCTCCTCTGCCTTCGCCCTGTGCTTCCACTGAGCCCCCGGTGTCATTTGGGAATGCCCTCAGCAGTGCGTCTATCAGCGTGCGCTTGTAGTGGCGCATCTTCCGATCACGATCCAGTGAGGGAATTGAGGACGGCACATTGTCCTTGTAACGGGGATCCAGCAGGGTGGCCACCCAGTAATCGGCATACGTTACAATGTGGGCAACTCGGCTGTCATTGCGCAGGCACTGCAGCATGTAGTTGGCCATGTGTGCCAGGCTGCACAGAGGCAAACACAAGCTGTCCTCTGTGGGAGGTATATCATCGGTGTCCTTCGTATCCCCCCAGCCACGCGCCAGTGATGCCCACGAGCTGCGTTTGGTGCCACCCTGCTGCAGTCCCTTCCTCATCCTCCTCGTTCTCCAGAACTGTGCTCTGGCTTGAATATTTTGACCTGGCCTATGCTGGTGCAGGAACCCACCCTCCAAGCCACTTGTGAATGATTGGTTTTTTCAGGGAGACATAGGAGTTGGAAAGTAACGCTGAGAACAGCGTCATCGGCACTGGCCATGTTGGTGGAGTACTCAAAACACCGCAATACGCTACACAGGTCTCGCATGGAGGCCCACTCATTGGTGGTGAAGTGGTGCTGTTCCGCAGAGCAACTGACCCGTGCGTGCTGCAGCTGAAACTCCACTATTGCCTGCTGCTGCTCGCACAGTCTCTCCAGCATGTGCAAGGTAGAGTTCCACCTTGTGGGCACGTCGCATAGGAGGCGTGGAGCGGGAAGGCCGAAGTTCCGTTGCAGCGCAGATAGGCGAGCAGCAGCAGGGTGAGAACTCTGAAAGTGCGCACAGACGGTGCACACTTTATGCAGCAGCTCTGACATATCCGGATAGTTTTTTAGAAATGTCTGTACCACCAAATTCAGCACATGCTCCAGGCAAGGGATGTGCGTCAAACGGGCAAGGCCCAGAGCCACTACGAGATTTCGCCCATTGTCGCACACCACCAGGCCGGGTTTGAGGCACAATGGCAACAACCACTCATTGGTCTGTTGTTCAATGCCCGTCCACAGCTCCTGCGCAGTGTGGGGTTTATCCCCCAAACATATCAGTTTTAAAACAGCCTGTTGTCGTTTCCCCCTGGATGTGCTGAAGTTGGTGGTGAAGGTGTTACGCTGAGCGAATGAGGAGGTGGTAGAGGAGGAGGAAGTGCAGTAGGAGGAGGAGGTAACAGGAGGCAAAGAGAAATGCCCTGCAATCCTCGGTGGTGGAAGGACATGCGCCTAATGGCTAGCCAGCTCAGGCCCACCTGCCACTACATTTGCCCAGTGTGCAGTTAGCGAGATATAGCGTCCATGCCCGTGCTTTCTGGTCCAGGCATCAGTGGTTATGTGGACCTTGCCACAGATGGCGTTGCGTAGTGCACACTTGATCTTGTCCTTGACTTGTTTGTGCAGAGAAGGGATGGCTCGCCTGGAAAAGTAGTGGCAGCTGGGAACACATACTGTGGAACAGCCACCGCCATCAGGTTTTTGAAACTGTCCGTGTCCACCAAAGGGAATGACAGCATTTCAAAGGCCAGGAATTTTGAAATGCTGGCATTCAGGGCCGGGGATCGCGGGTGGGTAGGGGGGTACTTCCTCTTTCTCTCCAGTGTTTGGGAGATGGAGAGCTGTAAGCTTCCATGGGACCATGGTGTGGAAATGCTGGGGGACGGTGGCGGACATGGTGGCGTTGCTGTCATATCGTCTGTTTTCTGGGTGGCAGGTGACACTGTCACGGTAGAGGTGGAGGAAGAGGCCGAGGCAGAAGCAGAAGAGGAAGAAGGAGGAGGCCGAGACCTTTCTTGGATTTTGAGGTAATTATTCCAATGCAGCTTGTGCCTTGAATTTAGATGCCTGATCATGCAGGTTGTGGTCAGGTTTAGAACATTTATGCCTCGGCTCAGGCTATCATTGCACAGCGTGCAAACCACTCGTGTCTTGTCATCAGCACTGAAGTCTGAAGAACTGCCACGTGGGGGAACTCCTTTGAGCTGCCTTTGGTGTGCTAGGTCCTTGGGTGCGTGGGTAGTAGCAGGCATACTGTCTAGGGGACGCTCACTCCGCTTTTTGCAACCTGCTTCCTCTTTTGCTGTGCTGGTGCCTCTCTGCGACCACCACCTCTTCCTCCAAACTGCCCACGTCACTCGCATGACCCTCAGTCCATGTGGTGTCTAGGGCCTCATCATCCTCCTCCCCATCATCTTCCACCCACCCTTCACCACTGCCCTCCTTGTCAGTCTGCACACTGAGGAAAGCTGCAGCAGTTTGCACCTGTGTTTCGTCATCACCTAAGACGTGCTGCGCTGGTGTTTCCATGTCCTCATCCTGCAACAGAAGTGGTTGGGCATCGGTGCACTCAATGTCTTCCACTTCTGGGGCAGCACTATGTGGATGGCCCACGGAAAGCACACCAAGAGAGTCATCAAAAAGCATAAGAGTCTCTTGCATGACTTGGGGCTCAGACTGCTTGGCTAATTTACAAGGGGCTGAGGTGAAAGACAGATGGCCATGGGGTTCAGGTGCCGGGGAACATTTAATCGGTTCGTCAGACTCGGGGTTCAGTACGTTCTCTGAGAATACGAAAAACTACTGAGAGAACCACACGAAAGGCACCCGGTAGGTGTATCACGACGGGGTCTTCACCTTCTGTAACTCACGTGGCTACGGGTTGGTGAAGACAACGTCCTACTCCTGTACCTTTGTGGTCGCGTCGTGCAGAATCCACTACTGCTTTGTGTCCACGTTTGACGACGTCGAAAGGAGTCACACGTCTGACTGTTCCTCCCGTCACCACTTCCCACCCACCTTCTACTACCCCTCCTCCTACTACTCCGGGATCTGTG
>BLSH010185048.1:15400-36631 GCA_018402905.1 Glandirana rugosa
ACTCCGGTCTTGTTCATGTCCCGGGAGGGAGACAATGTGAAGGAACTGGAGGCATTGTCAGCCACCCAATCTACTATCGACTGTACTTGTTCTGGCCTCACCAATCGTTGAGCGGCATTCGGGCCTACCATATAATGGTGAAGGTTCTGTTGGCTACCTGAGGAAGGTGTTTCACTTGTGCGTGTAGCTGGCACACATCGACCAAGTCCTCTCCTTCCAAGAGGAGCTTCACCAACACGACCAACACCAGCAGCACCAGCATCACCAGCAGCACCATGACCACGTCCCTTATTTGATGCTCTCCCCATTGTGCCCGCAAATGTACTATGTAGCCCTTTTTAAGTATTTATTAATACCAATTAATACCTTCTTTTTTTTTGGAAAACACCAACGTAGACGCACTTTTTATTTTGGTGCAAGAAATGCACCGCTCACACCAACAGCAGGAACCTCTCCCTATAGAACTAGGAGATGATTATAGAACAATAATCAGTCCCTTACAGGAGCAGCAGGAACCTCTCCCTTTAGAACTACGAGATGATTATAGAACAGTAATTTGTCCCTTACAGCAACAGCTGGAACCTCTCCCTTTAGAACTAGGAGATGATAATAGAACAATAATCTGTCCCTTACAGCAACAGCTGGAACCTGACCCTATAGGAGTAGGCAATGATTTTTGAACAATAATCTGTCCCTTACAGCAACAGCTGGAACTTCTCCCTTTAGAACTAGGAGATGATTATAGAACAATAATCTGTCCCTTACAGGAGCATCAGGAACCTCTCCCTTTAGAACTAGGAGATGATTATAGAACAATAATCTGTCCCTTATAGGAGCAGCAGGAACCTGACCCTATAGGAGTAGGCGATGATTGTTGAACAATAATCTGTCCCTTACAGCAACAGCTGGAACCTGGCCCTGTAGGAGTAGGCAATGATTTTTGAACAATAATCTGTCCCTTACAGCAACAGCTGGAACCTGGCCCTATAGGAGTAGGCGATGATTTTTGAACAATAATCTGTGTGTTACAGCAACAGCTGGAACCTCTCCCTTTAGAACTAGGAGATGATTATAGAACAATAATCTGTCCCTTACAGCAACAGCTGGAACCTCTCCCTTTAGAAATAGGAGATGATTATAGAACAATAATCTGTCCCTTTCAGGAGCAGCAGGAACCTCTCCCTTTAGAACTAGGAGATGATTATAAAACAATAATCTGTCCCTCACAGCACCAGCAGGAACCTCTCTTTATAGCAATAGGAGATGATTTTAGAACAATAATCTGTCCCTTACAGCACCAGCAGGAACCTCTCACTATAGCAGTATTTGATGATTTTATAACAATAATCTGTCCCTCACAGCACCAGCAGGAACCTCTCCCTATAGCACTAGAAGATGATTTTAGAACAATAATCTGTCCCTCACAGCACCAGTAGGAACCTCTCCCTATAGCACTAGGAGATGATTTTAGAACAATAATCTGTCCCTCACAGCACCAGCAGGAACCTCTCCTTATAGCACTAGGAGATGATTTTAGAAAAATAATCTGTCCCTCATGGCACTAGTAAATTGTACCTAGTGCAGTATCAGATGGTTTTAGAATGCTAAGCTTTCCCCTCACAGCACCACCAGGAACCTGTCTGTAATGGAGGATGAGACAATATTAGATCGGTAATCTGTCCCTCACAGCACTAGTAAACTGTACCTAGTCCAGTATCAGATGGTTTTAGAATGCTAAGCTTTCCCCTCACAGCACCGCCAGGAACCTGTCTGTAATGGAGGATGAGATGATATTAGATCGGTAATCTTTGCCTCATAGCACTAGTAAACTCTACCTAGTCCAGTATCAGATCGTTTTATAATGCTAAGCTTTCCCCTCACAGCACCACCAGGAATCTGTCTGTAAAGCAGGATGAGATCATATTAGATCGGTAATCTGTCCCTCACAGCGCTGGCAGCATGCTCTCCCTACGTAAGCCTGAGACTATGTGACACGCGGCATACGGGACTCCAGCTCATATAGCGGCTGGGTCACCATTAGTAGGCATGGCTGTGATGGCTTCCAAGGGCAAACGTGTGAAACGCTTGTTGATTGGCTGCCCTGCAGCTATTCAACAGGCGCCAAACATAGTCTGGGTCACATGATGCACTGGCCAATAATAGCCATACCATTAGTAGGCATGGCTGTGATAGCTTCTAAGGGCAAACGAGTAAACCGCTTGTTGATTGGCGGCCCTGCAGCTATAGAAAAGGCACGCAAAATACCCGAATACCGAACCCGAACCCACACTTTTTTGCAAAGTCCGGGTTTGCTCAACTCTACACCTAAACTATTAACACATTGATATACTGACTTGCCTCAGCTATTTATGCACAGATAGTTGTGACCACATACTCATATATTTACATATTCAACACATCGTTACGTATAAGATCTAAAGTATCTCACAAAAGTGAGTACACCACTCACATTTTTGTAAATATTTTATTCTATTTTTTCAACACTGAAGAAATGACACTTTGCTACAATGTAAAGTAGTGAGTGTACAGCTTATATGACAGTGTAAATTTTCTTTCCCCTCAAAATAACTCAACACACAGCCATTAATGTCTAAACCACTGGCAACAAAAGTGAGTACACCCCCAAAATTAAAATGTCCAAATTGGGCCCAATAAGCCTTGTCCTGTGGTCTGATGAGACTAAGGTAAACTTATTTGGTTCAGATGGTGTCAAGCGTGTGTGGCGGCAACCAGGTGAGGAGTACAAAGACAAGTTTGTCTTGCCTACAGTCAAGCATGGTGGTGGGAGTGTCATGGTCCGGGGCTGCATGCATCCTGCGGCACTGGGGAGTTACAGTTCATTGAGGGAACCATGAATGCCAACATGTACTGTGACATACTGAAGCAGAGCATGATGCCCTCCTTTCAGAGACTGGGCCGCAGGGCAGTATTCCAACATGGTAATGACCCCAAACACACCTCCAAGAAGCTGAAGGTAAAGGTGATGGACTGGCCAAGCATGTCTCCAGACCTAAACCCTATTGACCAACTGTGGAGTGTCCTCAAACAGAAGGTGGAAGAGCGCAAGGTCTCTAACATCCACCAGCTCCATGATGTTGTCATGGAGGATTGGAAGAGAACTCCAGTGGCAACCTGTGAAGCTCTGGTGAACTCCATGCTCAAGAGGGTTAAGGCAGTGCTGGAAAATAATGGTGGCCACACAAAATATTAACACTTTGGGCCCAATTTGGACATTTTCACTTAGGGGTGTACTCACTTTTGTTGCCAGTGGTTTAGACATGAATGGCTGCATGCTGAGTTATTTTGAGGGGACAACAAATTTACACTGTTATACACACTGTAAAGCTGTACACTCACTACATTACATTGTAGCAAAGTGTCATTGCTTCAGTGTTGTCACATGAAAAGATATAATAAAATATTTACAAAAATGTGAGGGGTGTACTCACTTTTGTGAGATATTGTATATGTGCTTTACTCCTGCACAATATTGAGTGTCTTTTGGAACTCTTAGGGGATCCATGTCTCCTCTCCTTCTACATGAAATTGTAGACACTAACAAAAACATTTTTTTATAAACATAGTTTCAACTATGAATATGATTCAAAAACAATTTATTATTTTTATTCCATATATTTTAATAAAATGTGTTAGTTTTTTGCTTATTGGCCCAATTGGGAGTTTACATGCTCATATATTTTTTGTGCACTCACAATAGTTTGCATTGGACAGAGGGTAGCACTCTAGGCTAAATTGCACTGATAGATCCTCTCCTCCATACTAACACCAATCACAATTAATTACACACACCTGCTACCTTTTTGCACCTAACGAGTGACTACCGATGATGTTAATACTCCCCATATGCATGACTTCCCTATCCCCATGACTAAGCTCCAGGGGGCGGAGTGAAATGTGTTGGGGCATGGTCTGGACGGAGTCTAGGCTGAGGTCGCCACTCCATTCACTGCAGTAGGACACCATAGATGTGCGACTTCCAGGGGCTACCCTTCCTTCCTTGAACCTTTGTAGGAGCCAGGATGGGCTCCATCCCCTGTCAGCACACTAACAACAGTTGCGGATGCACTGTCCACATACCCCCTCCCTATCGAGCCTAAGTGGCCCACACACTTTTCCAAGGTCACCACAAGGTCCAGTACTGTATAGTGATAGTTATGCTCTCGGCATTCTGTAATGAGGTGTCATGAACCTTTTGGAACTTAACCCTTGTTAAACCAGTGCATTTTCCAAAGGGCTGAATTCCTGGAGTTTAGCTTTAAGGAGTAATAATTATGCTGTAAGTCCTCTCTGAAAATCTCTTTGGAATTTACATTCACCACACATTTATTGCAATATAAATAAAATATTTTCCCTGCTGATGATGATTTTTGCTCAAAACCTGAGAAACTTTATCATTTGCCTGAGCCAGAAAATCTAGGCAGACTTAATTATGCACTATGAGATGAGGTAAAATGGAGTGTATCCAACTGTTTTCTTAACTCATATATTATTTTTCTACTTCTCTTTAAAGACTTAGAATTAGGAGCACATTTAAAAATTAACATTAGGAGCATATTTAAAACATTAAAGGGGCATAGCAGACTTAATTTTGAAGGTACAGCCTCCAGGACTGTCATCCGTATGCTTTCTTTAGTACATGGTGCATCACTGATCCAGGATAAGCATTTGTAAGTTTTAGGTGTGCTTGTTTATTGGGATTGGGATAATATTCCTGGGCTTGTTATGGTATAGGTTCTTGTTCACCCCCAGGTTGGGCTTGTGGTGTATTTTCATTGTCTGCAATTTGTATAAATAGTGGCATTTTGGATTTGTTTGCCTGAGTGCCAAAAGCGAGCCCCTAGAGTTAATTGCATGAACTGTGGACTGTGGTTGGTGGCAGAGTATTGCCAATAATGGGACTTGAAAAATGTACCTGCCCTCCCTAGAGCTGCTATACAAGGTGTATGCAGTGCTGAATATTGCCACTGCTACATTACAGTGAATTGTATTATGGTGAGCTATGGACAGTTTTAGTGTTTCATCACTGTGAATTGCATTGCAGTGTGTTAACACTCATTGTATTCACAGTAAATAGACCCCTTTTCTAAAAAATAAAAAACAATTATTGGGGTGTTTTGATTTTAGAGGTGGTATTTAGGGCTTTAGGGTTTTTTGGGAGGAAGATAGGTATATTAATTCATACTGAAGACATTGCACCTTTGTTTAGAGATGAACAGGTTTGCAAGTTTTTTTTTTATTTTGGCAGGTCAGTGGGCATTGGGCATCATGATTGATGTGGATTTACATTGCTGGACAAAGTGATTTATGATGGACATACATTATGGTATTTTTTCTAAATTAAAGGACTTTGTGTGTGTGCTACTTTACTTTTTTGTGAATGCGTAGGAGTATTATGTACCCCCATTACTCGTTCCCATAGGAGGCAGTATCTGGAGGCTTCCTTTTACTTAAAGGGAGCTCCTAGATTCTGATATGCCCCTCACCCACAAACCCCCTCAACCACTGCTGCATTCTCAGATAAGGGCCTGGTATGGATTTTTGGGGGAGCTTTACACTTTTTTTCTGGAACGGTAGTGAATGAATTATGGGGGAACCTATGTTATTTTTTCTTTTTTGTGTGTGTAGGGGTCCCCTGTTAGCATCTACACTAGACCCTCATCTAGAATAAGGGTCTGGTACAGATGAAGGTAATCCGCATTCACCTTGTTTACAAACAAAATAAAGCAGCTAGGAGTCATTATTTAGCTAACAAATGTAACACTTTTTTCTTTTTAAATATCAATTTTGCTGTAGTAGGTTGTACACATTGTACAGATGCCCCACTTCATATTCAAGGTTAGGCATTCCTCAAGCACGTTATTTGGAGTTATGGAGTTTTACATTTTTAATGATTCATTAAACGTTTTTTCAAATTTTATTTTGCAGTTTCCAGCGCATAATCTGGGTTGTTTCTAAACTCCTTGGCTATTGTAGTAGAAAATGACCATTATAGAAAAAGGCCATGTCTTTAACTTTCAGCTCCCATTGACTTCAGTGCACAAAGAGCACATATAAGCAGCAAAAGGTTTACAAATTAATAGGTTTTAAGTCCGTTGTAACTTGTTTTTTTTGTTCTCAGTATCTAGTAGAAGGAGAATGGGATATCTTACTGAATAATCCATAGCACCCCAGGAAAGACACCTTTTCTAAATGTTGATGGGGACAAGGGCCTCATCCTCACATCCCTGGCCCAACTGATGTGGGGATATTTGCAGATATCTGACCCCACACTACATAAGTACAGAGTACATAGTACCCTTTATCACTCATTCACAAACAAAATGTAAATATCAAATAAAACACATACACTGTTAAAAAAATCATGTCCCACAGTGTAAATACAATGCCACTCACATTGTCCAATGATGAAGATCTATAGTGAATCATGATGAGTGATGCCCTGATAACTCGCCAACACAAGCATGATAATCCAGTCCACAATGATCCTTTCTCACTTGAATCCTATCCCAAATGACCGTTTTACAGCTGGCTACTAAATGTCAGCCAAATAATGGCTGACATCATTGAGTACAAATGTTCATAAGGATATGTAGTCAATGACATCACCTCAGATCCCCCTGGCTTCTTTGTTTACTACAGCAGGAGTACATCTCACAGGTGCTATCAGACACGTTCTGGCCACAATACAAGCAAAGCTCTGAGGCAAGGGCAAATGCACATGCACAGGCATGTTCCTGCAAATGCCCATCCTGCTAGGCACAGGCACATAAATGTGCGCACGTGTTAGCCATTAACACTGGTGCCAAATGACATATATGAGTGCAGCAGCTGCACTAGTGCTTTGCTGTCTGATCTGCAGCTTTACCCTTATTCCTGCTCCTAAGCTCTGTATTTTGATTCCTGTGAATGACCCAGCTTATCCTGACCACGCTTGCATTTCTGCTGTCCTCACCTCGGCTTGCCTTAAGGCCCCTTTCACACTGAGGCAGTTTTCAGTAATTTTAGCACTAAAAATAGCGCCTGTAAAGCACCTGAAAACTGCCTCTCCTGCTTTCACACTGGGGCGGTGCGCTTGTGGGGACGAGAAAAAAGTCCTTCAAACATCTGTGAGGCAGTTCGGGAGCGCTGTATACATTCAATGTGCCCATTGAAATGAATGGGCAACACTTCCGATGTGCCTGAAAAGCGCTTTGGAAGAGCCGCAACACGGGAACTTTTAATCCCTTTTTAACCCCTTCTTGGGGGTTAAAAGTGCCCCGCTAGTGAGCACCACTAAAACAACAGTAAAGAGCCGCTAAAACTAGTGTTGCTTCACAAGCATGTTATTTAAAGGAAGTGCTCGGCTTTTTTTTACCAAAAGCTTCCAGATTTGTCTCCAATAGCGCTTCAGGCACTATGAGGTTTGCGTATTTTTTTCAAAAACATCCTGCAATCTGAACTTTCCATAGTTCTCTCATCACTACTCAGCACTAGACATATGCATAAGGATGCTAAATCTGAGACGAGTGGCCATTATTATCTATAGTAGCAGCATAGAGCTCTGGAGAGGGAAGGCACGGTGCACAAAGGAAAAGTAGTTTAGTACATTTCCAAGAGAAAAACAGTAAATCAGCTAAAAAGCAGAACAAACAATGGTACAGGACTTTAAAGAGGAAAAAAGGGGTGCAACCTCATTTGGGTGTGGCCTTTACATATATCTAATGATGAACAACATTACACATTAACAATACATGTTCAAATCTGGTGTAGGCAGCCTTATGTAACAATAGATCATAGTCATTATGTAACAAGATCTCTTGTTGTCAACATGCATACAAATTACATTTTCACCTTAGCTCTGGAATTTCTATTGTAAAAACTCACCAAGGGCGGAAATGTGAATACACATTCCTTGGAATTATAAAGCAATTTTCTAGAAATCATAGTTTTGTTCTATAGTAGTTACCAAAATTCAAAGCTCTTTCTGAAAATTAAATTTATTAATAGGCTCCTAGGATACAAATGGCATTTAAGCCAGCATCTGTTATCATGTAAAATGACTTTAACATGCATTGTGTGTAACTGACAAAGGCAACCTGTAGTCCAAGAATGTCCTGATTAGCTAGGAGCATTTATTAAATGCTATTACTCAATTCTATATTCAAAGGAAAGCAATCAAGTTTTGGCAATATAATTGAGCAAAGTGACAGCTGCTACCTTTTACTTTTCCACTAATTATTACACACCTGATCATAATGAAGGGTTCATTATGCATATGTGATTTTATTAGCAATATGTTTTAAAAGATTTATACCTAAATATGTTTTTAAAAACGCTATACTTACAGGCTAGAATTCATTTTTGGTAACAAAATCATTTTTATAATTTTAGCTATAACTCTTTTATTTTAAAAAAATCAATTTGATTAAAACTGGTAAATTGTGAACAAATAAACCGAATACATTGTTGCACATGTTCTTGTCATGTCAAAATGTTAATTTATTTAGTTTTTTTTTCATTCCCCTCTTTCATTTAAATCATACAAACAAGGTATATCTAGAGGCACTTTCTGTTCTATGGTGACAGTGCTTACTTAGTTCATCTCCAGCATTGTCAATCTTTCTTGATCACTCCTTAAGCCTCGTACACACGGGATGACGATCGCATTCAACACGTCATACTCACGACCGTTGTATGCGAAATCGATCGTTTGTGTGCGCGCTTTCAACAGTCGAGCATACGACGATCATACATGGGTGTTGTATGAGCAGACTACAAAACTTGGTCGTACCAACAAGCTCGCATACGACCGTTGTATCGTGTGCAGAGCAGTTGGGTACAACAAGTTGTATTGTGCTAAACACGCATGCGCCAAGTCCACTTCAACTAACACGAAATTAGATGAAGGAGCCCAAAGGGTGACGCTACGATACCAGCACTTCCTCTTTATACGCTTGTTCGCGTCATCACGTTCGGCCAGCCGCAAGTTGTATGTACGACTGTTGGGTGCACGTCAGTATGCTATTTACATTATGCAACATACGATTTGCGACGATCGTACATACGATCGTCGTCCCGTGTGTATGGGGCATTAGTTGGACTAAAAGCAGCTGTTCCAACTCACACAATTCTGACATGGTCTGCCATAGTCACCCCAATAAAAATGTGATCTTCAGCCATTCATGGAAGATGTACATGTCCACCGGAAGTACACACAAAGGGTCTTTAGCATGTGATGAACAAAGAAAGGGAAAACATTAAAGTAGTTGTGAACATACTATGGTACAGACACTTGTTTAATACAGTTATGACTATGCAAACACCATAACTGCTTTTGCTATTAAGCTTATGCTTGTTTCAGAAACGTTCTTTCTTACTTTTTTTACAAGGTTAAAAAGTTCTGTCATGTGACTATGCATCTCTTCTTACTGATGGAGTGGGGTTACAGGACACAGTGTGCCACATCCCCATTTCCCCTCCTGTGTCTCAATGGATTTCCTGCAGTTTTATATAGCCAGTGACATCCGTGGCTATACACATATATATATTTTGAGAATATGTCAGTATTGGTCCTCATGATGTTATAACACTTTGCTCTTAAAATCATTTGTCCTTAACATCAACTTGACTGTATATGTATAAATACATGTTTTTTTTCTATATATTTTGAATATGTTGTTGCAACTATACAATAATCTTGAATGACGTGTCGAGTTTGATCCGAGTTCAATTGGTGAATCAGATTTTTTTCTGGTAATGGATCTGGACCGAACTCTTCACACAAGATTTGAGTGCATGTACCATTTACTGCAGCCAGGTTTTCTTTGTAATACCGGCTGAGTACGGGTTTTAGTTGGTTGGTTCATCTGTAACCGAATTATTAGAGTTGAGCGAACCCAAACTGTAACGTTCAGGTTTGTACCGAACTTTCGGGTGTCCGTGTCCCGAATCCGAACCCGAACGTTTGAGAAAACGTTCGGGTTCTGGGTTCTGGTATTTTATCACGCATGTTGAATAGCTGCAGGGCAGCCATTTCACTGGTTTTCCCTAGAAGCCATCACAGCCATGCCTACTAATGGCATGGCTGTGATTGGCCAGTGAATCATGTGACCCAGCCTCTATATGAGGCTGGAGTCACAGTGCTGCATGTCACATGCTCTTAGGTTAGTGTAGGGAGAGGATGCTGCCGGCGCTGTGAGGGACAGATTGAGAGGGACAGATTGCAGTGATAATAACTAGGTAGAGATTACTACTACTGCTTTGAGGGACAGATTGTAGATCTATAACATCTCATCCTGCATTACAGAAAGATCTGATTACAGAACAATTTCTCATCCTGCATTACAGAACGATCTGATTACAGAACAATCTCTCATCCTGCATTACAGAACGATCTCTCATCCTGCATTACAGAATGATCTCTCATCCTGCATTACAGAACGATCTTAAGGGACAGATTGCAGATCTAATAACATCTCCCATTTTTCTTCCTTTTGCAGCCCTCTAGCACTTTCCAGGACTTTTTTACAGTAATTTTTGTGCGGAAAAGTTTGGGTCCCAATTTAATTCAATGGGGTTCGGGGTAAAGTTTGGATAACGTTCGGTACCGAACCCGAACGTTTCTGGAAAGTCCAGGTGTTCGCTCAACTCTACTAATGATGACACATTAGAGCAGTATATAGGCGATTGTGGTGACTAGTTCTAATAGGTAATATCTATGCGCAAACATTTGCATGAAACACATCTACCTCTATGTCCCCTGCTCCATCTTTTAACTACCTGTTGTATGAAGCTTCAAAAAAAAACTGAAGAAAAGTGACTGGCAGGATGAACCAGGTACTTCAGATTGAATAAGTACATGAAAATGATAAAGGCTATGATTTATAAACTATACATAAGTGAACACACACATAAAAAAAATATTTAGGGTAATATACATTTTAATAAAGGGAAAATTAGTTTTTGTTTTATAAAAGCATGCAATCCTTTTTACTGCTTTTGCACTGGAAAACTAAGGTCATAGTTTAGTTTTATTTTAACTCACCTTCCAGCTTCGGTGCTTTCTAAATCACTAACACACAAAAAGTATGCAGACAATAAAGTCAGAGAAGTGTAAGAAGTCCTTATGTGTATGATCTGTTGATCTGCATGACAGCCAAGCAATTAGAATTCCCAGAAGGAAAGCATATTAGTGGCAGGCTCCATGTTTATTCACCTTCAATGTGCTTCTGAACTTAATATAAAATTTGCCTAGTTAGTCCTTAGCACAGTCCCTCCCTCCTTGCATGTCCCAGTTCTCTCCTCTTTTCAGGGTATCTAATTAGTCTCTGTGCTGGAAAAGCTACAATGCCTTTACCCACACCTCACTAAGATATTCCTGTATGTGGCAGCTGATGAAAGACCAATGGGGACTACTATAATGTGTCACTGGAGTGACATTATTGAGACTGCTGACATCACATCCGAGATTACAGCATCCAGCATCAGTCTGAATTCTCTTGGATGTATACAATAGGGAGGCTTTTAGAAGTAAATACCATGCAAAAATATGTGAATGCACATGTAATCATATAAAAATATTTTTGTGAAATGAATGGCGACCGGCTCTATTTAATTAGGATGTTTTTACAGTATGGATTGATTAGTCAATGCTTCATATAAGCAGGCTAGCAGGCACCACATCTAAAGTATGTATACAATTTGGTTCCTGATACACAGACTCTAGTTCTGTAAACTGTAATAACTCACAATTCTCATACATACTGTATACATCCACAATTATGAAAAATCACTGCAAAAGTCTGGTTGTGGGGAGAAATATGTAACTGAAGCAAGAACACACACAAAAAACCTGGGTTGTATCAATTTTTCACTTTCTGGTAATGAGCATGCATGCTTAAAGAGGAAGTAAACCCAGATTGGGTTTACTTCCCCTACTTTCCCCTGCAAAATAGATGCATAATGGGCTACTATGCATTGCATAGTAACCCATTATGTGCCACTTACCTGAAAACAAAGCCATCGACATGCAGTGCTGTCCCCTGTGCTGGCGGCGTCCATCTTCAGCCCCTTTTCCTTTGACTCTGGTCACGACTTCTTTGGCCACGACTCCGGCTCTGTGACTGGCCGGAGTTGCCAGTCACGGCATGATCACAGTGAAGAAACAGCACGGAGGCCGTTTCTTCACTGCACATGTGCTGAAATGATGTTGGCATCAGCAGTACACTGCATATCTCCTGAACCATGCAGGTTTGGGAGATATGCAGGGCACCTACAGGTAAGCCTTATCATAGGCTTACCTGTAGGTTAAAGTGGTTGTCACGAGTTGACAACCACTTTAAGGTAGTATTAAAGTAATTGTAAACTCATTTTATATCCTCCTAAAATATTAAGCATGTTATACTTGCCTGCTCTGTGCAATGATTTTGCACAGAGCAACCCTGATCCTCCGCTTCTGGGGTACGATGCCATCACTTTGAGCTCCTTTGTTTTCAGTGTGCAACCATAAGAAGCTTCCTATTGTGACACACTTGTGGGCTCAATCCCAAGCCACTCTGGGTGCATCTACATATTATATACATATCTATATATCTACTGTATATAGACATACACAGTGTGGCTTGGCTCCGCCCCCTCGCTCTGCTCACAGAATTTGACTAACAGCAGCAGAAGCTGTTGCCCAAGTCCCTTTGAGAAGAGGAAGAGAAGGGAGATAAGTAAGCAGCTGGTAAAAAAAAACACCAATGCATTGTTGTAAGAATGCAGTAAGGTAAAAAAACACCAAGGCTTTAGAAATCTTTAAACTCTCAGACTACTTTATCTTAGCCCAATTGATTCCCCTGTAATCTGTTTAACTACTTAAATAATGGACACTTTCATCCCCTTCCTGCCCAGGCCAATTTTTAGTTTTCAGTGCTCTCATGCTTTGATTGACAATTTCTCAGTCATGCAACACTGTACCCAAATTACATTTTTATCATTTTTCAAGACCGTGCTTTTTTTGGTGGTATTTAATCACCACTGCATTTTTGTTTTTTTGCTATATTTTTTTTAAAGCACATTTTTCTTAGTTTCTATTATAAAATTTTGCAAATAAAAAATCTTTCATTATAAATTTATGACAGTTCTCAAATCATGACTTGACAAGGTGTAGGCGTGCAAAACATGTTGTCATAGTGATGGGACCACAAAATCAACTTGCTCTCCAAGTGCCCATCTCACCGACGTCTTCCGCCTTTGGTTGTCTCGGCGCAGAGAGGGTTGTCATCACTAGTCGCCACACACAGAGCTCCCTCTGGTCTCTGTCAAATTGGTGCCATGGACGGATCTTCACATCAGCTCCTCACCTGCTGCTGATTGATCTTATTGTCCAGTCCAGCTGCCTCATGCCATCACTGAGGCTTGTCAGCATTGACACACATCTCAAACTTTTCCAGTGGGGTGCAAGTAAGCAGGCTTAGCCACTGGGGACTGTAAACATCTGGCACTTGTTTGCGTCAAGCTTTTTGACTTATTTATTCAACAATAAACATTATATTTACATGTTCAATGAAAGTCGTTATTCTATCAGGTTATGCCCTACAGTCATATCAATTTCTTATCTAATACATTATATCCTAGATCAAAGTGCTCTTATGGAAGTTTTTGCTGTTCTTTTAGGGCTGTAATGATGCTCAGTGTGTAGGAAGACATAACTCTAGACCCTGCATGCAAGGATGGCTCCATAGGATGCTGTGCTGAAGCAGCGGTCATGGCACCAGTTTAAACCAAAGCATAGACAAGGATTAAAAGGTTAAGAACTGCATAATCAATAGGTGGTTAAATCAGTAGCTGAAAGTGCCTAACAAACTGAGAGGTTTAATATCACTTTAACTACTTAAGGACCAGAAGGATTTCCCCCTTAATGAGCAGGCCATTTTTTGAGCTATGGCACTGCGTCTCTTTATACTGACAATTACATGGGCATGCGACGTTGCACCCAAACAAAATTGACGTATTTTGTTTTCCTACAAATAGAGTTTCTTTTGGCGGTATTTGATCACCTCGGCGGTTTTTATTTTTGTGCTATAAACAAAGAAAGACCAAGAATTTTGAAAGAACATTTTTTTTTTTTTTTTACTTATTGCTATAATACATATCCAAAAAAAGAAAAATGTATTCATCAGTTTAGGCCAATATATATTCTTCTATATATTTTTGGTGACAAAAAATCTCAAAAGGCGTATATTGATTTGTGCAAAAGTTATCACGTCTAAAAACTACGGAATAGATTTAGGGACTTTTAAATTGTTTTTACTGTAATGGCGGCAATCATAGAAACATAGAAAAGTGACGGCAGAAAAAGACTGAGTAGTCCATTGAGTCTGCCCCTTTTTATTTATTTTTTTTATTTTTTTATTTTTTTACACTAACCTTGTTGTCTGACTATGGATTTATGTTTATCCCAAGCATGTTTGAAGCCATTTACTGTTGACTGTCTCACAACCTCTGTTGGTAGTTTATTCCAATCATCAACCACCCTTTCAGTAAAATAATACTTTCTAAGATTAGTTTTGAACTTCCCCCCAGTTAGTTTGAGGTCATGTCTCCAGAACTGGACACAGTATTCTAAGTGAGGTCTCACTAAAGATCTATATAGAGGAATCAGAACCTCCTTCCTCCTGCTGGTGATCCCTCTACTGATACATCCCAGAATTCTATTTGCTTTTCACACAGCCTGGTTACACTGTTTGCTCATTTTGCAATCATCTGAAATAAGCACCCCCAAATCTTTTTCTTCTGTAGTGCTGGCCAACACTGTGCCCCCAATGCTGTACTCTCTAAGCGGATTATTTTTCCCTAGATGCATTATTTTACATTTAGAAATATTGAACTGCAGTCTCCACTGCTTTGACCAATCTTCCAGCAATGCCAAATCATGTTCCATGTTACAGACACCTCCAGGGATATCAACCCTATTACACACCTTTGTATCATCAGCAAATAGACATACATTGCCCAGCAAACCTTTAGTTATATCACTTACATATAGGTTGAATAGAACAGGACCCAGTACAGAGCCTTGTGGTACCCCACTAGTGACTGGTCTCTGTTCTGAGTGAACCCCATTTACAACCACACTCTGGGATCTATCCTTTAGCCAACTGCATATCCACTGTACCACCCAAGGGTTAAGTCCCAGCTTGTACAACTTTTGTATCAGATCATTATGTGGAACTGTATCAAATGCCTTGCTGAAATCAAGATATGCTATGTCCACAGCACCACCCTGGTCCAAAACACAAAACAAATCTTTGATTGATAGCGGTACTGCGACATTGCGGCAGACAAATCTGACCACATATGACACTTTTTGGGGGCCAGTGACATTATTACATTGACCAGTGCTATAAAAATGCACTGATCAATGTATAAATGACACATGGCAGAGAAGGGGTTAACACTAGGGGGCGATCAAGGGGTTAAGTGTGTTCCCTCAGTGTGTTCTAACTGTAGGGGGAATGGGCTGGCAGGGACATGACAAAGATCAATGTTTCCGATGACTGGAAACAGAAGATCTCTATCATGTCATCTGGCAGAACGGGGTTCTGCCTCTTTTACATAGGCAGATCCCTGTTCTGCATCTGTACCCGGTGATCTCAGGTCACCAGCAGACATCGAGTCTGCCGGACCCATGTGCACACCCAAGCGGCATCCAGCGATTCGTGCAGGAGAGAGGACCTGCTGCCGTATAACGACGATGGCTGGTCGGCAACTGGTTAAAGAGACCCAATTCATAGGACACATCATAAAAACATGCACTTTAGAAATACTCATAGCATAATAAAACACAAAATTAAAATCATTAATAAAAAGAAAAATGGGAAGAGGAAAGCAGTTAACCAATGATGGCAAATATATACATTGATAAATTTCAAATATGTAAATATATAAACATCATTGTTCCAACAGAACATTTCAAAATATAAGTCCAGGTCCTATCTATGGTTTAGACCGGAAGGGGCCCTGATATCCAAGGTGTGTATCCACTAGACCAGGGATATGCAATTAGCGGACCTCCAGCTGTTGCAGAACTACAAGTCCCATGATGCATAGCAAAACTCATGACACCCAGAGGCAGAGGCATGATGGGACTTGTAGTTTTGCAACAGCTGGAGGTCTGCTAATTGCATATCCCTGCACTAGACCTATCGCTGCAGTGGAGTGCAGCACATGTCTCCCCCTCTGGCAGATCTAATAACTCCTTCTATGCTGAAAAAAGAAAAATAATTTGTGGTCAGATTCTTCCCTGACTGGATGACATACCGAAAATGCCAAGCCTGAAGTGTGCCTTGACCTGGCTGGCCAGTATACCTGAAAGAGGGCATACCCTGAATAAATATCCTGATGAAGAGGGGCTATGTAGTCTGACTGGCTCTGACCTGGGGACCCGGGTGGGTGGGGACTGAAAGCCAAGCCGACGCTGACAGGGAGGAGGATGGAGCGTTATATGCTCCAGACTCCTCCCACAAATCCAGACTAGCCTGCGGCCAGCATTCAAACTTGTGGTCAGATTCTTCCCCGACTGGATGACATACCGAAAATGTCAGGCCTGAAGTGTGCCTCGACCTGGCTGGCCAGTATACCTGAAAGAGGGCAAAAACACGAAATAGGTATGAAATGTTTTATTGCAGATATTGACAACTTCCTATTTAATTTAACAATGTATTAAAGGCTCGGATAACCTCCGCATGTGGTTTTGGTATGTACCGATTAAAACAAGCTGACTTCCATCTCCCCATGTATTTGATGATATACGCTGGTACCCCTTGTTTGGAAGCAGCGGAGGCAGCCCCAATCTTAAATGAATGACCAGAAAACCTACTTGGATTCAGGTGTAAATTGGTCAGAAGCAGGCGTATATGGGTGATGAATTGTTTGGAGGACAGTGGACTTACTGGAAAGGGGAGCAAAGGGGAATCCAAAGGTGCTGCTGCAAAAAAGCTACAGAGTGAATCCAATACTGCCATAGGACACCAAGGGCCACCAGTACCATAATATTTAACCACAAACCCTGGCCCTAGTTGACTGGTTTTGCTGATCCCTAGCCGCAGCGCATAATGATCATGCTCTTTGGTGAGACTGTTTTTCAGCAATACTGGAGAATGTATATTGGCCTGTGATATTTCCCCCGGCCTAAGGAAACCAAAATACTCAGGTACATTGTGGCCTTCAGCACCAAACTGGATGCCACCCCAAAGGGTGCCGAAGACAACACATCGGACATGTCCTGGAACATGCTTCCCGTGATCAGTAAACGTGATAACCTGGTTTGCACCTGAGACTTTTGCATCCCCCTCAACATTGCCTTCAATGGGTGAGCTGCAAAAAAAATGGACGAGGCATCAGGTGTATGTAATGATCTGAAATGCTGTATGCCTGCTAAATACAGCTTGACTGTGCTTGCAGATAAACCCAACTCACTATGACAGTGAGCTGCAAAAGCCATGATGTAACTAACGTCCCCAGGAGCAACACACGGATATCGATCTGTGAATCTCCGAAAAACCGACCACCCCGTGTTGTAAGCCTTCAAGGTATTCCTGGACAGAGAACTATTGGCAAATGTCCTGGGCTGATCCCAAAACCTGCTCAGTCCATGATCAATTGGTGGTAACCCGGGACTGCTCTGCCCTCCAGCTCGGCTCCTGGCTGCAGTAAGAAAAATTGCTGCATATTAAAACGTGATAATGCATCCGCCGCACCATTGAACCTACCCCCGATGAATTCACCACGAAAATGAAAATTAAGAGTGAGGCCCAACCAAGTCAACCTGCGCATATAAGACATAATTAACAATGACCCTGACTGTGGCTGCTACGATGGGATAAATCTCAAAAAGTGCTGATGTCCGAACAAATTTTGGTAACTGAAACACCTTAGCCGGCCACCTACCGGCAAACCACTGGTCACCATATATGGCGGAAAACCCCATGGATGCTGCCGCATCGGAGAACACCCTAGGTGAATCATTGTCTGGCTGAGGAATGAGCAATGAGAAACCATTCCAGTTACCAAGGAACTGATCCCACATGACCAAATCAGCCCTGGCATCCGCTTGCAACCTGATCACTGTATCTGAATCTTGAGATAAAGGTAACAAAGCCAACAACCTGGATATAAAAGATCTATCTCCCCTGAGGGATAATCCTCATGGCATGATTCAACATGCCCAACAGGGACTGCAGTTCCCTTTTTTGAACATGCTGATGATCGAACAAAACCACAAACCACCTCCCGAATCCTCAGTAGCTTCTCTTCAGGCAGACTTGCCACCATGCTACCGGAATCCAAGGTTATACCCAGAAAATTGATGACCCTGGATGGCCCCTCCACTTTGCGGACTGCTAAAGGAACATTCAATTACGAGAACAGCCTGATCAGTGAGTCCAAATCCTTAGGAGATGATGGCGGGTCTTCAATTAGTAAAAAATCATCTAAGTAATGAACTACCCGCTCACAACCTTGGCAGTTTCCTAAAATCCAATGACGTGCCTGTGCGAATAAATCAAATAAATAAGGACTGCTCTTTGAACCGAACGTTAACTTTGTGGCAAAGTAGTATCTCCCCCGCCATTTGATGCCATACCATTGCCACAGCTCGGGCCTGATAGGCAGCAGTTTAAAAGCATCCGCCACATCTGCTTTGGACAATCATGCGTCCCTTCCTAACTGCAAGATGTGTTGAATGGCTAAATCCACTGAAGTGTATTTTAATGAAAATTCTTCCGATGGTATGAGTGAATTCAGACTCGGTATTTGGGAGAAATGAGGCGCAGACAGATCATAAATTAAACGATATTTATTAAAAAAATTTCCACACACCACCCCTATCGGGCTGACCCTCCACATACCAAACGGAGGAGCCATGAAAGGGCCAATAACAAATCCTTTGGAAATTTCAACTTCCAGTAATGTATCTACCACAGCAGCAAGTCTATCTGCTGACAACAAATTCCTACATTCAAAAGACTGAGTAGGAAGCGTCACAAACCCTGTGTGGAAACCCACTGAGAATCCCTCCATCAGACGGATGAGTCTCTAGATAATGACCTAACAGAGGGACGTTGATCTGGCTCAGTCATGAGGTAGCTGACCTTACCAAGCAAGCAGTTTTGGGATGTGCCCTGAAACAGTTGGAACAGACATGCAGGAGCCTACACTGATTGTAATTACAACCAGCTTGATTGTAATTATTACATAGTTGAGCCTTACCAAGATAGTGGATAGGCCTCCCTAATTTGTCCACTTGTCCTGAGGGCCCTGTGGAAGATGCCCCACTGCCTTGTTTGGCCACCCCGACGTGACCGTGCGCCTCAATCGAGGGGCACCAGGCTGACGTGTGAGTTGTGGACTGAAAGTTGCCACAAACCGGGGATTTTTGGTTGGCGAAATGCCTGCAGAACAATTCGGTATCGATATTGCTCCAACATGTGACCAGTTGGAACTGAGCCCAAGTAGCCGCAACCTTGGCTGAGAATGATCTATGATAGTCATAGAAACTACACCCCCCGTACTTATGGGCTAAGTCTACCACCTTGTGCAGATATATGTCTAACTCTTCCCTTCTGTTGGGGTTGACCAAGCATATGATATCCCTAAAGATACCAAACGCCAGGACAAATTCCGCCACATTAAGCTTGCGGTTAAGCCTGGGGTCCTTGGCCTTAAGCACCACCGAGACTTCTCCGCAAGCGTAAGACTTATTCTCTAATAAATCCTGTGAAGCAATTAGTAGAGATGCCAAATTCACATCTTTCCCTTCCAATATATCCTTTTTAACATTGGCTGTGATAAAATGAGCCGGGGATACAGAAGGTAACACTGATAACTGTGACGGGGCTACGACAGGTGAAGGAACGACAGTGTTACCTACAGGGACGCTAGGTAGAGCAGGAGTTGCTGGAATTTCAACTGCTTGATCCCTAGCCACACAAGTTTCTATCACTTCCATCCTATCCTGTAGTTGAGACATGGATGTGACCAACGTGTTTAATACTGCATGAATTTGAGTCAATGAATTGTGAACAGATGCGTGTTCTTGGCTGGTAGATGCGATGGGTTGTGATGGAAACAACCTAAATAATTTAGCTTTTCTAGCTGAGGCTGGGAAGGGAATGCCTTTTTGACGTAGCTTTGCTATGAGCCTAGGAATGGTCCAGTTTCTCATCGACTGGGTACTCCCATTTTCTGACCCACCTCGTGGGGTCGGAGGGATGAAAGCCAAGTCCTCGCTATCAGACACATGTGACATAATCAATCAGAGGAAAGAAAACATATGGGTAAGCATCCCCCCTTCATGACCCATCATTGAACCCTGTGCATGATACCTCATGGTGCGCATGAATAACTGCCACCTTACAGCGCGTGCAACCCCTAACATAACTGCCCCTATGTGTAGTGTATCCCCTTATTTAGCCCAAGCAACCTGTAGCGCTGATACAAGAATTAAAAACGAACACTCAGGGCTAATGTACCCACAGAACGTGGTGGGTAAAAGTAAGAGTAGGCTGAATGAACGTGCACGTATGACGTATGTTATACGGGCGAGCATTATATAGTTACATAGTTACATAGTCAGTGAGGCTGGAAAAAGACACAAGTCCATCAAGTCCAACCCATGTGTGTGTTTTATTTTATGTCAGTAATACGTTGTATATCCCCCAATGTTGTGGTCCCTTAGGTGTGCATCTAGTAGTTTTTTAAAATTATCTATACTACCAGCAGAAACCACGGTTTCTGGAAGCGAATTCCACATTCGCACAGCTCTTACCGTAAAGAAACCCCTACGCATCTTAAGGTTAAAACGCCTTTCTTTCATTCTTAGTGAATGGCCGCGTGTTTTCTTGTTTTCCCTTGCACTGAATAGTATTGCCCCTATAGCGGGGTCACCAGTACAGTATTTGTACATTGAAATCATATCCCCTCTCAAGCGTCTTTTCTCCAGAGAGAACAAGTTCAGTGCTTTTAATCTTTCCTCATAACTTAGGTCCTCTAATCCCTTAACTAGCTTTGTTGCCCTTCTCTGAACCCTTTCCAATACCAGGACGTCCTTCTTGAGGACCGGTGCCCAGAACTGGACGGCATACTCCAGGTGCGGCCTCACTAGGGACTTGTACAATGGGAGAATTATTGATTTATCCCTGAAGTTAATCCCTTTTTTGATGCATG
>BLSH010185048.1:70680-84553 GCA_018402905.1 Glandirana rugosa
GGGACGGATTGTGTTACTAGCGATGCCAGCATGTGTTACTAGTCTAACACCCTAGCATGTGTTACTAGTCTAACACCCTCATTAAACTCTAAAGTGTATGACTACGAAACTCACTGTCTAACGTCTAGTTTGGGACGTAATGTGTTGCTAGACTGACGTGATCCATCTCCGAAGACGAATCTCCCTGTCTAATAACAAGTTTTTAGTAACGGATGAGGATATCCCGGTCCAAGGTCGACAACGAATCTCCCTGTCTAATAACAAGTTTTTAGTAGAGGATCAACATTTCCCTCTCGAAGGTCGACAACGACATTCACTGTGTAATAACACAGAAGCCTCTACCTAGTGCAGTCAGATCGTTGTGTAATGCAGGGTTTGATCTGCAATCTGTCACTCAAAGCATCAGTATGTGAAATCTCAAATTACTCCCACAATCTGATCATTGTGTACGATCCCACAATCTGATCATTGTGTACGACCGTAGCGATCATTGTGTTAGGCAGGGTTTGATCTGCAATCTGTCACTCAAAGCAGCAGTATGTGAAATCTCAAATTACTCCCACAATCTGATTGTTGTGTACGATCGAATCGATCATTGTGTTAGGCAGGGTTTGATCTGCAATCTGTCACTCAAAGCAGCAGTATGTGAGATCTCGATTCTCAAATTTCTGCAATCTGTCCCTCAGAGCAACAGTATTAGTAATCTCAGGATGCAGGATCAGATGTTAAAATGTCTGCAATCTGTCCCTCACAAAAACGCTGGCAGCTTCCTCTCCCTACACTATTCAGTGTCTCAGAGAGCATGTGACTGCAGCATCAAGTGACTCCAGCTTATATAGAGGCTGGGTCACATGATGCACTGGCCAATCACAGCCATGCCATTAGTAGACATGGCTGTGATGGCTTCTAAGGGCAAACCAGTGAACGCTTGTTGATTGGCTGCCCTGCAGCTATTCAACATGCGTGATCAACTACCAGAACCCAGAACCCGAATCGGGTTCGGGTCCGGGCTCCGGACACCCCAAAGTTTGGTACGGACCTGAACGTTACAGTCGGGGTTCGCTCAACACTACACATGGTTATTCTAGAATAACTGCAGAAATAACTAAAAAAAAACTAGATAACAAATTATAATCTTAAAGCACCTCACTAGGGAGCCACATCTAGAAGTAGGTGCCACTTATTTGCTCTGTTGTATAAAACTATGCGACGGCAGTCCCAAAAGGGTGTGCCGCACAAAATAGCAAAACAGATGTCAATCTATACAACTAATCAATAGGAGAGCAACAAGTATCGGGGGGGAGTGCGGCTCTGATGCTAAATAGCTCTAAGGAGAGATGTCCAGTCTTTATAATAGCAATGTGTAAAATTAAACAACCATATTAGGAATTTGCATGTTTAATAGAAAGATATACTAATTTATAATATTATTTTTTTAAACTGAAAATATCATCTTCTTCCAGCTGTTTTTATCAAGTCTATATCTTCCATTATCTGAATTTACATTAATTTACATATACCCTCAAATGATCCTGTTATCAAATACACAGAAAAACTGCAATGACAAACATACACAAGGGTATCAGTAAATAAGATAAGCTACAATAGCAGTACCAAGAGATAAATAATGCAAGTGCATATGGCACAATAGCTAGGCAATGTATTATACACTGCATTTAAGTACCACCTGGTCCCTGCGGCCACCAAGCAGGAGAAGCTGGAGGTCATACTGACTTGAGTCTTGACATAATTTTTTTTTTGTCTCTTAATGGATATTTTATATCCTACATATAATGATGTCACAAAACATCTTTAAAATGGTTCTTGAGCTATGATGCAGGCAGGTAAAATTTTCAAATTAAATTTCACAATTGCAGTTAAGAAACATTATATTAACCTCCCTGGCGGTATGATTATTTCAGATTTTTGGTGCTGAAAGCGGCACATTATTTTGCATGGAAATTTGGCGTTTTATATTGTAGGCCTGTAATTCTTAGGAATAACTCACTTAAATCTGTCCAAACAAGAGTCTAGTAGACATCCCGGGTATGATAAAGTTTGAAACATGAAATCATAAATTATAATATAATAAATAACTAAAAATAATTATCAAAAAAAAATAATGTAATAGTAATAAAATGTATTCAATAATGTAATCAAACCAAAAACACTGAAATTTGCTCAGTTGCAGAATTGTCGCTGTCGTCACTTTCAGTGTCTTATGATAAATTTCCCCAAAAACCAGTATCACTCAATTCTGCAAATGATTCTTATTTACTATCGGTGTTTTCTAGCTGATTAAAAACCACTTTTGACATAAAGGGACACTTTTTGGTTGCCATGGACATTCTCAGCATTGCACATCTGTTCTTCACACTTCTGTTTAGTCTGTGTCACTTTTATTATTGCCGCTAATCATTGAATCATCAGATTCCAGATGTTTAAAGAACAGGTGTATGGTTCTGCACCCGGTTTTAGGTAAAGTGCTCTAAATCAGAACACTTTACCTAAAACCGGGTGCGGAACCATACACCTGTTCTTCAAACATCTGGAATCTGTGTGTGAAACTACAGCATAGAGAAGAACAGGCATATGGTTTCGCTCTTCACACACAGTTTGCAGATGTTTTCAGAACAGTGATATTGTATCACTGATATGATATCACTGTTCTTCAAACATCTGCAAACAGTGTGTAAAGAGCGGAACCATATGCCTGTTCTTCTCTATGCTGTAGTTTCACACACAGATTCCAGATGTTTGAAGAACAGGTGTATGGTTCCGCACCCGGTTTTAGGTAAAGTGTTCTAAACTATTTTCAGATGTGTGCAGAACAGATGTAATGTGTGAAGAACATCTGTTCTGGTGCAGAACAGATGTTGTGTGTGAATAACAGATGTGCAATGATTAGCGGCAATAATAAAAGTGACACAGACTAAACAGAAGTGTGAAGAACAGATGTTCAATGATTAGCGGCAATAATAAAAGTGACACAGACTAAACAGAAGTGTGGAGAACAGATGTGCAATGATTGACGGTTTCATTTAAAGTGACACACAGACTTTAAAAAATTGTGCAGAACAGATGTGCAATGATTGACGGTTTCATTTAAAGTGACACACAGACTTTAAAAATTGTGCAGAACAGATGTGCAATGATTGACGGTTTCATTTAAAGTGACACACAAATTTTGCAGAACAGTGATATGGGTACTCCCGGCTTATTTATACTTTTTTGACACAGTTTGAAGATGATTTTAGAACAGTTCTATGGCCTCTAATGTTAATTAATACTTTTCAGACCCATTTTGAAGATGATCTCCATTTTTGCATTTTTTATGTTTTTATTTTTTTTTAAATATTTAAAGTTATTTCCCTGTCCCCATTTCTTTGTAGGGCACTTGTCCCACCCTTACCCCCATTTTCCTTCCTTTTGCAGACCTCTAGGACCTTCCTGGACTTTTTTACAGCATTTTTAAGATTTTTCATTAAAATTACCAGAACCCCGGACCCGAACCCGGATTTTTTTTGAAAAGTCCGGCTCTGGGTCCGGATCCCGGACACCCCAAAGTTCGGTACGGACCCGAACTTTACAGTCCGGGTTCGCTCAACTCTAATTTTTATATTTTTATTAATTTATAGTATGAGATAAACTGAAATCTAGACAGTTTCTATGTTTCTCATAAAATAAGCCACTGCCAAAAAGTTATTACTGCTTTGGGAAGTCCTGGTTGTCCAATCTATAAAGAAGCGGGGCTTTGCAAAAATGTTTTGTTTGGATTAATTTTGGCTGAGGCTATAACAATCTCATCAAATTGGGAAATAAATGGATTAGATGTATTTGTGCCCAAGTTCATGTTGATAAGATGTGCAGTTATATTTGCCTACAACACTTAAAATAAATAATAACAGAGAGTAGCTATAATAATTTAGACATTTAACCACTTACCAAAAGATGGCAACAGCATGGTCGTCCAGTTCTGAGAGGGTGCCAATAGATGTCCTCCCAGAACCCTACCCCTTGCGGTGTGCATTGGTCATGCTCTGTGACTGCTGTGTCTTTTGGACAAATATGATCACAGATCAGGGTAAAGGGCCAATCATAGTGGCACTTTACCATGTGATTAGCTGTGTCCAATCACAGCTGACCACATGTAAACAGACTTGCCCGTCATTGGCAGTCCTTTCCTCCAATGCTGTGTCTGTGGAAGGAAAGGAGAGCCATTAACTGGCAAGCCTGTCAGCACATTGTTTACACTGATATCAGGAAACTGATCATCATTATCATGATTATCAGTGCAGCCCTATCAGTGCCATGCAGTGCCCATCAGTGCAGTTAATCAGTACCCGTTAGTGCAGCCTATCAGTGCCCATCAGTGTCACCTGTAAGTGTCCATCGGTGCCTCCTATAAGTGCCTCCTCACCAGTGCTCATTAGTACCACATATCAGTGCCCATCAGTGTCGCCTATCAGTGCCCATCAGTGCAGCCTATCAGTGCCCGTTAGTGCAGCCTATTAGTGCCCATCAGTGTCATCTACCAGTGCCAATTGGTGCTGCCTATTAGTGCCTATTGGTGCTGCCTATCAGTGCAGCCTCATCAGTGCCTCCTCATCAGTTTTTTTCTCATCAGTGCCCATCAGTACAGCCTCATCAGTGCCCATCAGTGCAGCCTATCAGTGCCCATCAGTGCAGCCATCAGTACCCATCAGTGCAGCCTCATCAGCACATATCAGTGAAGAAGAAAAAATACCTATTTGCAAAATTGTATAACAGAAACTAAGAAAAACATTTTTTTTTCAAAATTTTCAGCCTTTTTGAGTTTGTTTTGCAAAAAAGTAAAAAACCCAATGATGAATAAATACCCCCAAAAGAAGTCTCTATTTTTGTGGATAAAAATGATAAAAATGTCATATGGGTACAGTGTTGCATGACTGCACAAATGTCATTTGAAGTGCAACAGCACTGAAAGCTGAAAATTGGCAAGGTCAGGAAGGGGGTGAAATTGTCCAGTATTGAAATGGTTAAAGAGAAATGTTCTTTCTTACAGTTTTATATAAATTGTTTAAAACAGTTCAGCCTACTTCGAAAAGAAAATACACGTGTCTCATTCCATGACATATCCCAAAAATAAGGGGAGTGCATACCGTTTTTTGTTAGCCATTAACTAGCAATATTTACCTGCATAGTGTTTATTTGGAATACTGCTGGGTTATAGTTATAATACAAGCCTAACCTTTTCACTCTCTGTTTCATTTTATGATGACACAAACAGATAATTAGATAAATAGGGGTCCATATGTAAAATAAAATTGTTTTATTTATACTTAAAAACTGGTATAAAGATATCTACTTTATATACTTTTTAAATATATATATATTTGGCTAGTTTAAGTATCAAAGAATGCTGGAACAACATTATTATATGATAGTTTGTCCTAGTGTAGCAGTAGCAAACAGAGAATTGGATAAAGATATTTAGTGAAAGCAGTTTTTTATCTCCTCTATGCTTTTGGATGACTGATTTAAACTGTTAAGCATGTGATAGATACTTGAATGGTGCTAACCATAGTTTTGCTTTTTTCTATATATGTCAGGAGTAGAGTTGAGCGAGCCCGAACTGTAAAGTTTGGGTTCGTACCGGACTTTAGGGTGTCCGTGTCCCGAACCTGAACCTGGACTTTTGAGAAAAAGTCTGGGTTCGGGTATTTTTTTGCGCCTGTTGAATAGCTGCAGGGCAGCCAACCAACAAGCGTTTCACTAGTTTGCCCTTAGAAGCCATCACAACCATGCCTACTAATGGCATGGCTGTGATTGGCCAGTGCATCATGTGACCTACCCTCTATATAAGCTGGAGTCACGTAGTGCTGCATGTCACATCATCTCATACTAGTGTAGGGAGAGGATGCTGCTGCTGGTGTGAGGGACAGATTAGCTTTAGAAAATCATTCCATACTAGTGTAGGGACAGGATGCTGCTGCTAGTGTGAGGGACAGATTAGCTTTAGAAAATCTGTTAAAAACAGCAATTTATTGGTGGGTGGGTGCTAGAGGAGATTTTTTTTGCTAGAGTACATTTTGTTTGCCAAGCAAAGTGCCTCATATAAAACCTAAGCAATTTTCCTGTTTGTTAGGTGGGCGCTTGCAGCCATTTTTGCAAGTGCAGTGCACTTGCAACTGCTTGTGTGTCAGGGACACTACTTTAATCGTGTTCTGTTAGTTCAGTTGGCAACATTTTGGCATTTTTAAATACTGATTTTACATTGCAGTTAGACAAATTATTATTTTTTTTTTTGTGCAAAACATTACATTTGTGGCCAGAGGTGCATTTCTTGTACAAAAATAAAAAGTGCGTCTACATTGCTGGTTTAAAAAAATATATACTCTAAATACTACATTTGCGGCCAGCATTGCATTTCTTGCACAAAAATAAAAAGTGCATCTACATTGCTGGTTTAAAAAAAAATATTCTAAATACTACATTTGCGGCCAGCGGTGCATTGCTTGCACAAAAATAAAAAGTGCGTCTACATTGCTGGTTTAAAAAAAATATTCTAAATACTACATTTGCGGCCAGCGGTGCATTTCTTGCACAAAAATAAAAAGTGCGTCTACATTGCTGGTTAAAAAAAATATATATTCTAAATACTACATTTGCGGCCAGCGGTGCATTTCTTGCACTAAAAAAAAAGTGCATCTACATTGCTGGTTTTAAAAAAATATTCTAAATACTACATTTGTGGCCAGCGGTGCATTTCTTGCACAAAAATAAAAAGTGCGTCTACATTGCTGGTTTAAAAAAAAAATATTCTAAATACTACATTTGCGGCCAGCGGTGCATTTCTTGCACAAAAATAAAAGTGTGTCTACATTGCTGGTTTAAAAAAAAGAATAATAAATGGTGCTACATAGTACATTTGCAGGCAATAGTGGAGTTGCAGCTGCAGCACGCACGGGTCAGTCGCTCTGCGGAACCGCACCACATCACCACCAACGAGTGGGCCTCCATGCGAGACCTGTGTACCATATTGCGGTATTTCGAGTACTCCACCAACATGGCCGGTGCCAATGACGCTGTTCTCAGCGTTACTATCCCACTTCTATGTCTCCTTGAAAAAACGCTTTGGGTGATGATGGAAGAGGATGTGGCACAGGAGGAAGAGGAGGAGGAAGAGGGGTCATTTCCATGGTTATCAGGCCAGTCTTTCACAAGTGGCTTGGAGGGTGGGTTCCTGCACCAGCATAGGCCACTTAAAAAATTTTCAAGCCAGGGCACAGTTCTGGAGGATGAGGATGATGATGAGGAGGAGGAACTGTGTTCACAGCAGGGTGGCACCCAACGCAGCTCATGGGCATCACTGGAGCATGGCTGGGGGGATACAGAGGACACAGATGATACACCTCCCACAGAGGACAGCTTGTCTTTGCCTCTGGGCAGCCTGGCACACATGAGTGACTACATGCTGCAGTGCCTGTGCAACGACAGCCGAGTTGCCCACATTGTAACTTGTGCTGATTACTGGGTGGCCACCCTGCTGGATCCCCGTCACAAGGACAACGTGCCATCCTTAATTCCCTCACTGGAGCGTGATCAGAAGATGCGCGACTACAAGCACACGCTGGTAGGCGTGCTGCTGAGGTCATTACCAAATGACACCGGGGGCTCAGTGGAAGCACAAGGTGAAGGCAGAGGAGGAGCAGGAGGAAGAGGTCACCAATGCAGCTGTGGCACCACCACCACCTCAGAAGGCAGGGTTAGCATGGCCGAAATGTGGAAAAGCTTTGTCAGCAGCACGCCACAACAAACAGCACCACCAGCTGATAGGCAGCATTTCAGCAACATGGTGGGACAGTATGTGTGCACACGCCTACATGTACTGACTGATGGGTCTGCCCCATTCAACTTCTGGGTCTCCAAATTGGGCACATGGTCTGAGCTTGCCCTTTATGCCTTGGAGGTGCTTGCCTGCCCTGCAGCCAGTGTATTGTCTGAACTTGTGTTTAGCACGGCAGGGGCGTTATCCCAGACAAGCGCAGCCACCTGTCCACAGCCAACGTGGACAAGCTAACATTTATTAAAATGAACCAGACATGGATCCCACAAGACTTGTCTGGACCTTGTGCAGAATAGACATTTAAACCGGCCTCACACAGCCATTGGTATACTTAAGTGAACTTATTCTTTTTTTTTATAGAACATAAGTCTTTATTGTAATTTGTAACAGGAGAAGCATGAAAAATATAAACCATGGTACATTTAATTTTTTTTTAATATGTCTCAATATTTTGGGGGCTACCCCAATTAGAAAAAAAAACAAACAAACAAAAAACAGTGTTGGCTACCTCCTCCACCGCCACTTCCACTTACACCGCCATGGTCATCGCCTCCTCAACCCCCTACTCCACATCCACCTCCTCCTCCATTTTTATTTTTTTATGTGATTTTAAGTTATTTCCCTATCCACATTTGTTTGCAGGGCACTTGTCCTACTCTTACCCCCATTTTGCTTCCTTTTGCAGTCCTCTAGCCCTTTCCAGGACTTTAGAGCCATTTTAGTGCCCAAAAGTTTGGTTCACCATTGAGTTCGATGGGGTTCGGGGTCAAGTTCGGGGCTTTACTCAAACTCAAAAAAGTTCCGCTGAACCCGCCGAACCCGAACATCCAGGTGTCCGCTCAACTCTAGTCAGGAGTTAAACTTATTAAAATAAGCCTATAATGAAGTAATTCACAAATTATTGTGGAATTCTCAACACAAAATGAATTGTAGATTTGAATAGAAAATCATAAGTGAATTACATTTTAAGATCTGATTCCCATTTTAGAGCAGACATAGCTATGCTTTATTTTAAAAAACCTGTACTATGTACATTACATTAGTATGAAGAACTTCCACCTCCAATACTCATCTTGGTAAAATGAACATCTGTTTTTCCTATAATAATTTTGGACCAGTATGAGGCTTTTAAAGCCAAATCACATGGCCCATGTAAGGATTACTTAAAATGTGATTCACTTAAGTTTGGGCAATGTTCTAAAACACCCAGTCATTCTTTGACTATCCAGAAAGTATATTCAATAAAACATAGCAATGAAATAGTGTATGGTAACAAAATTATCAAACACAACAGGGCTAAAAAATTAGAACAGTATGCAAAACATCATTCATTCAATCCAGATACAGGATAAGGAATTGACATCTATTCATTCAATGAGATTGATTTACTTAAAGGATTTCACTTTACAAAGTTAATTGTCATTAGGTATGGGATTTTTCACTTGACCTAATGAATGTGGTAAAAATGTACTTTGCAAAGAGTACCCAATCACACACAAGGAAAATGCTCATAAAAACTGGATTTTTACTTGCTCTTGATTTGATGATGCTTTACTTAATTCCTAAGCTAAAGGAAAATTCCCTTTCACATTGAAAATACACTTTGCTAAGTAAACAGGCTTTTTGCCTTTAGTAAATAAATCCCAATGACGTATTACATTGTCTGGCAATTATAATTGTATGTCTACATTTCTTAAGTTTCTAAAAATGTAAAGCTCTACTCAAGACAAGCATCTAATTGCTGAGATGAAATCCATATGAGGGAGATTTTTTTTATATGCCAAAGAATTTGGTTTTCAAGAACTAAGAAGTTAGAAGTAAGGGCATGTAAATATGAATAGCGATGAGTAAATGTGCCTAAAGTAAAGGACAAAAAATTGCAACCCTATCTGAACCCTATTAAAGCCTATTAAACATTTTTAATTAGTTTTAATTAAAAATTAAAACTCCGAATTCCAGAGACAAGCAGCTTTTATTTTGAAATATTATTTTACAGGCAACAACCATACATATTGTACAATCAATGCCCAGTATGTAAGCAGCTTCATTAAACCGCCACGTAAGATGGGGGAGACTAAGCAGGTTTTATCATGAAATCTAAATGAAAAAGTATTATTTCAGAGACAACTGGCAGAAACATTTAACAGTGTTGATGCACACAATGTAAGCAGTTTTACTAGGCTTGCGATTTAGAAGGTAGAGACAGGCAGGTGTTATTGTGAAATAAAAATGACTGTGTAATCTTTATAAACAATAGCCAAACATATTGTACAGAGACCACACAGGTTTTATCACGAAATATTACCTCACATAAAATTGCCAAAAATATTGTACAGCCAGGTAAGCAACTTTATCATTCAGCAATTTCAGAGGGACCGAAGAAGCAGGTTTTAATCAAGAAAAAAAAATAGAGCGTATTATTTCACAGAAAATATCCTTAAAGTATATCTAAAGGCAACATTTTTAAATAGTTTTGGATAGAGTAGAAAGGGATTAGAAACCCTGTCAGATTTTTTATTGCTCTCTGTGCCCCTGTAAATAAATATTCCCCATCTCTATTTGTCCTGTTTACCATTTTAATTGAAAGTGAACGTAAAAGAAAATCCCAAATTTGGGTTGTCCCAAAAAAGTAGGGGAAATCTTCCAATGGTGACACTAGTTCTGAAGACCAGGGGGTCCTCATGAACTTCCCCTAATTTGCAGGAATTTCCTTTCACTTCCCATTTGGCTATGGGACAGGAAGTGAAGGGAAATCTCTGCAATGAGACACAGATGATGCAAAAAAATCTTAAAATGAAAACTTTCCTTGCTCTATCCAAAATGAAAAAAAAGTTTTGCCTTTCGTTCTACTTTAAATATTGTACATTTGATGCAATGTATGTAAACAGCTTTATTAGGCCACATTAGGGATGGGCCAAACACCCCCCCCCCCCCAGTTCGGTTTGCACCAGAGTAACACACAAACTCTGTTAAAATCAATGGGACTCGAACATGAAAAATCAAAAGTGCCCATTTTAAAGGCTTATATGCAAGTTATTGTCCTAACAAGTGTACGGGGACCCAAGTACTCTCCTAGGGGACATGTATCAATGCAAAAAAAGTTTTTAAATGTATAGTTTTTTCAAAAGCAGTGATTTTAATAACGCTTAAAGTGAAACAATACAAATGAAATATTCCTTTAAATATCATGCCTGGGGGGTCCCTTAGTCTGCCTGTAAAAGGGCGCACCTCTGTGATGTTTAGAACATGCCTGCAGCAAAATTACATTTGTACAGGAAAAATTGTCATTTAAAACCGCTCGTGACTGTAATGTATTGCCAGTTCCTGGCAATATAGATAAAATCACTGAAAAAGCATTGCGTTGCCCCCCCAAGTTCATACCCCCTTCAGGTCTGGTATGGGTTTTAAGGGGAACCCTGCTCCGAAATTAAAAATAAAATTGAGTAGGTTTCCCCCCCAAAGTCCGTAATAGACCCTTCAGGTCTGTCATGTATTTTAAGGGGAACCCCGCACCAAAATAAAAAAAAAGCATATGTCTCCCCCCAAAATCCGTACCAGGCCCTTCAGGTCTGGTATTTATTTTAAGGAGACCCCATGCCAAATTTAATGGCGTAGGGGTCCCCCCAAAATCCAAACTAGACCCTTATCGGAGCACACAGCCCTGGCATGGCAGGGGGGTGGGGACGAGCGAGCGCCCCCCTCTGAACCATACCAGGCCACATGCCCTTAATATGGGGAGGGTGCTTTGAGGTCCCCCAAAGCACCTTGTCACCATGTTGATGAGGAGAAGGGCCTCATCCCCACAACCCTTGCCGGTGGTTGTGGGGGTCTGCGGGCGGGGGGCTTATCAGAATCTGGAGGCCCCCTTTAATAAGGGGGACCCCAGATCCTGACCCTCCAATGTGAATGGGTATGGGGTACATTGTACCCCTACCCATTCACCAAAAGGAGTGTAGTCGTACAAAAAACAAGGGGCAGTTCTTGACAAGTCCTTTATTGTGTAAATTAGCTCTTCTTTTTTCTTCCTCCATCTTCTCCTGCCCCAATCCTTCTGCTGGTCTTCTGCTTCTTCTTTCAGTCTTCTTCCTTCCTCTTTTCATCTTAAATCTACATCTTCTTATTTCTTCTTGTTTCACTGCCGTTGCTCTCCTCTGCTGCAACCATGCAGTCCAGAGGTATCTCCCAGAGTGGGTGGTCTTCAGTTTGACATTTCTTTTATAAGAAGGGGCGGGGCCATCTGGTGATGTAAGTGGGTGAACCACCCCCTCTGACAGCGAATAACAGTTATGTCACTGAGTGGCCCCACCCTATCCTATAAAATAAATGTCAGACTGCAGACCATCCACTCTGGGAGATGCCTCTGGACTGCATGGCTGTGGCAGCGGGGGCGGTGAAAGAAGAAGGAAGAAGAAGATGAAGAGAGGAAGGCAAAAGACCAAAAAAAGAAGCAGAAGACCAGAAGAAGGACTGGGGCAGCAGATGATGGAGTGAAGAGCTATTTTAAAAAATAATGGACTTGTCAAAAACTGCCTCTTGTTTTTTGTACTACTACACCCCTTTTTTGGTGACTGGGTAGGGGTACAATGTACCCCATACCCATGCAAATGGGGGGTCAGGATCTGGGTGACCCCTCATTAAAGGGGGCTTCCAGATTCTGATAAGCCCCCAGCCCGCAGACCCTCACAACCAGCAAGGGCTGTGGGGATGAGGCCCTTCTCCCCATCAACATGGGGACAAGGTGCTTTGGGGGGACTTCAAAGCACCCTCCCCATGTTGAGGGCATGTGGCCTGGTATGGTTTGGAGCTGGGGAGCTTGCTTGTCCCCACCCCCTCCTGCCATGCCAGGGCTGCATGCTCGGATAAGGGTCTGGTCTGGATTTGGGGGTCTGGTTTAGATTTTGGGGGTAGCCCTACGCCATTTTTTTTTTATTTGGTGTGGGGTTTTCCTCAAAATCCATACCAGACCTAAAGGGCCTGGTCTGGATTTTGGGGGGACGCCACATCATTTTTTGTTTAAATTTTGGTGCAGCGCCTGCTGTTGTAAATTAGTTTTAAAATGGTGATGAGACAGGTGCCGAAAAATTGGGCCTTGGGTGTTGGAGGTGCCAGAACACTGTAATTCCTTGCAGTTAATCTTGTTAGGTGCAGGAATGGGCCCTGCCATTGTAAATGAAAAATTATGATGACATGGCCCAGTCAAACAGGTGCTAAAAAATTGGGCCTTGGGTTTTGGTGGTGCCAGAATAATGTAACCCCTTGCAGTTACTCTTGTTGGGCACAGGAATGGGCCCTGCTGTTGTAAATTATTTTAAAAATTGTGATGACATGCCCCAGTCAAACAGGTGCTGAAAAATTGGGCCTTGGGTGTTGGCGGTGCCAGAACACTGTAACCCTTTGCAGTTACTCTTGTTGGGTGCAGGAGCCGGCCCTGCTTCTTTAAATTATTTGAAAATTGTAATGACATGCCCCAGTTAAACAAGTGCTGAAAAATTTGGCCTTGGGTGTTATAGAACACTGTAACCCCTTGTAGTTACTCTTGTTGGGTGCTGTTGCAAATTAGTTTAAAAATTGTGATGACATGCCTCAGTCAAACAGGTGCTGAAAAATTGGGCCTTGGGTGTTGGCGGTGCCAGAACATTGTAACCCCTTGTAGTTACTCTTGTTGGGTGCATTAGTGGGCCCTGCTGTTGGGCCTTGGGTGTTGGCGGTGCCAGAACACTGTAACCCCTTGCAGTTACTCTTGTTGGATGCAGGAGCGGGCCCTGCTGTTGTAAATTATTTTAAAAATTGTGATGACATGCCCCAGTCAAACAAGTGCTGAAAAATTGGGCCTTGGGTGTTGGTGGTGCCCTAAATATAAAATATTGTTCTGGATTTCGGACAGGAAGAATAGGAGCAGTGGCAGTCTTAAAGGGATCCCAGATCCCTAGCAAATTTAATCAGTTGCATCAGCATCAGGGGCTTGATAGCTGCTGATCCAAGACTGATTCATGGGTTGTTCTCATTGATGTTCCCCAATGTTACAAGACCGTGGCGGTTGTGGGT
>BLSH010185048.1:84563-107315 GCA_018402905.1 Glandirana rugosa
AGTGTAAATATTTTTACTTAGTCAGGACCTAGTCGTCGATAGTTCGGGGACTACGACTAAGTTGACCAATTTGAACGATCCCTAGACCCTAGGGGACTTCTGACGGTGACGAGGATAAGGAAGACAGGTATTAGATCTTGTTATAAAACATAAATCACGTGGTGGTTGTGGGTTCCGGGTTAAAAAGACGTTGACCAAATGTCCCCATACGGTATTGTTAAAAATTTGATTAAATGTTGTCGTCCCGAGTAAGGACGTGGGTTGTTCTCATTGACGTTCCCCAATGTCATAAGACCGTGGCGGTTGTGGGTTCCGGGTTAAAAAGTCGTGGACAAACTGACCCCGTACAGTAGTTGTTGTAAATTATTTTAAAAATTGTGATGACATGCCCCAGTCAAACAGGTGCTGAAAAATTGGGCCTTGGGTGTTGGCGGTGCCAGAATACTGTAACCCCTTGCAGTTACTCTTGTTGGGTGCAGGAATGAGCCCTGCTGTTGTAAATTAGTTTAAAAATTGTTATGGCATACCCCTGTAAACCAGTTGCAGAAAAATTGGGCCTTGGGTGTTGGTGGTGCACTAAATACAAAATATTGTTCTAGATTATGGACAGAAGGAATAGGAGCAGTGGCAGTCTTCAGGGGATCCCAGATCCCTAGCAAGTTTAACCAGTTGAATCAGCATCAGGGGCTTGATAGCTGCTGATCCAGGACTGATTCATTTTTATAAATGTGAGCCTATCAACTGAGTCTGTGGACAGGCGCACTCTTTGATTGGTTACAAACCCTCCAGCAGCACAAAATGTCCGTTCAGAAAGCACGCTGGATGCAGGACAGGCCAGTAGCTCAATTACATATTTAGCAAGTTCCTGCCAGTGGTCCATCCTCAAGACCCAGTAACTCAGTGGATGCTCATTTGGAAAGTTCTCCAAGGTTGCTCTTGCCCCTATATACTAATTCATGATATAATGCAGACGCTGAGGATGGTTGCTTGATCTGGCCTGGGCACTGAGGACTGAAAATTTTTTGTAAAGGCATCAGTCAGCCGCCACCTTCTTTGCCTCTGAACGAGCGAAGCATCAGAAACACGTTGTCCAGCTCCAGGACATGGTAACCTCCCTGGGTCTGGAAAGGAGTTGTACAGACTGATCTTAAAGGTATCCTGAAGATGTTTCATCCTCTGCTCCCTCTGCGCAGGCAGGATGAGCTCTGCAACTTTACCCTTGTAATGTGGATCAAGAAGGATTGCCAGCCAGTAATGATCCCTCTCCTTGATACAACAAATCCTAGGGTCTTTTTGCAGGCTTTTAAAATCAGAGAGCCCATGCAGTGTAAGTTTGAGGAGGCATGAATGTCCTCTGGGTCACTGAGGATGACATTATCAGGAACTACCCGCTGTTCTACCTCAAGTGCCCTGTCCATGATTTCACGAAGCATGTGCTCCAGAAGGAATATTAGAGGGACAGTGTCACTGATGCATGCATTGTCACTGCTCACCATCCTTGTGGCCTCCTCAAATGGTGACAGGACAGTGCATGCATCCTTGATCAGTAGCCACAGATGTGGTGAAAAGAAGCCAAGCTCCCCTGAGCCTGTGCTGGTGCCATGCTCACAGAGGTACTCGTTGATGGTCCTCTGCTGCAGCTGCTGCAGCATTGCCAATGTTAAGTTCCACCTGGTGGGCATGTCACAAATGAGGCGGTTGGTGGGCAGGTTGAATTCTCTGCTGAATGTCAGCAAGCCGAGCACTGGCATTGTATGAACGCTGGAAATGACCACAGACTTTTCTGGCCTGCCTCAGAATATCTGATAAGCCTGGGTACCTGGTCAAGAAACACTGCACCACTGCACCACCAAATTCAAGATGTGTGCCAAGCATGGAACATGTGTAAAATGTCCCTGTCAGAGGCCCGAGAGAAGGTTGATACCATTGTCGCATACAACCATCCTTGACTCAAGCTGCTGTGGCATCATCCACCATTGAGCCTGCCCCCGCAGATCTGACAGAATCTCTGCCCCAGTGTGGCTCCTGTCCCCAAGACAGACTAACTCAAGCACCGCATGGCATCTTTTAGCCTGACTGCTTGCGTAGCTCCTTGAAAATTTAGGGAGCACTGCAGTTTTAGAGGACATTTCTGCAGAAGAGGCCACAGTGTTAGAAGAGGAGGGGGTGGAGGAGGCAGATATGGAAAAATCACCACAAGCTTTTTGGAGGCATGTTGGCGAAACTAGCTCCAACACTGAACCCTGTCCTGCATCCTTCCTAGCTGCCAGTAGAGTTACCCTGTGTGCTGTGAAAGAAAGGTAACGTCCCCGACCATGCCTGCTGGACTATGAGTCAGCGGTAATATGAATCCTGCTGCTGACCGCCCTGTCCAACAAGGCCAAAACACGTGACAGTAGAGAGCTGGAATGGCCTTACAAGAAAAGACATTTTTTTTGGGAACATGCCATTGTGGGAGCACATTCCACAAATTCACGAAAGGGGGCAGAGTCTACCAGCTGAAATGGCAGCAGTTGGAGTAGCAATTTGACCAAGCTAGCATTAAGACGCTGAGGATGTGGGTTGCTGGGACAGTATTTTTTTTACGGTTCAGCGACTGGGGTAGGGAATTTTTTCTGCTGAATTCACCTGGTGGTGTTCTGCTAGCAGATTGGCTGCAAGTACTTGTGGCATGCATTGCTAGACATTTCAGTGCAGGTTTGGAGAGGACTGGAGGTATAGAAGGGGTTGAGATCCCAGATGAGGAGGAGCAAGGCAAAGTCTGCCTTGTTTTCTGGTGTGGGTTTTTCAGGTGCTGTTGCCAACGGACTGCATGGCTGGTCGTCATATGTCTTGTCAAGACAGTAGTGCCCAAGCGGCTGGAGTTCTGGCCGTGCTTGACCTGCTTCAGACATAGATTGCAAATGTCAACAGTGGGATCTACTGCACAAGTCTTGAAAAATGCCCACACCAAAGAACTTTTGAAAGTCTGCGGGGAGCCAGCAGCGCCCTACACCTGTGGAGCTCTGTGGTCTGATGCAATTGGGTGGCTGCCCTTAAGTAGGCCCCTGGAGGACATTCTGCCTCATTGGAGTTGTGCCTCCTCCTCCTCACTTCCCTCCTTTCTTCTCTCAGGCACCCAAGTACACTCTGTTTCCTCATCATCCCCTCCCTCCTTGTCACTGGAGCAAACTTGGCAGTATGTTGCAGCTGGGGGAACATGACTGCTAGTTTCTTGTGCTTCTTGGGCACCCCTTATCTCTAGGCTCACGCTACTCCCTTACTCAACCTGGGATACAACATCAGAGCCAAATTGCTGCGCATCCTCCATCAGCATGTATGGTCAAATAATTTTGGTGACTCCTCCATGCATGATGGTGGGGCTACAGAAAGAGTAACTGTGGCCAAGGATCCGGTGGAATAGGCCGCTTTGCCAGCTGCGTTGGAAGGCAAATTTGTATGAGCCTGGGTGACAGAGGATGAGGAGGATGAGGACGGCTTAGTTATCCACTCCACCAACTCTTCTGCATGTTGTGGCTGAATAGCACGGCCAACAGCAGAAAAAAAGGACAAGCGTGACCCGCCTGCAGAGGATGCACCATGTCCACCACCACCACTTTTCACTGAAGACACGGAGGCTGCTTGCCCTCTTTTAGTGGCCTGGCAGTGTCTGCCTCTCCTTTGTGGCCTTCCTGACATGATGGGGATATTTTTAACACTGCACTACACTGTATTATATACCGTACACCCCCAAATGCACTGATATATAGTGTACACTCAACACAATGTGTGTATATATATATATATATATATATATACTAGACTGTATATATTTTACTACACCACGTCAAGTGTAATATATAACGTACGTACACCCCCCAATACACTGATATATATAGTGGTGTACACTCAATACGCTGATTGTATATATATGCTAGACTGTATATATTTTAAGACACCACATCAAGTGTACTATATACTGTACGTACACCCCCAAATGCAGTGATATATAGTGTACACTCAATACACTGTGTGTATATATATACTAGACTGTATATATTTTAAGACACCACATCAAGTGTACTATATACTGTACGTACACCCCCGAATGCACTGATATATAGTGTACACTCAATACACTGTGTGTGTATATATATATATGTATATATTTACTAGACTGTATATATTTAAATACACCACAGCAAGTGTACTATATACCGTACACCCCTGAATGCACTAATATATAGTGTACACTCAATACACTGTGTGTGTGTGTATATATATATATAAGGTATTTATATATATGTATAAATATATACTAGACTGTATATATATATATATATATATATATATATATATATATATATATATATTCTTTCACTGTCTGAACAGACGCTATATACTATACACTGAATTAGCTGTATATAGTCTACATTAAAGGCAGTGCATTATATATATACACACTAGGAAGATATATATATATTCTTGCACTGCCTGAAGTATCTGACTGTATATACATCGCCCTATCTATCTATCTATCTATCTATCTATCTATCTATCTATCTATCTATCTATCTATCTAGTATATATTTCACTCTACACTAAACTGCCTGTACTAACTGACTGTATATAGATCGCCCTATCTATCTAATATAACAGCTAGCTACATTAAACTGCATGCACGTCGCTACCTAAGCTCACTGTCTCTCTATCCACTGTTATTCACACTACATAGAACTGCTGTAATAGCGGCTTTATTTAGTGTGGGGTGTGGATTGAGGCTGTTGAGCAGTGATTGGCTAAAGGCACCTTGCCTTTAGCCAATCACAGCTCTCAAAGCAGAGCACTCCGTGATTGGCCAAAAAATGCAAGTCATGTGCATGCTTTGGCCAATCAGTGGGCAGCATTTCCCCCGCTATTGGAATGCCTTATGGGGTGCTTGAAGTTGCCACGAATGTCCCATAATGTTTGTGATGCGCCGAACAGGCAAGCCCCCGATGTTCGAGTCGAACATGTGTTCAACTCGAACCTAGGGCCCATCCCTAGGCCACAACTTCAAGGCAGGTTTTAATCAGGAAATAATAATAGGAGTGTAATATTTCACAGACAATAGTCAGAAATATTTTACAGTTGATGCAGGTATGTAAGCAACTTTATAAGGCTACAATTTCTGAAGCATGAGACAAGGCAAGTTTTATGAACAAATAAAAATGATCTTGTGTTATGTCAGAAACAATAACCAAAAATAATGGACAGTTGATACTAGCTGAAAAACAATGTGGCCGTGTTTTGTCTATGGCTTGCATAGACTCACGGTAGATTCAAGGGAAATGGTGCTTTGAGGTGTCATCAGATGAGGCCATTGAGGAGGAGATGTAAAGTTTACTGCACTGCCACCATCGCTAAGGCACAGGGCACAGGATGTCACCACTGTCTCCAGTGGTTTGCCCCTTCCTGTATCCTAAATTTACCTAGTGGGACATAAAAGAGATGTAACATCCCTGCCCTGCTTGCTGGATCATGCATTTCTGGTCATGTGGACCCTGCCCCTGAGCTCCTAGTCCAGTGACATAAAGACAGCATCTTCTGCATGCTTATGGAGGACAGGGAAAGCCTTTTGAGTGAAAAAAATGCAACTGGGTATCTGTGACTGTGATGCAGCAGAAGCTTTGAACTTCTGAAATAAAGCTGACTCCACCAGCTGGAATGGGAGATGCTATAAAGCCAACAGCTGCAGCTGCAAACTATGGTTGGCCTTTCTCAATGTGGCCCCATGTTGACCTTTTTCCCTGATTGATGTGCAGTAAGCTTCTCAAACCCCCTTATCATATTTCCCTCCCTACCACTTGAAGCCACAGATGTTGCAACAAATGCAGATGGAGAATCCTGTGGAGTAAAAGGAGAGGTGGAAAGTTAGAAAAAAAAGGGAGAACGCAGACTTTTATCATTTAGGGTGCTGCTCCCACCAAGCTTTGTGGTGTATAATTATGTGTCTCTGCATGCATGTGGTACCCAAATTACTACAATTTATTGTAATATAGCACTGTATAGCAGTAATTATCTCTCCCTTAATGCACACAGTCAGCTCTCCATATCTGAGCCCATCTGTGCCGCCTCATCAGTGCCTCCTCATCAGTGACGCTTTATCAGTGCCCATCAGCAGAACCTATCAGTGCCTATCAGTGCAGCCCATCAGAACACATCAGTGAAGAAGAAAAACTACTTATTTGCAAAATCGTATAACGGAAACTAAGGAAAACATTTTTTTCAAAATGTTCTGTCTTTTTGAGTTTGTTTTGCAAAAGAATTGCATAAACCAGTCCAGCCTTCTTAGAAAAGAAGCTATACATGTGTCTCATTCCAAGACATATCCCAAAAATAAGGGGAGTGCATACCATTTTTTGTTAGCCATTAACTAGCATTCTTTACCTGCATAGCGTTTATTTGAAATACTGCTGGGTCATAGTTATAATACAAGCCTAAACTTTTCACTTTCTGTTTCTTTTTATGATGACACAAACAGACTGAAAAATACTGATGTACTACAATTAGATAAATAGAGGTCCATATGTAAAATAAAATTGTTTTATCTATACTTCTTAAAAAACTGGTATAAAGATGTCTACTTTATATACAGTACATTTTAGGTTGAATATATTTTTTTTTCTCCAAAATTATTTTATTATAGATCAAGAAGACAAAGGTGCGTCATACAAAGGCGGATATGGATAAGGAAGAATTCACAACATTTACATGGCAATATCATGTAACATAACAGCAGACAGGCAGTGTACTGAATAAGGATTGGGTTGTTACCTCATAGGCCTGTAGAGTAGGTGTAATCACATTGTTTAGAGCAATAATAAGTGAGCCGGGTCGGGACAACTAAGGGAGCATGTGACCAGCACATGCAATTTAGACAATAAGGAGTTTTGGAAGGGGAGTTTGGTGGGTGAGAGAGAGAAGAATGAAAGGAAAAAAAAAAAAAGGGGAGTGGGGGTGGTTGGATAGAGATTATTCTGGGACTATCATGCTTACGATTAGGCAGTTTATGGTTGTCTGTTATCATGAGCTACCTGGGTGGGTTCCATTATCCGAGAATATTCTGTTGAAGTGCGGAAATGGATCCAGCAAGCCCATTTTTTGGAAAATCTAGAGGGGGAGTCATGAGCGATTTCAATAAGTTCCTCCATTTCTGCTATTTTTTCAATTCTAGAGAACCAGTCTTTAAGGGATGGAGACTTTGGGTGCCCCATAGGTTTGGAATGCAAAGCTTGGCTGCATTAATTAACGACATAGCTAGCGATTTAAAGTATGAGGGCTCAGTGTTTATTTGGTAATGCAGGAGATAGTGTGCTAGTGTCAGTTCTAGCGGGGAAGTGGTGATTGCCATTGTTTTTAGATGAACCATTTTCCAAAAATCTCTTATAATGGGGCAATCCCACCAGATATGTAAAAGGTCTCCCGTCGCTGCTTGACATCTCCAGCATAGGTTGGGAGTTGTAGCGTGAAATCTATGAAGGAGTGCGGGTGGGCGGTACCAATGTGAGAGTAACTTGTAGTTGTTCTCCTGGATAGCCACGTTAATCGATCCCTTGTGTATACACTTAAGTATGTTCCCCCATTGAGGTTCGGACAGGTTTAGGTGAAGTTCCCTAGCCCAGGAGTCGCATGCTTTGCTTTCACTAGTCTTTGTGTTGTGCCAGAACATATCGTATACGAGGGAAATAACATGTCTTTGAGGAGCTTGGTTTAGACAAAGTGTTTCAAAAGGGGTTAACGGAGCAGTAAGGTCATGGGTTTTTTGAATAGATTGTGATGAATTTGCCGGTATTCCCAGAATGAAATCCTAGCGTCAGGATGTTGTGCATTGAAGTCGTCAAGAGATACCAACTTACCATTTTGCAAGAGATGAAAGATTCTGGTGCCGGTATCCGGGTGTACTGCGGAACAGTTATGCTTTGACAGACCTGGAGGGAAGTCAGGGTTGCCAAGGAGGGGAGATAGGGGGCCTATGGTCTTTGACATTTGGTTTTTACGGGAAGCTTCTTTGAAGCAATTAAGGGTGGGGGCAATACATGGGTGATCATGAATATTTAGGTGGCTGTAATGATGGCGAGTCCATGGGAGGCCACAGAGCGGCATTTCAGAGAGTCTTTTTTCTAGGTTGACCCAGTCTTTATTTCTAGTGTGAAGGTGCCAATCAATGATCCTTTGAAGATGGCAGGCTTTATAATATAGGTGAAAGTCCGGGAGGCCAATCCCACCTTTAGTTTTAGGTTTAGTCAGTTGGTCAAAGCTGATTCTGGGTTTCTTATGGTTCCAGAGGAAAGTTATACAGAGAGTTTTGATGGACTTGAAAAAGCTTGTTGGGATGGCAATAGGGATGGTCTGGAAAAAATATAATATGCGAGGGAGAATGTTCATTTTAATGATCGCCGCACGACCGAACCACGAGAAGTGTAATTTATTCCAGCTTGTGAAGTCATTACTTATGATTTTTATCATGCCAGAAAGGTTTTTAGAATAAAGTTCGCAAAGATTTGTTGGGAGTTGGGTACAGAGATAGGTTTAGCTTCTTTTTGCCACGTGAATGGAAAGTTTTGTTTACAAATAGTGGCCAGGGTGGACGGGAGTGAGATATTCATGGCCTCCGATTTGTGGTAGTTGACTTTGAAATGTGCTAAGAATTGAAAGAGCTGGAGGTCATTCATGAGATTAGGGAGTGAAACAAGGGATTCTGTCAAAAATAGCAACACATCATCGGCAAATGCCGCTAACTTGTATTGCCTATCTCCGACTAACACTCCTTTAATATTTTGGTTTTCTCGGATGTGTCTTAGGAGCGGTTCTAGGGTTAGGATAAATAGTAATGGGGAAAGAGGGCAGCCCTGGTGTGTGCCGTTGTTGATAGAGAAGGCGTTTGACAGGAGGCCGTTAGCGCGGACCCTGGCTGTGGGGATGCTATAGAGGGCCATTATAAGGCTAGTTAGATGGCTACCAATTCCCAGAGAGTGAAGGACAGCCAGTAGGTAGTCCCAGGCCAGCCTGTCAAACGCCTTCTCCGCATCAAGGGATAGGAAAATTCCTGCTTGTTTTGATTTTTTAAGGTGGTAGTGGATACTAAGTGCTTTGAGGGTATTGTCTCTGGCCTCCCTACCCAGAATAAATCCCACTTGGTCATTGTCAATAAGTTGTGGTAGTAGAGGTAGAATGCGATTGGCCAGAATTTTAGCATAAATTTTTAAGTCTGTATTTAAAAGTGAAATAGGCCGGTAATTAGAGGCAAGTGTAGGGTCTTTCCCCGGCTTTGGGATCACCGATATGTGTGCTTCCAATACAGACTTGTGGCGGGGGATTAACTCCGGGAGGCGATTGAATGCATTTAGGAATGGTCTAATTAAGAGTTCGGAGAATGATCTATAATAGGCCAAGGAGTAGCCATCAGGGCCTGGGCATTTGCCTTTCTTCATCTGTTTGATGACCGTTTTGAATTCCACTTCCGTTATAGGGCCGTCTAGATCTTTTGCTTGTTGCTTAAGTAAGGGAGTAGGGCCGTATTGTTTAAGGAAGTCTTCAATTATTGCTTGTCTAGGTTTATTTTCGCCTGGGGGTCTATGTTCCGGTTTTAGATTGTAAAGATTTGAATAGAAATCTGCAAAGTGTTTTGCAATATCTTCATTGGATGAGAGTAGATGACCCGAGGGTGCACGCAAGGAATGGATAGATGAGTTGGCCTTTTTGGTTTGGAGTGCCCTAGCTAAATATTTGCCACACTTGTTACTGTGTTCGAAGAATATTTTTTGTGTCAGGGTGAATTTTCTTCGAACACTCTTGCCCAGTTCTTCCCTGAGTTGGGCACATAATTGTTCAAGTTCCCTCCAGGTCTACTGGGCTTTTGAGAATTTATTAGCCCGTTCCAAAGCATGTATTTGTGAAAGCAACTTGTTGGCATACTCTTGTCTAAGTCTCTTGCGAGTCGTCCCCATTTTTAGTAAGAGACCCCTGATCCCGCATTTGTGGGCTTCCCATTGGGAGAGAGGGCTCGTGTCAGGGGTATTGTTAAGGTCGAAAAATTATTTTATCTGCTTGTTGATTACCTCTACACGTGCTGGGTCTGACAATAATGAGGTATCTATTCTCCAGGTCTTGGGAGGTGGTCGGTGATCGGGGAAGGATAAGGAGATAGTAATTGGGTGGTGGTCCGATAAAAATAAGGCTTCAATACTGGTTTTGGTTAGTAGTGGAAGGTCTTTTTGTGAGATGAAGAAATAATCGATTCTAGAGTACCTGTTGTGGGGGATTGAGTAAAAGGTATAATCTTTAGACCTGGGATTTAAGGTCCTAGGACCTTTGGGTCAGGGTTGAAGAGAGGAAGAAGAGAGAAAAAAAAAGGGGGGGTGTGAGAGGGAGTGGGTAGTCCTGATTAGGCTCGTGGGGCGTTTGCGGGGTTGGGTGTTCCGACCGTAGGGATAGACCAGCTAGCCTACCTGAATGCACTAGGCGTGACGGATCAGTTCAGCGCAGATCAGTTTACTGTGCTGAGGTGGGGGGGTGGAAGGGTGAGCGGAGGGATCAATAGAGGTGTGGTGGGTGAGAGTTGTTTTCATTAGGCCGAAAACTCTACCACTTGTCGGTTTTAACTTATAATAAGGCATAGTGAGGCTTTGTAAGTTTCTTAACTAACCACATAAGTCCAATGTACAACAAATATAGAACAATAATGCCGGGCTGATGCGGAACTGGCTGTCCATAACTTTTTATTTATTCTTTTCTCCTTTTTTTTTCTTTTTCTTATTTTTTTGTCCCCCTTTTTCTGTTTCCTTCCCCTTCCCCTTCTTTCTCCCCTTTTAAGCGTAGAGATTCATGGGGGTGTAGGGTTTAGGACAAGGGGAGGGCTTGGTAGCGAAAATTGAGTTTCAGCAGTGTCACAGGTGGGAAGATCGCGAGGGTTTGTGACAACTCAGAGAGGAGGCAGGAGCCTTTGAGATAGGGAGATGATATAGAGAAATGGGCTTCAGATGACAGTGGGAGAGCCAGTTCTTTACCAGATGTCTAGGGGGTATAGTCAAACTATGAACAGACTATGCGAAAATCTAATAGTAACTTATGTTACAACATAAAATTTGAAACCAGACAAATGAAATTATGAACGCTCTGTTGATGCAGATCTGGCATCTTGCGGTACCCCTTCCTGTCGTGCTAGGGTAGAGGAATGATTAGCATCGGGTGAATAAGGGGGGGGTATCCACTAAAGAGGTTATAACGGTTAGACTGTATAGTATGGGTGTTTTGTTTTCTTATTAGGCAGCCAAACAGGTTGCTCGAGGGAGTATGGTCTCGCTATAATCCGGATTCCGATGAGTAGGGGGGGGTGCTAGATCAACATCAGACAGAGCTATCCTGTAGAACCTTATACAGCTAAAATATAGCATGTAACATATAACATTTAAATATTTAAATAGCCTAATGGAAGGTCCATTTCGCCCCCAGGCCCGTCTATTCGCCAGATTACTAGCAAAGGGGGCGGGATAGCTGGGATTGTGCAGGTGGTAGTATATAGGCCTTCTTGAGGAAGTAGTAGAGCAAGCAGCAATAACTTTCTCTCAGGAAGTAGCCTAGGCTGGTTAGCAGGGCGCCCTTTGCTTTCAGTAAGTTTTTAGGGCTAACTTGTATAATTTGTTCGTACGGGTAACCCATAGCGCTGGGTATCTGCTGTGTATTAGGTTACCGTGGCACAGAGGAGCCGACCCCCATGTAACCCCGCCACAACCATGACAAATAGTGGGAGAGGTTAATTTGAGTTGGACGTGAGTGGCGGGGGCACACCTAAGGCTAAGGGTGGTAATGGCCACCTGTGCAGTGAATGCCCTTATTAGATGCGTCCAAAGTTATACTAATGATAATGTCAGAAGGGCTTGGGGGTCTCAATTTGCGGGTTTCAGGCTGGTTCGACAGGGGGTGGAGGGGGCAGCTCTTCACGGGCACCGCAAGCATATAGGGCTGACCATAAGCGTAGAGCATATCACATTCAGAACGAGTGAGTTGAAAAGGCTTAAAGGTCACTAAAGTTCCTGTACTTATCTTGTCCATTCGCGGGGGTAAGGGAGGGCTGGGTTAACCTTGGTCCTATAGTGTGTGGTCGCGTATCCAAAAGAGTTCAGGCAATAATCAAATGGGTCCTTCAGGATGCAATAGTATTCTGCAATTAGTTGGGGTTCGGATTGGGGTAGCTGTTCTGTATCCGCATGAGCTTCTTGCTAAGACCAGAAAAGGGGACCAAGTATCTGGGTCAGACCCGATATAACAGGGGGGGTCTGACGAGCAACCAGAAGCTGAGCGATTAATCTCTTCTAGGCCTTCTGAGTAGAGATGAGCGAACTTCTAGAAGTCCGGGTTCTGCTGGTTCGGCCGAACTTCGGGACAAAGTCCGGGTTCGGGTCCGGACAGAACCCGAACTTTGTCCCGGACCCCGAACCCCATTGAAAATCAATGGGGACACAGACTTTTAGGCACAAAAAAGGCTGTAAAATAGTCCTGGAAGGTCCTAGAGGTCTGCAAAAGGAAGGAAATGTGGGTAAGGGTGGGACAAGTGACCTACAAAGAAACGGGGACAGGGAAATAACTTTAAATATTTTTTAAAAAATAAAAACATAAAAAATGCAAAAATGGAGATCATCTTCAAAATGGGTCTGAAAAGTATTAATTAACGGTAGAGGCCATAGAACTGTTATAAAATCATCTTCAAACTGTGTCAAAAAAGTATAAATAAGCCGGGAGTACCCATATCACTGTTCTGCAAAATGTGTGTGTCACTTTAAATGAAACCGGGAATAAGTGAACATCTGTTATGCAAACTTATTTAAAGCCTGTGTGTCACTTTAAATGAAACCGTAAATCAGTGCACATCTGTTCTGCACAATTCTTTAAAGTCTGTGTGTCACTTTAAATGAAACCGGGAATCCGTGCACATCTGTTCTGCACAATTCTTTAAAGTCTGTGTGTCACTTTAAATGCAACCGGGAATCATTGCACATCTGTTCTGCACAATTCTTTAAAGTCTGTGTGTCACTTTAAATGCAACCGGGAATCAGTGCACATCTGTTCTGCACAATTCTTTAAAGTCTGTGTGTCACTTTAAATGAAACCGGGAATCAGTGCAAGGTTGTGCTTGTCCCAAGTATCCAATTCCCTGGCCTGAATCTCCTCCATAATCATGATGTTATTGATGGAATCTACCCAGTGATTTATCAGGGGGTGGTAGCCATCTTCCAAAATCTGGAGATGAGTTGTCTAGCGGCAGATAGAAAAAAACCTAAGAAGACTAGATTTCTGTAATTTCGCAGAACCCGGAAGTATAGATAGAAGGGTTACTCTGGGCGAGGGAGCGAGTGAGGTATCATAAATGCCAATATAAATCTGAAAGATGCGTTGTCATAGGGAATAAAAGTGGGAGCATCCTCACCAGTAGTGCAGGTAGGCACCCCTCTCTCCATGACATCCCCAACATATATCCGTGGAGGTGGGGAAGATCCAATTTATGGAAACCGGGTCCCTATACCACCTAGATAATAGCTTAAATTTTTTTTCCTGTGTGTATCCCGATCTTGAGAAAACAGGAATGATGTATGCCAATCCTCTAGGGGTATCTCCATCCCCAAGTCCCTGGACCACAGTCTAGTATAGGAGGGGAGCTCATTGTGGGTGTGAGACAAAATGTCTTTATAAATTACAGACAGAGTGTTATGGGGTGTTTCCAAAAGAGAGCACAAGTCTTCAAAGGCTGTTAGAGGTCTATGCATCCTGTCTGTCCCATGTAATGATTTTGCAGTACTTAGTCAAGCTCATGGAATGGAGCCAGTTAGGTGCCAGTCTGTCCCTCTTCATAGACCTTATGACTGCCCCATTGAGCTTCTCCCTGGTGCAGAGATAACCTTCGGAAGGATTTACCCGCTTACAGAATTGAAACTCAGCACCCTTAAATCCTATATCGATGAAAACCTCAATAAGGGCTTCATCCATCCATCCACTTCCCCAGCTGGGGCAGGTATCTTTTTCGTGGAAAAAAAGGCCATTCCCTGCGCCCATGCATAGATTACCGGGAACTCAATAAAGTTACGGTGAAGAACCGTTATCCGCTTCCACTTGTTCCGGAGTTATTCCAGCGTCTGGGAATTTCCACCGTTTTTACTAAATTGGACCTCCGGGGAGCTTACAACCTGGTACGGATCAGGGAAGGAGATGAATGGAAGACGGCCTTTCGTACCCGTTTCAGTCATTACGAGTATTAAGTAATGCCGTTCAATCAGTGCAATGCTCCGGCCATATTCCAGCATTTCATAAAACAATATCTTCAGGGACTTCCTCGACCTCTTTGTCATCGCCTATCTTGATGATATTTTGATCTTTTCACCTTCCCTGGAGCTCCATCGCTCTCATGTCAAAAGGGTACTGGGTCGCCTCCGCCAACATGGCCTTTATGCTAAACCGGAGAAATGCGAGCTTGAGCAGCCAAGCATACAGTTTCTAGGAATTATTATTTCTGTCGGAGGCATCAAAATGGACCCTCAAAAAGTTTCTGCCATTTTGGACTGGCCAGCTCCACTTGGCAAAAAGGGAATCCAACGCTTCGTAGGATTCGCATACTTTTACAGGAAGTTTATCCAGGGATTCTCCTCCATCATCTCCACCATCACGCACTTGACCAAACAGGGTATCCCCTTCCGCTGGACTCCTGAGGCAAAAACAGCATTTGAAAAGCTCAAAGAGCTATTCACGTCTGCACCCATCCTTAAGCATCTGGATCCTGCTCTTCCCTATGTTCTGGAAGTTGATGCATCTGAGGTGGCGGTCGGGGGAATTCTCTCCCAAAGGCAGGGTACTAAAGCACTGCTACACCGGGTGGTGTTTTCCTCTCACAAGCTATCATCCACCAAGAGAAACTATGATGTGGGAGACCGTGAACTTCTTGCTATTAAATCGGCACTGGGGGAATGGTGGTACCTCTTAGAAGGAGCAGAACATCCAATTCTCATCTATACTGATCACCAGAACCTCCAGTACCTGAGAATTGCTAAGAGACTGAAACCACGCCAAGCCAGATGGGCGTTATTCTTCACCCGATTAAATTTCCACATCACCTACAGGCCTGGGTCGAAGAACACCAGACCAGACTCCTTGTCACGCATGTTCCATATGCCTGAAACCTCAGTATCTCCCAACACCATACTGCCTCCAGGAAGTTTCTTGTTGTTACAGGAAGACGTGCTGTCAAGGATCCGGCAAGCTTCCCTGGGGCCAAACCCCCTTCTGGGAACCTCTCTGCAGCTCAAGGACGGGTTTCTCTGGCATGGTCACAAGATCTTCGTACCAGAGAACCTACGAACCTCAGTCTTGGACCTCTGCCATGACCACCACCTCGCTGGGCACTTCAGGGTACACAAGACTTCGGAGTTAGTACAGCGCACGTGCTGGTGGCCCAGAGTGGGAAAAGACTGTAAGCATTATGTGGAATCATGCACTACCTGCAGCCGGTGCAAGGAGAGTAAGACTTGGGCATGGGGCCTCCTTAAACCATTACCTATCCCAGAGAGGCCCTGGAGCCACATATCCATGGACTTTATTTGGAGTCACCCCCTTCTGCTCTACCATCTTCGTGGTAGTGGACAGATTCTAAAAGACGGCCAACTTCCAGCCTATGAAAGGTACACCCTCTGCTGCAGGGACTGCCAACATGTTTATTAAGGAGATTGTCAGGCTACACGGGATACCAACAGGATACCAACGGATGTGGTGTCTGACCGTGGAGTGCAATTCACATCCAAGTTCTAGAGGTCCCTGTGCAAGTCCCTGAAGATTGGTGTGTCCCTGTCTTCCGCTTATCTTCTCCAGACAAACGGCCAGACGGAGCGTACCAACCAAACACTGGAGCAGTACCTACGTTGTTTCTCTTCATTCTCCCAGGATGACTGGGTTACGCATACAATAATTCCACTTGGCCACACTGCAATCACCAATTTTCGCCAATTATGGCTTCCATCCCGCCTTCTTGTCCAACGCCTGTCCGGAGAGTTCGGAGCCAGCTGTGACTGACCTACTGGATTTCTTCACCTCCAATAACAAACTGCTGCAGGAGACAATGGCATGAACACAGGCATCTAATAAAGAAACCTATGACAAGAAGAGGCGTGGCAAACTAAACTTGGAACCGGGCAGTCAAGTATGGCTATCCACCGTTAATTTAAGACTGGCATGCCCTTCCAAGAAGCTTGATCGTAGAATCCTAGGACCCTTCCCTATCAAACGGAAGATCAATGAGGTAGCCTATGAGCTAGACTTGCCTGAGTCATTCCGCATCCCCCTGTCTTCCATGTGTCTCTGTTAAAACCTAAGATCTCTGACCCCTTCCCAGATCGGAAGACAGGCCCACCGGCACCAGTACTGGTTGACGGAATGGAGGAATTTGAGGTGGAATCCATTCTGGATTGCAGAAGGAGAGGTGGCACCATCCAGTACCTGATGAAATGGAAGGGCTATAGGCCCGAAGAGAGCTCTTGGGAGCCTGAAGAGAAATTACATGCAGAAGCCTTGATCAGGACCTTCTGGAGAAGAAACCCAACCAAGAGAGCCTGTTTGGGCATCCGGAGGCTGCCCCTTGGGGGGGCAATGTTAGGAAAAATGGTCATCCAGCCTCCCGTGCGCATAGCATGCGCCTGTGCGCGCCAATGGCGCCAAAGCACTCTATTTAACCGGACAGCACCCTGACCAGATGCTGTCCATTCTACAGCGTTTCCAGTGTGCTACCATGGCTTGTTTACTAAGGACTTCCTGTATCTGTGACCCAGCTTGCCTGACCCTGTTGAACTCTGCCTGCACGACCCTCAGCCTGTCTATGACCACGCTTCTGCCTGACCCTCTAGTACCTCAGCTGCCTGCCTGTTAACGACCTTGCCTGTACCCAACTACCCGCTTGCCTGCTCCTTTTGTACTGCACTTGCCCGCTTGTTACCGACCCGGCCTGCATCACCAATCTTCTACCTGCATGAGCTCCTGGAGGATCCTCACAACATCCATACCAGCCCTCATTCCCCCCTGTGCTCTGGAATCTCCTGTCTGCTCTATCAGGGGTTCCTGAACCAGGGCCCACTGCACAATCAGACTCCACCACCAGAGATGTGACAGGTAGGGAGATATTTAAGGCCTCAGTTTTAGAGATGTTTAATTTAAAATTACTATAGGAACCAAATCTTTGAAGTACATGTAAAAAGGGGTTGAGTGACGTATAGTAGTAAATCATCTACGTAAAAGGATAATTTAAAATGTGCAGAGGGGGTCTGTATACCATGGATAGCAATATTATTGCAGATTGCTTGTGCGAGGTGTTCCACTACTATTGCATAATAATAGGGATGAGAGGGGCACCCCTGTCTGGTTCCATTATTTATAGAAAAGTATTTGGATGTGATTCCATTGGCCATAACTTTTGCAGAGGGGGAAGCATATAAGGACATCACTTTCCAGAGAAGATTTGGACCAAGACCGATTTGCTGTAGGGAAAGATGTAAGAATGGCCAGCTGACCCTATCAAAAGCCTTCTCGGCATCAGAAGTCAAGAGGCAAGTAGGGATGCGGTGCTGTTGGACACAAGAGATGTGATCTAGGGTTTTGGTTGTATTATCCCGGGCGTCACGGCCCGGAACAAATCCAACCTCATCTCTGTTTATTAGATCAGGTAAGAGGAGTGCTATACGGTTCGCTATAATTTTTGAAAATAAGTTAAGGTCCACATTCAGGAGAGAGATGGGTCTATAATCCCACATGCAGATGGATCTTTCCCCGCTTTTGGGATTATGACTATTTGTGCTTGGAGCATCACAGGGGAAGAGGATGCATGTCATCTATGGCATCGAAGGCTTGTGCCATGAGTGGGGCCATGAGGGGGGCCTTTTATGACTTGCAATAAGTCAGTCAGGTGAATGGGAGAGTCAAGGTTTCTGGCATCCTGCTCCTGAATGGAAGGGAGTGCTGTGTCCTGGATATAAGTGAGCATGTCACTAGTGGATTGAGCCGAAGAGGGTGAAGGATGCGAGTAGAACTGCCAAAATTCCTCCACAATTTTAGAGCTCTTATGTTTTTTAATGTTAGCGGAGGAGAGGAGGTAAGGGATGTTATGTTTGTGTTGTTTGGGGTGGATAGTGTGTGCTAAATGCTGGCCACATTTGTTCGCTTGGGCATAGTGCAAGTGTCGCATCTTATCACTAGTGATAAGAGAGTGGTCAGAGAATAACCAGAGGAGGTCTCTTTGTGCATTAGTGAGGTTTAACAGAGTGGTCAGGTTCAACGTACATTTGTGAGTAGATTCCAGGGAAGAGATGAGTTTGAGTAATCGTTTGATGTCCAACGTGCATTCCCGTTTTAGTCTGGCCCCATGTTGGATGAAAATGCTCTGAAGGACACATTTCAGCGCCTCCCATTTTGTAATGGGGTGAGTGTGATCTGTTGTATGATTCTGAACATAGTCCCTGAAGGCTTGGGAGATGGCGTGTATGCATGGCATGTCTGAGAGAAGATTGTCATTTAGTCGCCAAGTCCGACCCCTGGTATAGCCAGGCATATGGCCTAGAGACAAATGTATTGGAGCGTGGTCAGACCATATCCCCAAGCCAATCAAAGAGGAAGGGTCAGAACCTAACAGCCATTGAGAGATGAGTAGATAGTCTATTCTGCTGTAAGAGTTGTGGGTGGATGACTCCCCAACACCCGCCACACATCTGTCAGAGTAAGTTTACATAGAAGAGCTCAGATCAAACAATGTGGTAGGGAAAGGGATGACTTGCCCATGGGTAAGTGGGTATCAGTGGGATGTTTAGATCTCTGCCCAGGACTAGGTTGGTGGTGCCAAACGATGCAAGCCGAGTTATCATGGAGGAGAGGAACTGCAGCTGCTCCTGGTTGGGGAGGTAAACATTAACCACAGTGAGTATGATATTCTGATATTTCAGTTTCAAGACTATATATCGGCCTGATGGGTCAACAAAAGAGTCTAGCACTTCTGGTTGTAAAGAGTTATGAAATGCAATTGATATGCCCTTTGATCTCGCCACCGGGTTAATGCTTTGAAACCAAGTCCGGAAATATCTATTTTGTAGTGTGGGTACTGTGTCAGAGCAAAAGTGGGTATCCTGCAAAAAGAGAAGTTAAGTTCTAGATTTGTGGAAGTGGTAGAGAATCTGCCTCCTCTTTTGTGTGTTAAATCCCCTACAATTGAGGGAGGCTATCTGTAAGGTCAAGGGGGGACGCCATGACTCATGTGGTAAGGAATCACAGGCCAGCAGTAATTGGGAGGTTCTGTGTCTAAGGAAAGAAAAAATAGAAAAAAAATTGAAAAGAGAAAGAAAGATAGAATAGAGGGAGAAGAAATTGTAGAAAAGGAAAGGGGGAAGGTGGGAGAGCAGTTCTAAAAAGTCAGCATGTCGACCATAAACATTATCACTAGAGTTGAGCGAACACCTGGATGTTCGGGTTCGGCGGAACTTCGCGGAAACGTCCGGGTTCGGTAGCGAACATTATCCGAACTTTACCCCGGACCCCGAACCCCATTGAAGTCAATGGGGACCCGAACTTTTCGGCACAAAAATGACTGTAAAAAAGTTCTGGAAAGTGCTAGAGGGCTGCAAAAGGAAGAAAAATGGGATATGTTATTAGATCTGCAATCTGTCCCTCAAAGAAGTAGTAATCTCTACCTAGTCCAGTATCAGATCGTTCTGTAATCAGATCGTTCTGTAATGCAGGATGAGAGATCGTTCTGTATTCAGATCGTTCTGTAATGCAGGATGAGAGATCGTTCTGTAATCAGATCGTTCTGTAATGCAGGATGAGATGTTATTAGATTTGTAATCTGTCCCTCAAAGCAGTAGTAGTAATCTCTACCTAGTTATTAGATCTGCAATCTGTCCCTCACAACAGTAGTAGTAATCTCTACCTAGTTATTCGATCTGCAATCTGTCCCTCACAATCTGTCCCTCACAGCGCCGGCAGAATCCTCTCCCTACACTAACCTGAGAGCACGTGACATGCAGCACTGTGACTCCAGCCTCATATAGAGGCTGGGTCACATGATGCACTGGCCAATCACAGCCATGCCATTAGCAGGCATGGCTGTGATGGGTTCTAGGGAAAACCAGTGAAACGCATGTTAATTGGCTGCCCTGCAGCTATTCAACATGCGTGATAAAATACCAGAACCCAGAACCCGAACCTTTTTTCAAACGTTCAGGTTCGGGTTCGGTACACGGACACCCGGAAGTTCGGTACGGACCCGAACGTTACAGTTCGGGTTCGCTCAACTCTAATTATCACCTATGTTCATATGTTTCAATGGGAGGCCACCACATGGAGTGATGATCACATCTAAAGCAGTAATATAAGGAGAGGGGGGAGCTGGCCCCAGCACTGGGACATGACTCAAAATAGGAGTAAGGCAACCCGCCCCTCTAGTGGTATTAATGGGAATGGTGATCAGCCTGAATCAAATAGCTATAGATACAACCAACAACAGAGCCCAACAGGACCCTAACGTGGGGAACATGTGTAGTGCATCAAGCTACCTACCTAGACCGGCAAAATACACTATATGAGAGGTAGATCACAAAGATCAAATTGTGGGAATCTCGTGGACAGGAAGGCCCCCACCTCAAAGGCAGAGGAGAAGAAAATCCCCAGCCACCCCCAAAAGGGAACGGCACACCCGCGAGAGCGCCACCTAGGCACATCAAATATACACTGGTACAGTATAATATGTATTAAATGCCCTCAATCTCGAGGGTGCTATATGAAGCAACAACAGTAATTTAAGGAAAAATGAATGATTAGCTGAAAAAAGCATCAAAATCTAGAAAGAATAAGGGCAAAAAAGAAGTAAGAAAAAAATTATCCTTAGGGCCTCTAAAGGAGCCCAACAACAGCAAAAGAACTGGATGCGTCATCTTGTCCTCAGCCAGCAGGGGATTTATATGTAAATGAGCAGGTGCATTTGAATGAGGTTTCCATCCTGGCTTTAGCAGAAGTCCTGGTGTTGCAGCTTTAAGGGACCACTTGGGGATAGCAATGTGGGGTAATTCAAAAGTCCCCAAGAAATTAGCAAGGTATCCCAGGGTGTAAAATATAGCTGCCTTCATGAGTAGCCAAAAGATAGACCGGAAAGCCCTAGTGGTACTTAATGCGTTTGGCTTGTAAAATGTCAGTAAGGAATTTGAGGGCTGTTCGCATTGCAAGGGTCAGCTTGGAGAGGTCAGCGAGAAGCATGACAGGGGTCTCTTTGAATAGGATGGTGTCCTGTGTGCAGGCAGCGTACATAATATCAACTTACATTTTGAAGAAATGGATCCTAAATATCACATCTCTTGGAAAGCTGGATTCGGGTTGCGAGGGCCCAGAGCCCTATGAAAAAGATCAATCTCGATCAGTGAATCTGTAGGGAGTTGCATTATATGATTGAAAATGGCTGTGGCAGCTTCTGCAAAATCTTTAGGTTCCACTGACTCTGGGAAACCGCAAATGTGAATGTTATTGCGGCGGCTCCTGTTTTCCTGGTCTTCAAGGCCATAAAAGAGCTGCTGGATCTGGTTAGTATGCTCTTGGAGCACAACATCATGCTCATTCAGTTTAGACACAGTCTCTTCCACAATTGCTCTGCGTCCTCCATGTGGTGGCCTAGATCCTTGCACAGGTCATTGAGCTCCTGTTTATAGCACCGTTCTAGTCTGTTCACATAGACCTCAATGTCCTGCTTGGTCGGGAGTGCCTTAATATATGTCTCCACTCTCCAGGTCCCGTCCATCTCTAGAGCCCTGAGAGACTGGAGTGAGACTTCTGGAGTAAGTAGAGCCGTGCTCTGACTCTTGAGGAGAGCGAGCGTGCTGTCTCGTCTGCATCTGTGGGTCTGTGTGGGAGCCTGCAGAGTGCGTTGGTGCCATCTTGGCTGCGGGGGATCCCTTGTTGTGTGGGCTAAAATGGGTGAAAAAATGGCCTATCTCACCCTCCTTTGCATTGCCGCTGGGTCTCCATTCCTCGCTGTTGCTGCGCCTGCCCATGGCTGTCTGTTCGGGTCTTATAAGTTCCGGTGAAGCCACGATTCATCCGGTCAGTCACTCCAGGCACCAGGCCATAACCCCTACTTTATATACTTTTAAAATATATATTCACCACTTCAGCCCCAGAAGAATTTACCCCTTAATGACAAGAGCACTTTTTGCAATACGGCACTGTGTCACTTTAACTGAAAATTGCACGGTCATGCAACATTTTACCCAAACAATATTGAAGTCCTTTTTTCCCACAAATAGAGCTTTCTTTGGGTGGTATATGATTAGAGTTGAGCGAACACCTGGAAGTTCGGGTTCTGCTGGTCCGTCCGAACTTCGGGACAAAGTCCGGGTCCGGGTCCGGACGGAACCCGAACGATCGCACGGACAACGAACCCCATTGAAATCAATGGGGACCCGAACTTTTAGGCACAAAAATGGCTGTAGGAAAGTCCTGGAAAGCCCCAGAGGGCTGCAAAAGGAAGTAAAATGGGGGTAAGGGTAGGGCAAGTGCCCTACAAAAAATGGGGACAGGGAAATAACTGTAAATATTTTTAAACAAATAAAAACATAAAAAAAGCAAAAATGGAGGTGAATGTGGATCATCTTCAAACTGTGTCTGAAAAGTATTAATTAACGGTAGAAGCCATATAACTGTTCTAAAATCATCTTCAAACTAGGGCAAGTGCCC
>BLSH010185048.1:127386-157796 GCA_018402905.1 Glandirana rugosa
GTTCATGGACAGTGGACGGGTAGTCTCGTGGGTTCATGGACAGTGGTCGGGTAGTCTCATGGGCTCATGGACAGTGGACGGGTAGTCTCATGGGCTCATGGACAGTGGACGGGTAGTCTCTTGGGCTCATGGACGGTGGACGTGTAGTCTCATGGGCTCATGGACAGTGGACGGGTTACTCTGATGGGCTGGTGACAGGTACTTGGGTGCTCTGATGGGCAGGTGACAGGTACTTGGGTAGTCTGATGGGCAGGTGACAGGTACTCGGGTACTCTGATGGGATGGTGACAGGTACTCGGGTACTCTGATGGTCTGGTGACAGGTACTCGGGTACTCTGATGGTCTGGTGACAGGTACTCGGGTACTTTGATGGGTTGGTGACAGGTACTCTGGTAATCTGATGGGCTGCAGATAGGTACTTGGGTACTTTGATGGGCTGGAGACAGGTACTCGGGTAATCTGATGGACTGGAAATAGGTACTTGTATACTCTGATGGGCTGCAGATAGGTACTCGGTTACTCAGATGGGTTGGTGACAGGTACTCGGGTAATCTGAAGGGCAGGTGACAGGTACTCAGATACTCTGATGGGCTGGTGAAAGGGATTTGGGTACTCAGGTGGGCAGGTGACAGGTACTCGAGTACTCAGATGGCCAGGTGACAGGTACTCGGGTACGCTGATGGGCTGGTGACAGGTACTCTGGTACACTGATGGTCTGGTGGCAGGTACTCGGGTACTCTAATGGGTAGGTGACAGGTACTCGGGTTCTTTGCTGGGCTGGTGACAGGTACTCTGGTAATCTGATGGTCTGGTGACAGGTACTCGGTACTCTGATGGTCTGGTGACAGGTACTCAGACACTTTGATGGGTTGGTGACAGGTACTCGTGTACTTTGATGGGTTGGTGACAGGTACCCGGGTACTCTGATGGGTTGGTGACAGGTACTCAGGTACTCAGATGGGATGATGACAGGTACTCGGGTACTCTGATGTGTTGGTGACAGGTACTCGAGTACTCTGATGGTCTGGTGATAGGTACTCTGATGGACAGGTGACAGGTACTCTGATGGGCTGTGACAGGTACTTTGATGGGCTGTGACAGGTACTTTGATGGGGTGGTGACAGGTACTCTTTATTGGTGGGGTGATCAGTGTGCTTGGTGTACATCTGGCGGTAACAAGCTGTTACCGCAATCTCCCTGTCACACACGATCGGTGTGTGACAGGGAGAACCGCGGTAACAGCTCGTTACCGCGGTTTGTTTACATCACTGACCGGCTGTGATTGACACAGCCGGTCAAGTGGTAAAGAGCCAATTCTATTGGCTTTTTACACTGATCGGAGCTGGGCTTTGTCCGAGGGACAAGCCTCAGCCCGATCGCCGCGCTGCGCGCCCCTGGGAGCGACATGCACGTGGAGATCGGTAGTGACCGGCTGTGATTGGACACAGCCGGTCACATGGTAAAGAGCCAATTTTATTGGCTCTTTACCCCGATCGGGGAGGACACAACCCCCCGACACACGATCCATCGGAAGTATGACCCAGCACACATATAGGTTAATAGCCTCGATCCCTGGGTATTTTTTAAATAGCAAGGAAAGTTGTTTAGTGGAACTTTAAATGAGGCAAAAATATTTTAAATTGTATGAATAAAAATGTATTTTAAGCAATTAATTCTTTCAAAAAAACTTACATTTCATAAAAACCCATGGACTCAACTTTGATGTTACCATGGTTGCGTGCAAATTGCTCCGTCTTGATTTCCAAGAATGATTGCCAACAATAAATTCATACATATACATAAAATAATACAATGCATCGATCGAACGTGTCTTGATATCTTTTCAAAGCTCTACGCGTTTCGTGGCTACATTGCCACTGATCAGGAACTGGATACAAGAATATGCTATATACACACAGATGGATAAACAAAAATAAAATTAGTAATTAATGTCCTTTAACCACTTGCCGACCGCTGACCGGCATTTGACGGCGGCAAAGTGGCTCTGTAAGGCGAATCGCCATATGACGGCGGCCGCCAGATCGCGCACAGTGAGGAGGCGCGCCCGTGCGCTCACTGTGTCCGGGGTGAGCCAGGGAGCGGGTGCGGCGGAGTCTATCTCCGCCGGCCACCCGCGATGCCACCCCGGAGTGAAAGAACGGAGGTCCGTGTATGTAAACACTGACCTCCGTTCTGTGAAGGGGGAAGGGCTGTGATCACAGCCTTCCTGTACATGGAGGCTGTGACTACTTCCCTTCCCCAGCTAGGGAATCCCCCCCCCACAGTTAGAACACGCCCAGGGAACACTGTTAAGCCTTAGAGCGCCCCCTGCAGGCTTCACTGCCAATGGCATTTACACAGTAATCAGTGCATTTTTATAGCACTGATCGCTGTATAAATGCCAATGGTCCCAAAAAAGTGTCAAAATGCTCCGACATGTCCGCTGAAATATCGCAGTACCGCTAAAAATCGCAGATCGCCGCCATTAATAGTAAAAAATAAAAAAAATAAAAACCCCAAAAATGAATTCTCATCATCCGTAAACGCGACCACTTTTGCGCAAACGCAGATTGCGATTTTTTTTATCACAAATATGAGGAAGAATATAAATCGGCCAAAACCGATGAAAAAAAATGTTTTTTTATAGTTTTTTTTTGGATTTGTATTTTAGCAAAAAGTAAGAAATTTGGGTTTTTTTGCAAAATTGTCGCTCTTCTTTTGTTTATAGCGGCGATCAGAAATGACGCAGCGGTGATCAAATACTACCAAAAGAAAGCTCTATTTGTGGGAAAAAAAGGGTTTGGGTACAACGTCGCACGACTGCGCAATTTTCAGTTAAAGCGACGCAGTGCCGAATCGCAAAAAGGGCTCCGGTCCTAAAGCTGGAAATCCTTCCGGGGCTGAAGTGGTTAAGAAGAAGGGGGTGGTAACAATACACAGTTGTAAAGAACACAAGGTATGTTACCTGTGAGTAGACTCACAATAGAGCCTAGCTAGTGCAGGTGGACCATGGGGACCTCCGACAAATTCTCAGGCCCTGGGCTGAGGCAAGGAAGCACACCCTACCCAGGATAGGGGGAAAAGCCAGGGAATGGTCGAACCACCACTGCATATTCCATGTGTCTTGTGGGTGTATGCCACAAGGGCCTGGAAGGGTGTGAGTGGATAAAACATAAATATATGTGGTTTGGTGCAAAAAAAAAATTGTCTTTAAAATTGTGCCTGGTGCAAATGGATGAAATGTACTAATGTCAAACTAAGTATCCAGAGAGGAGGCTCTCAGATGTGATAAGTGTGATGGAAAAGTGAAGTAAGATAAAAAACAAAATAAAAAAATCTAACCAGAAACAGTGATTGGACAATGATATGGTAGATGCACCAAACCAGGAAGTGAGTGAAATCAACAAAGTGTACCTGTGTGATTAAATCAATTGTGTGCTGTGGATGTTGTCCTCTCTGGTGATGGATCATGTGTGGTGGCAAGCTGGCCAAACTGAGCCATATATACCCCCAATCATGGGCGGGTCCAAGCCAGCGTCATGTGCTACAACTAAAGGGGGCGGGGGGAGTGACAACAAGGGCAGATCCAACATATGGTGGAGGTGTCCACAGTGAATCTACACCCAGCCTGATGTCGTCGGAAGAGAAATACCAATGCTTCCAAATCTCGGCATCAGAGCATGCCGGGGGTCGGCACGGGACATGACGCCGATGCACAGGAGGAGTGTCCCTGCCCACGTCCCAAGGTAAATGGGGAGGAGAAGCCCTTTTGTGCATAGCAGAGGAACCCCACCACCATACATTTAGCTAAAACATGTAATCACCTTGTTATAGTCACATAACTATAATTTACACTCATTCTTAATACTAAATAATAAATTATTATTATTATTATTCCTGTGGAAACAGGCATAAAATGCAACCTTATTCTAGCAAATTCCAGGCAACTTTGGCTCTTTTCCAGAAATTGGTCCTCACATTGCAGTGACAACTTATCCCCTGGCGAGATAAAAGCATTGGATGAATTAAGAAGATCAAAATAAATTGCTATAAAACTGATGAATGGGGTAATGTTGTTCTGCGGTCTGAGGGCTAGTGATGGATGAATGGTTTGCGCATAGAATTTGCAGGGCAGGATGTTTGCACCCCCCCAATGCATTGCATGCTGCATAGTGCACTCTTAACCCTGTTTGGCTGAAGCAATGAACCTGACCGCTGGTCAGGTGCAATGCTTCACTCAATAAGGGCCCAGTGAATAGCTGATTTTTAAGGAGTGGGCCAGGAAGCCGGCCACCGTGTCCCTAACGATGGATGAGTCACCAGCTGTCAGCGGGCTACCCCGCTAACAGCTGAATGAAAAACCAGAAATACAGATATGTGCAAAAAATGGCGTAGGGGTCCCACACAAAATCCATACCTGATCCTTATACAAGCATGCAGCCTGGCAGGCCAGGAAGAGGGGGATGAGCAAGCCCCCCCTGCCTGAGCCATACCAGGCCATATGCCCTCAACATGGGGGGATGCTTTGCCCCCCACCATACATCACCATGTCCCCATGTTGATGGGGACTAGGGCCTCTTCCTCACAACTCTGGATGGTGGTTGTGGGGGTCTACAGGCAGGAGGCTTTTCGGGATCTGGAAGCCTCTTTTAACAAGGGGGTCCCCAGATCCCACCACACCTATGTGAATGAGTATGGGGTACAATTTACCCCTACTCATTCACCAAAAAAGTGTCAAAAGAAATAAAAACACACACACACAGTTTTTGACAATTCCTTTATTGAAAATAAAAAAATACTCAATGCCCGCCACACCGCCAGACCAGAAAGAAGAAGAAAAAGAAAATCCGCCCGCTACAAAGCTCCCTGCTGACTGCCTGCTCTGCAGTCTGACAGTTCTTAAATAGGTAAGGAGCAGAGCCACCTGGTGGCATCACCTAGTGGCTGGGTCGTGGCATCACAAGGGGTGGTTGGTGCCACCAGATGACATTGCCAGGTGGCCCTGTCCCTTATCTATTTAAGAACTGTCAGGCGGCAGAGCAGGCAGTTGGCGGTTGCCTTCATCGCGGGCAGAGCTTCTTTTTTGCTTTTTTTGGGTACAGTGGTGCGGTGGGCATCGTGATTTACGATGGACCTACATTGAGGGACACTCTTTTTGTATTTTTTATAAAGGTATTGTCAAAAACTGTGTTTTTATTTCTTTTTGACACTGTTTTGGTGAATGAGTAGGGGTGCAATAAACCCCATACTTATTCACATGGGGAGCGGCTGGGATCTGGGGGCCTGGTATGGTTCAAAACGGGGGAGCTGTTCACTCGTCCCCCCTTTTCCTGGCCTGCCAGGCTGCATTCTCAGATAAGGGTATGATCTGGATTTTGGGGGGACCCCAGGGCACTTTAAAAAAAAATGGGTATGGGGTTCCCCTCAAAATCCATACCAGACCCAAGGATCTGGTATGGATTTTGGGGGTGACCCTACTTCGTTTTTTTTTTTCATTTTGGCATGGAGTGCCCCTTAAAGCCCATACCAGGTCCAGAGTTTTTTTTTTTCTAGAAAGCTTGCAGCTGGGAAAATCAATGTAATTGTCTTTTTTTATTTATATATGTCAGCTTTGATGCAATTGGTTCTATACATGGTACATATGTGAAACTTAGCAGACAGACTAAGGGGACCCCCCCAGGCACTATATTTAACCACTTCAGTCCCAGAAGGATTTGCCCCCTTAATGACCAGGCCATTTTTTGTGATACGGCACTTTAACTGACAATTGCGTGGTCATTCGACACTGTACCCAAACAAAATTGACGTCCTTTTTTCCCCACAAATAGAGCTTTCTTTTGGTGGTATTTGATCACCTATTTTTACTTTTTGCTATAATACATATCCAAAAAAATATTTTAAAAAATGTATTCATCAGTTTAGGCCAACATATATATTCTTCTACATATGTTTTGTAAAAAAACATTACGATAGGCGTATATTGATTGGGTTGCGCAAAAGTTATCACAAATACAAACTATGGGATAGATTTAGGGACTTTTATTTTTTTTGTTGTTTTTACTAGTAATGGCGGCGATCTGCAATTTTTAGCGGGACTGTGAAATTGCAGCGGACAAATCTGACCCAAAATTACTCTTTTTGGGGACCAGTGACGTTATTGCATTGATCAGTGCAATAAAAATGTGCTGATCAATGTAAAAATGGCACTAGCAGGGAAGGAGTTAAACACTAGGGGCGATCAAGGTATTTACTGTGTTCCTTAGGTGTGTTCTAACTGTAAGGGGGATGGGCTGCCAAGAACATGATAGTGATCACTGTTCCAGATGACTGAGAACAGTAGATCTCTGTCATGTCCCCTGTCAGAACGGGGATCCGCCTTGTTTACATAGGCAAATCCCCGTTCTGCCTATGTACAAGGCGATCGCGGCTCATGGGCGGACATTAGGTCTGCTCGACCAATGGGCACACTCACGCCGTGTGTAGCAAGTGCACGCTACCGACGGTGTGTGCCCTCCTTGCAACTGCGCCTGTGCGAGCTTCGCCTGTGCCGTGCTGCTATGGTGATTCATGCAGGAGAGCCGACCTGCCACCGTATAATGATGGCGGCTGGTCCGCAAGTGGTTAAAGGAATTTTTCATTTTTATTGTTTCACTTTAAGCATAATTAAAATCATTGCTCCTTTAACCACTTAAGGACCGGAAGGATTACTACCTTAATGACCAGGCCATTTTTTGTGATATGGCACTGCGTCACTTTAACTGACAATTGTGCAGACATGCAATGTTGTGCCCAAACCAAATTAATGTCCTTTTTTCCCACAAATAGAGCTGTCTTTTGGTGGTATTTGATCACCTCTGAGGTTTTTATTTTTTGCACTATAAGCTAGTGCCAATTTAAAAAAATATATATTTTTTTACTTTTTGCTATAATACATAAATAAAAAAAAAAACGAATTTCTTCCTCAGTTTAGGCCAATATGTATTCTGCTACATATGTTTGGTAAAAAAATCACAATAATCGTATATTGATTGGTTTGCGCAAAAGTTATAGCGTCTACAAAATAGGGAATGGATTTATGGCATTTTTATTATTTTTTTTTTTACTAGTAATGGCAGCAATTTGCGATTTTTACTGGGACTGCGACATTGCGGTGGACAGATCGTCAGATGGTCTGTGTCTCTTATAAAGGAGGGGACATTATTAGCCAAAGGTCTTAGTTGTTCATTTAAAAACTTGCTCAAATTTTCTGTAATTGCTCCCTGAGACTATTGGTCTACCCGGAGGGTTTTTTGTGTTCTTGTGGACTTTAGTTAGACTATAAAATGTGGGAATACAGTGGGGCAAAAAAAGTATTTAGTGAGCCACCAATCGTGCATGTACTCCCACTTAAAAAGATGAGAGAGGCCTGTAATTTTCATCATAGGTACACCTCAACTATGAGAGACAGAATGAGAAAAAAAAAATCCAGAAAAATCACATTGTCTGATTTTTAAAGAATGTATTTGCAAATTATGGTGGAAAATAAGTATTTGTTCACCTACAAAAAAGCAAGATTTCTGGCTCTCACAGACCTGTAACTTCTTCTTTAACCCCTTCCTTACGGGTGTATAGTAATAATACGCCGGTAAGGTGCACTGCCCATCCTGGGTGGACGTCATATGACGTCCTCCCGTTTTCGCCGCTCTTCGGGAACCCAGGGGCCTGCATCGCGGCGATCAGGGATCAGACGAGTCCCTCGGGACTCCAGCCTTCCATGATCAGGGTAAAGAGCCAATGTGATTGGCTGTGTCTATCACAGCTGGTCACTTCCGACCATAACAAATAGGCGCGGTGCACGCCGCTCGTACTCGCCCACAGGGGCGCGCAGCACAGGGATCGGGGCTAAGGCTTGTCCTTTGGACAAAGCCCAACCCCGATCAGGGTAAAGAGTCAATGAAATTGGCTCTTTACCACGTGACCAACTGTGTCCAATCAAAGCCGTTCACAGAATCACAACAAGCTGTTCTCCTCTTCACACACCGATCGTTTGTGAAGAGGAAATAGCAGTAAAAGCTTGTTACTGCTTACTGTGTGCACCAATCACACTGTTTGCCCCACCCAGTAGTAAAGAATACCTGTCATCACCCCATCGAAGTACCTGTCACAGCCCATCAGAGTACCTGTCACAGCCCATCAGAGTAATTGTCACAGCCCAACAGAGTACCTGTGACCTCCCCATCAAAGTACCCGAGCACCTGTCACCAACCTATCAGAGTACCTGAGTACCTGTCACCCGCCCATAAGAGTACCCGAGTACCTGTCACCTGCCAATCAGAGTATCTGAGTACTTGTCACCAGCCCATCAGAGTACCCCAGTACCTGTCACCAGCCCATCAGAGTACCCGAGTACCTGTCACCCGCCCATCAGAGTACCCGAGTACCTGTCACCAGCCCATCAGAGTACCCGAGTACCTGTCACCTGCCCATCAGAGTACCCGATCCCCTGCCACCTGAACATCAAAGTACCCGAGTACCTGTCATCAACCCATCTAAGTACCTGAGTACCTGTCACCAGCCCACCTGACTACCCGAGTACCTGTCACCAGCCCATCACAGTACCCGAGTACCTGTCATCAACCCATCTGAGTACCGAAGTAGCTGTCACCAGCCCATGAGAGAACCCGAGTAACTGTCACCAGCACATCAGAGTATCTGAGTACTTGTCGCCAGCCCATCAGAGTACCAAAGTACCTGTCACCAGCCCATCAGAGTACCCGAGTACCTGTCACCAGCCCATCTAAGTACCCAAGTACCTGTCACCAACCCATCTGAGTACCCAAGTACCTGTCACCAACCCATCAGAGTACCCGAGCACCTGTCACCATCTCAATAATCTGTGCTGTGAGGGACAGATTATTGTTCTAAAATCATCTCCTACTGCTATAGGGAGAGGTTCCTGCTGGTGCTGTGAGGGACAGATTATTGTTCTGAAATCATCACCTAGTGCTATAGGGAGAGGTTCCTGCTGGTGCTGTGAGGGACAGATTATTGTTCTAAAATCATCACATACTGCTAGAGGGAGAGGTTCCTGCTGGTGCTGTGAGGGACAGATTATTGTTCTAAAATCATCTCCTACTGCTACAGGGAGAGGTTCCTACTGGTACTGTGAGGGACAAATTATTGTTCTAAAATCATCTCCTAGTGCTATAGGGAGAGGTTCCTGTTGGTGCTGTGAGGGACAGATTATTGTTCTAAAATCATCACATACTGCAAGAGGGAGAGGTTCCTGCTGCTCCTGTGAGGAACAGATTATTGTTCTAAAATCATCTCATCATAGTGCTACAGGGAGAGGTTCCTGCTGCTCCTGTGAGGGACAGATTATTGTTCTAAAATCATCACATACTGCTAGAGGGAGAGGTTCCTGCTGCTCCTGTGAGGGACAGATGATTATTTTAAAATCATCTCATCATAGTGCTATAGGGAGAGGTTCCTGCTGGTGCTGTGAGGGACAGATTATTGTTCTAAAATCATCTTCTACTGCTAGAGGGAGAAGTCCCTGCTACTCCTGTGAGGGACAGATTATTGTTCTAAAATCATCTCATCATAGTGCTACAGGGAGAGGTTCCTGCTGCTCCTGTGAAGGACAGATTATTGTTCCAAAATCATCACATACTGCTAGAGGGAGAGGTTCCTGCTGCTCCAGTGAGTGACAGATTATTGTTTTAAAATCGAATATTCATAGTGCTATAGGGAGAGGTTCCTGCTGGTGCTGTAAGGGACAGATTATTGTTCTAAAATCATCACATACTGCTAGAGGGAGAGGTTCCTGCTGGTCCTGTGAGGGACAGATTATTGTTCTAAAATCATCTCATCATAGTGCTACAGGGAGATGTTCCTGCTGCTCCTGTGAGGGACAGATTATTGTTCTAACATCATCACATACTGCTAGAGGGAGAGGTTCCTGCTGGTTCTGTGAGGGACAGATTATTGTTCTAAAATCATCTCATCATAGTGCTAAAGGGAGAGGTTCCTGCTACTCCTGTGAGGGACAGATTATTGTTCTAAAATTATCTTATCATAGTGTTACAGGGAGAGGTTCCTACTGCTCCTGTGAGGGACACATTATTGTTCTAAAATCATCACATACTGCTAGAGGGAGAGATTCCAGCTGCTCCTGTGAGGGACAGATTATTGTTCTAAAATCATCACATACTGCTAGAGGGAGAGGTTCCTGCTGCTCCAGTGAGGGACAGATTATTGTTTTAAAATCTAATATTCATAGCGCTATAGGGAGAGGTTCCTGCTGGTGCTGTGAGGGACAGATTATTGTGCTAAAATCATCTCCTACTGCTAGAGGGAGAGGTTCCTGCTGCTCCTGTGAGGGACAGATTATTTTTCTAAAATCATCACAAACTGCTAGAGGGAGAGGTTTCTGCTGTTGCTGTAAGAGACAGATTATTGTTCTAAAATCATGTCATCATAGTGCTACAGGGAGAGGTTCCTGCTGCTCCTGTGAGGGACAGATTATTGTTCTTAAATCATATCATACTGGTGTAGGGAGAGGTTCCTGCTGCTGGTGTGAGCGGTGCATTTCTTGCACAAAAATAAAAATTGCGTCTACGTTGCTGTTTTCCAAAAAAAAAAAAAGAAGAATCTATTGTTCTTTTTTTTTGTATTAATAAATAGTGCTACATGGTACATTTGCGGCCAGAATGAGGAGAGCGTCAAATAAGGGACGTGGCTATGGTCATGGTGCTGCTGGTGCTGCTGGTGTTGGTGGTGTTGGTGAAGTTCCTGTTGCAAGGAGAGGACGTGGTCGATTTGTGCGAGCTACATGCACAAGTGAAACACCTTCTTCAGGTGCGAGTAGCCGACAGAACCTTCAACGTTATATGGTAGGCCCGAATGACGCTCAACGAATGGTGAGGCCAGAACAAGTACAGGCTCTAGTAGATTGGGTGGCTGACAATGACTCAAGTTCCTTCACATTGTCTCCCACCCGGTCCCTTGATGAAAGATCAGAGTTGGCACCTGAACCCCATGGCCATCTGTCTTTCACCTCAGCCCCTTGTAAATCAAACCAAGTCATGCAACAGTCTCGTATGCTTTTTGATGACTCTACTGGTGTGCTTTCCGTGGGCCATCCACATAGCCCTGCCCCAGAAGTGGAAGACATTGAGTGCACCGATGCCCAAACACTTCTGTTGCAGGATGAGGATGTGGAAACTCTGATGATGAGGAAACACAGGTGCCAATTGCTGCGGCTTTCCACAGTGTGCAGACTGACGAGGAGGGCAGTGGTGAAGGGTGGGTGGAAGATGATGTGGAAGAGGACGATGAGGTCCTAGACCCCACATGGAATAAAGGTCATGCGAGTATGTTTGCAGTTTGGAGGAAGAGGTGGTGGTCGCACAGAGGCACCAGCACAGCAAAAGAGGAAGCAGGTTGCCAAAGTGGAGCAAGCGTCCCCTAGTATGTCTGCTACTACCCACCGCACCCAGGGACCTAGCACACCAAAGGCAGCTCAAAGGCGTTCCCCGCCATTCTTCAGACAATGTGCTGACGACAAGACACGAGTGGTTTGCAGGCTATGCAATCAGAGCTTGAAGCGAGGCATAAATCTTCTAAACCTGAGCACTAACTGCATGACCAGGTATCTAAATTCAAAGCACGAGCTGCAGTGGAATAAGTACCTCAAAATCCAAGAAAGTTGTCGGCCTCCTCCTGCTTCCTCTTCTGCTGTTGCCTTGGCCTCTTCTTCCTCCTCTACAGTGCCAGTGTCACCTGTCACCCAGCAAACAGACCATGTGAAAGCAATGCCACCATGTCCGCCACCGTCCCCAAGCATTTCCACATGGTCTCATGGAACGCTTACAGCTCTCCATCTCCCAAACACTGGAGAGAAAGAGGAAGTACCCCCCCCACCCACCTGTGATCTCTGGCCCTGAATGCCAGCATTTCAAAATTCCTGGCCTTTGAAATGCTGTCATTCCGTCTGGTGGACACGGACAGTTTAAAAACCTGATGGCGGTGGCTGTCCCACAGTACGTGGTTCCCAGCAGCCACTACTTTTCCAGGCGAGCCATCCCTTCCCTGCACAAACAAGTTGGGGACGAGATCAAGTGTGCACTGCGCAAAACCATCGGTGGCAAGGTCTACATAACCACTGATACGTGGACCAGTAAGCACGGGCAGGGACGCTATATCTCGCTAACTGCACACTGGGCATTTCTCTTTGCCTCCTGTGTAACACCTTCACCACCAACTTCAGCACATCCAGGGGGAAATGACAGCAGCCTGTTTTAAAACTGATATGTTTGGGGAATAACCCCACACTGCGCTGGAGCTGAACAACAGACCGATGAGTGGTTGTTGTCACTGAGCCTCAAGCTCGGCCTGGTGGTGTGCGATAATGGGCAAAATCTCGTAGCAGCTCTGGGCACATCCCTTGCAAGGCGCATGTGCTGAATTTGGTGGTGCAGAAACTACCTGGATATGTCAGAGCTGCTGCAGAAAGTGCGGGCCGTCTGTGCGTGCTTTCGGCGTTCTCACCCTGCTGCTGCTCGCTTGTCTGCGCTGCAGCGGAACTTTGGCCTTCCCACTCACCGCCTCCTATGCGACGTGCCCACAAGGTGGAACTCCACCTTGCACATGCTGGAGAGACTGTGCGAGCAGCAGCAGGCAATAGTGGAGTTTCAGCTGCAGTACACACGGGTCAGCTGCTCTGCGGAACAGCACCACTTCACCACCGAGTGGGACTCTATGCGAGACCTGTGTACCATATTGCAGTGTTTTGAGTACTCCACCAACATGGCCAGTGCCGATGACACTGTTCTCAGCATTACTATCCCACTTCTATGTCTCCTTGAAAAAACACTTTGGGCGATGATGGAAGAGGATGTGGCACAGGAGGAAGAGCAGGAGGAAGAGGGGTCATTTCCAAGGTTATCAGGCCACTCATTCACAAGTGGCTCGGAGGGGGGGTTCCTGCACCAGCATAGGCCAGGTAAAAATTTTCAAGCCAGGGCACAGTTCTGGAGGTTGAGGAGGACGATGAAGATGATGATGAGAAGGAGGAACCGTGTTCACAGCAGGGCATCACTGGAGCGTGGCTGGGGGGATACGGAGTACACAGATGATACACCTCCCACAGAGGACAGCTTGTCTTTGCCTCTGGGCAGCCTGGCACACATGAGCGACTACATGCTGCAATGCCTGCTCAACAACAGCCGAGTTGCCCACATTGTAACTTGTTCTGATTACTGGGTGACCACCCTGCTGGATCCCCGTTTAAAGGACAACGTGCCATCCTTAATTCCCTCACTGGATCATGATTGGAAGATGCGCGACTACCAGCGGACGCTGGTTGATGCGCTGCTGAGGGCATTCCCAAATGACACAGGGGCTCAGTGGAAGCACAAGGCGAAGGAGGAGGAGGAGGAAGAGGAAGAGGTCACCAACGCAGCTGTGGCACCACCAGCACCTCAGAAGGCAGGGTTAGCATGGCCGAAATGTGGAAAAGCTTTGTCAGCAGCACGCCACAACAAACAGCACAGGAGGCAGCATTTCAGCAACATGGTGGAACAGTATGTGTGCATACGCCTACACGTACTGACTGATGGGTCTGCCCCATTCAACTTCTGGGTCTCCAAATTGGGCACATGGACTGAGCGTGTCCTTTATGCCTTGGAGGTGCTGGTCTGCCCTGCAGCCAGGGTATTGTCTGAACGTGTGTTTAGCATGGCAGGGGGTGTTATCACATACAAGCGCAGCCGCCTGTGCACAGCCAACGTGGACAAGCTAACGTTTATTATGAACTAGGCATGGATCCCACAAGACTTGTCTGTACCTTGCACAGAATAGACATTTAGACCGGCCTCACACAGACAGTGTTGGCTACCTCCTCCTCCGCCACTTCCACCTACACTGCCACGGTCACGGCCTAGTCAACCTCTAGGCTCCTACTCCACATCCACGTCCTCCTCCCATTTTTATTTTTTTTATGTGATTTTAAGTTATTTCCCTATCCACATTTGTTTACAGGCACTTGTCCTACTCAGACCCCCATTTTGCTTCCTTTTGCAGCCCGTATAGAATTTACGCTGGGGTATTTGCTTTCCAAAATGGGGTCATTTTGTGGGTAATTCCACTGTCCTTGATCTCAAGGGCCTTCAAATGTGTAATAGGTCATTAGGATATTTTATGTGTAATTTATGCTCCTAGAACGCCTGATGGTGCTCCCTGCATGTTGGACCTCTCTTTATGGCCGGGTTGTGTAAAAGTCTCACACATGTGGTATCGCCATACTCGGGACGAACAACAGAATGTATTTTGGGGTGTAATTTTTGCTATGTATATGCTATGTATTAGAAATATCTTATAATTTGACCACTTTGTGTAAAAATAAGAGTTTTTATTTTCTTTCCGCATTTTTCAAAGACTTGTAGAAAAAAAAATAACCGTACGAAAGACTCATAATGCCTCATAGAATATATGTTGGGGTGTTTGCTTTCCAAAATGGGGTCATTTTGTGGGCAATTCCATTGTCCTGGTGCACTAGGGCCTTCAAAAGTGTAATAGGTGGTTAGGCCTGTAATAGGTAATAGGCCTGTGTATGTGGCCAGACGGTGTAAAAGTCTCACACATGTGATATTGCCATACTCAGGAGGAGTAACATAATGTGTTTTGGGGTGTAATTTTTGCTATGTACATGCTATGTGTTGGAAATATCTTATAAATTGACAGCTTTGTGTAAAAAATGGGTTAGGGTGTTTGCTTTCCAAAATTGGGTCATTTTGTGGGCAATTCCATTGTCCTGGTGCTCCAGGGCCTTCAAAAGTGTAATAGGTGGCTGAGAAATGAGATGTGTAATTCATGCTCATAGAATGCCTGAAGGTGCTACTTCAGTGTTAGGCCTTTGTATGTGGCCAGGCTGTGTAAAGGTCTCACACATGGGGTATCGCCATACTCAGGAGGAGTAGCAGAATGTATTTTGGGGTGTCATTGCAAATATGCATATCCTGTGTGTGAGAAATAACTTGTTGTTATAACAATGTTGTGTAAAAAAAAATTCTTCATTTTGCAATGAATTGTGGGAAAAAAAATTACAACTTCAAAAAACTCACCATGCCCCTTACTAAATACCTTGAAATGTCTACTTTCCAAAAAGGGGTCATTTGAGGGGTATTTATACTTTCTTGGCTTATTAGGGTCTCAAGAAATGAGATAGGTGGTCAGTACATCAGGTGTGATCAATTTTCAATGATTTGCACCATAGCTTGTAGACTCTATAACTTTCACAGAGAATAAATAATATAAACTAATATGGGTTATTTTTACCAAAGATATGTAGCAGTATAAATGATGGCCCAAATTTATGAAGAAAAATGAAGTTTTTGCAAAATTTTTCAATATAAACTAAAAAAAGTATTTTTTTTTTGCAAAATTTTCCCTAATTTTTCACTTATATTGAAAAAAATAAAAAACCCACCAGTGATTATACACAACCAAAAGAAAGCTCTATTTGTGAGAAAAAAAATGATAAAAATTTTGCTTGGGTACAGTGTAGCGTGACTGAGTAATTGTCATTTAAAATGTGAGAGCACTGAAAGCTGAAAATTGGTCTGGGAAGGAAGGGGGTGTAAGCGTCCTGTATTGAAGTGGTTAAGAGGCTTCTCTGTCCTCCACTCGTTACCTGTATTAATGGCACCTGTTTGAACTCGTTATCAGTATAAAAGACACATGTCCACAACCTCAAACAGTCAGACTCCAAACTCCACTATGGCCAAGACCAAAGAGCTGTCAAAGGACACCAGAAACAAAATTGTAGACCTGCACCAGGCTGGGAATATGCAATAGATAAGCAGCTTGGTATAAAGAAATCAGCTGTGAGAGCAATTATTAGAAAATGGAAGACACACAAGACCACTGATAATCTCCCTCGATCTGGGGCTCCACGCAAGATCTCACCCCTTGGGGTCAAAATTATCACAAGAACGGTGAGCAAAAATCCCAGAACCACACGGGGGGGACCTAATGAATGACCTGCAGAGAGCTGGGACCAAAGTAACAAAGGCTACCATCAGTAACACACTATGCTGCCAGGGACTCAAATCCTGCAGTGCCAGATGTGTCCCCCTGCTTAAGCCAGTACATGTCTGGGCCCATCTGAAGTTTGCTAGGGAGCATTTGGATAATCCAGAAGAGGATTGGGAGAATGTCATATGGTCAGATGAAACCAAACTTTTTGGTAAAAACTCAACTTGTCGTGTTTGGAGGAGAAAGAATGCTGAGTTGCATCCAAAGAACACCATACCTACTGTGAAGCATGGGGGTGGAAACATTATGCTTTGGGGCTGTTTTTCTGCAAAGGGACCAGGACAACTGATCCATGTAAAGGAAAGAATGAATGGGGCCATGTATCGTGAGATTTTGAGTAAAAACCTCCTTCCATCAACAAGGGCATTGATAATGAAACCTGGCTGGGTCTTTCAGCTTGACAATGATCCCAAACACAATGCCTGGGCAATGAAGGAGTGGCTTCGTAAGAAGCATTTCAAGGTCCTGGAGTGGCCTAGCCAGTCTCCAGATCTCAACCCCATAGAAAATCTTTGGAGGGAGCTGAAAATCCGTGTTGCCCAGTGACAGCCCCAAAACATCACTGCTCTAGAGGAAATCTGCATGGAGGAATGGGCCAAACTACCAGCAACAGTGTGTAAAAACCTTGTGGAGACTTACAGAAAACGTTTGACCTCTGTCATTGCCAACAAAGGGTATATAACAAAGTATTGAGATGAACTTTTGTTATTGACCAAATACTTATTTTCCACCATAATTTGCAAATAAATTCTTTAAAAATCAGGCAATGTGATTTTCTGGATTTTTTTTCTCATTCTGTCTCTCATAGTTGAAGTGTACCTATGATGAAAATTACAGGCCTCTCTCATCTTTTTAAGTGGGAGATCTTGCACAATTGGTGGCTGACTAAATACTTTTTTGCCCCACTGTACGTGGTTATTACGTTCTTATATAGCCCCATGTGTCTTTCTTGATGATATTATTCAAATGTGCATTATCTACCAGGATGTACAATTCCTTGTTGAATTTTTCAATAACTGATTTGGGTATTTATTTATACCATTCCTTATTAGAGAGGATTTTATTACATATTACTCTATATTGGTTGTTTGTCATAATCACGACATTACCCCCTTTATCTGAATGGTGAGCTGTTGCTGTCTTGTTAGAGTCTTGAGTGCTTGTCTTTCAGTTTGTGATAGATTATCTTGTTTTGGCAGGTGTCCTATCCTGTAGATCTCCTGTTTTATCATGGCGAGAAAAGCCCCAAGATTGGGGTTTAAATTCGGGGAGGGAAACGTATCCGCTATTTTCTTTAATTTTGAATACTGCCTGAGCTCTTCAGTTTTAACCTCTTTTATCCCCTCTGAATGGGTCATAGGGTCCATACCTACCTGATCTAGTGGGTCCTCATTCTGTTCCTCTAAGAGAGAGATCAAATCCTCCAAGGCTGGGGGGGAATGTACGCTCATGAGTGAGTGAGCATGCACGTGTGCGTGGCGTGCTCCTGAGGTGGACTGAGCAGCGGAGTGTGGTGTGTGGTGGAGGGCTGAGGTCTGAGGTCCTGGTGGCATGCAGTGAAGCAACAGTGAAGCCTCAGAAGCTCCGAAAGCAGCCCTGAAAAGCCCTAGGTGCCCTGGCTGTGACAGCCATGCATGTCGGGTTAGATGAGAGATCAGAAGACAGGAGTTTAACCTACAGGTAAGCCTAGGATAAGGCTTACCTGTAGGTACCCTGCATATCTCCCAAACCTGCACGGTTCAGGAGATATGCAGTGTTTTGCATGTGCCGACGTCATGTTGGCACATGCGCAGTGAAGAAACGGCCTCCGTGCCATTTCTCCACTGACACTGTGCCATGACTGGCAGCTCCCGCGTGCATGCGCAGGAGTCACATCATGCGACTGCGGCCAGTCACAGAGCCGGAGTCACGGCCCCAGAAGTAAGAGGGGCATAAGATGGACGCGGCCTGAAGCGGGAACATCGTTGGATGCCGCAGGCTTCGTTTGCAGGTAAGTGGCACATAACGGGCTACTATGTGATGCATAGTAGCCCATTATGCTTCTACTTTACAGGGGTATCTTGAGGAAGTAAACCCAATCTGGGTTTATTTCCTCTTTAATAAAGAAGTAACATCTATTCGCTCTGATATGGCTCATTTACTTACCAGATTAGAGGACATGGAGAAATGACAGGACTCTCACTAATGTTACTGCCAAAGTCACAGAGATCGGCAGCCTATAAATTGGAAGACCTTGAGAATAGGAATAGCTGGAAAAACCTTTGTGGCGTTTCAGAGAACCTTGGAGAGGAAGATCTCCCCTCTGTGGTGAAAGGCATATTTAACTCCATTTTGGAACAGTCTGACCCAAAATCAATATGCCTTGATCGAATACACAGAGTGACACACCCTCACAGTATTCTGAAAGATAAGCCACGAGACATAATATGGAGGCTACATTATTTTTAAGTAAAGTCTGCCATTTCGAAGAAAGCACCCAATATGAAGTCTATAGAATATGAGGGATCACCGATAGAGATTTTTTCAGACCTTTCTAAGGAAACTCTGAACCGCAGACGCATCTTAAAGCCCCTTCTGGACAGACTCCGTGCGGCTGAAGTTATGTACCATTGGGGATTTCCTTCTTGCCTTATTGCAACAAAAGATGGCCAATCTTCAACCCTCAGAGTTCCTGAAGACCTACCCAACTTCTCTTCATCATTAAATATAGACATTCTAAGCATATCTGGGTGGGATGAAGTTATCCCCACTTTTTCCTCATCAGCAGAAGAGAACTGGGAGAAAAAGCTCAATAGAAAGAAACAGCAAAACCGCCAAGGCTCAACAAAGAAGAACGAGTGAGACCTACCTAAATTATCCTGACTACTGGAGCTTTTTGGGACTTTAGCTGAGAAAAAAGAAGTTCTTTTGATAAAGGGGACATTTGTTTATATATATTTCAAACCATCTGTAGAAGATTAAATGTTTGTAGGTTTTGTTTCCCCCCTCCCCCCCTCCTTTCATCCGGAGAGGGCGGCCGGTGACAGGGAGAATGTATATATCAGAGTAAATGTAAAGGCTCCTCACACATGGGGTTCTCTTCCCCCCTCCCATTTTTTAGGGGTCTAGGCGTTGGGACACCCGGGCGCTGGAATCAGAGCGGGGGTGTCACAGACGTCAGTTCCCTTTTGGGTCCACTGCAATTTTTTTTGCCTGGTGTAGCTATGGCTACAATATTTTTTTGTGTTTTTCACTTTTTTTTGCACATAGCACTGAATTACGCTGAAACTGTCTGTGTCTAATTATGAGAAATGTACAAATAATGTCATATAATATAAGGGGTTTAAGTATTGCGGGTAATAGGCATCAGTTTCTTAAGGAACTGAGACAATCAGATTGCTCTCTAATTTTTGTACAGGAGACACATTTTTTCCTATGATTCATCTATTGGTTTACATTCTACTTCCTTCCCTAGTTGGTACCACATTTATTCTGACACCAGGAGGGCTAAGGGAGTAGCTATTGGGATACATAAAGAAATTTGGTTGTCCTTGGACAAGAAATTGCAAGATACTCACGGTAGATATCTCTTCTTAAGAGGCAAGCTAGGCAACATTCAATGTACGCTGGCAAACATATATTGCCCAAAGGTGAAGTAAAAGTTTTTTTTTTTACAACTTTTAGCAAAGTTGAAAGATTTCGCACTGGGGCTAACCATCTTGGCAGGGGGCTTAAATCCACCACTGGACCCCCTGCTCGATACGTCGGCGGGGCATTCAGGAATATCTTGCAATCGTATTGCCCAGGTTAGAATGAGTTTAAACACTGCACAGATGGTAGATATTTGGAGAACCAGAAACCAAAAGAAGCGGGATTACTCATATTATTCTAGCATTCACGATTCCTATACAAGGATCGATAATATATTTCTCGACCATTTCCATCTCCCAATGTTAACATTCGTCTCCATAGAATTAAGGACTCTCTCCGACAATACACCTGTTCTTGCGTGGTTGTTCTTTCCCTCAAATGTAACAAGACAAAGTAGTTGGAAGCTTAATGAAGCCTTGCTTTCAGATCCAGAGGACTTGGTTAGCTTATCCTCCTCCATGACTCAATACTTTCTTGATAATGCATCGCCTGAACTATCTGCGAGAGTCATGTGGGAATCACATAAAGCGTATATGTGAGGAAGATTAATTGAGCTAGGAGCCAGGAAAAAGAAAATGCAGAAGCAGGGACTGGACAACCTGCTCGAGCAGGTTGCTGTTCTTGAGAGAATAAACAAAATATCTCAATGTAAATCTGTGCAGTCACAGTTAATTCAAAAGAGGGAGGAGGTTAAAGCAGCGCTAAATTTAGAAAATAAAAAAAGAATGCAATTGGCCTCCCAAAAGTTATGAATGGGGCAATAAACCAAGTAAAACATTGTCAAATTCTATAAAAGATTTTAAAAAATCAGCTACCTTCATCGCAAAGGTTAGGACTAAGACTGGGGGGATAGCATATTCATCTCCACAAATTGCACAGGTGTTCTGCAAATTTTATGCGGACCTTTATAATGTAAAAGGGGACTGGCAGATTTATCAACAGAGGAGAAATGAATAAGGATAGTAAAATAGCTAGAACAATCAAATTTACCTAGGTTACAGGAAGAGGAGCTGTTTGCCCTTGAAAGGGACTTTAAAGGAGAGGAGTTTAATAAAGCTTTATCTTCTACACCAGGGGTAGGCAACCTCGGCACTCCATCTGTGGTGAAACTACAAATCCCATCATGCCTTTGCCTCTAGGAGTCATGCCTGTGATTGTCAGGGTCTTGCAATGTCTCATGGGACTTGAAGTTTCAACACAGCTGGAGGGCCGAGGTTGCCTACCCCTGTTCTACACCATCAGAGAAAGCACCCGGACCTGATGGGTATACTACCCTGTATTATAAAAAAATTAAAGAAATACTTATCCCGCAATTAACCTCATATGCTAATTTAATAAAGGGCCCAGAGGACTTCAGACAGGAGAACCCTTAAAGCTTATATAGCGGTACTGCCCAAACCTGGCAAAGACCAGATGTTTTGCGGAAATTATCGTCTGATATCTTTGTTAAACACGGATATTAAATTATACGCAAAGGTTTTAGTGGACAGACTCTATCCTCTGCTACCAAGGTGGGTAGATCCCGACCAATCAGGCTTTGTCCCAGGCTGAACATCTCAAATGTCAGATATTGTTCCCAGCCCACCCTGCTATTATCTTTAAATGCTGAAAAAGTATTTGACAGGGTGGACTGAGAATTCTTAATGCTGGCCTTGGACTCAATGGGAATTGGCCCCAAAATGCTTAGTAGAATAGCAGCACTATATAAGGATAAATGGAGTACTTAGTGACCCATTCACATTATATAATGGGACTCGCCAGCGGTGTCCCTTATCCCCATTACTTTTTGTTCTGTTCTTAGAACCCGTCCTTCAAATAATTAGATCCACATCCAATATTCATGGAGTAAATATAAAGGGGAGAGAGAATAACCTATCCACAAATGCAGACGATATTTTGTTCTTTGTTCAGCAACCCAGAATTTCCCCACCCAACTTGATGGCTGCTCTACAATCTTTTCTCTATCGAATTATAAAATCAACATGTCTAAATCTGAAATTTTAAATACTGTATATACTTGAGTATAAGCCGAGTTTTTCAGCATATTTTTTGTGTTGTAAAAGGCCCCCCTCGGCTTATACTCGAGTCAGTGTCTGGTCTGAATACATAGGCTTGTTGGCTGCAGTGCACAGTGACTGCCAGTGATTGGCTTGTCACTGTGCTGTGGGTGGGGGGGCGGGTCCGGAGCCGGAGCATGGGTCAGAGTGGCTGAACATGCAGTCTGAAGAGAAGACATACGGTAATGTCCGCTGTAATGTACCGGTAATGGCGATTGTCAGTGTAATGTAATGTCCCCTGTAATGTAATGGCGATTGTCAGTGTAATGTCCCCTGTAATGTAATGGTGATTGTCAGTGTAATGTAATGGCCCCTGTAATGTAATGGTGATTGTCAGTGTAATGTAACAGCTCCTGTTCCTGTAATGTAATGGTGATTGTCAGTGTAATGTAATGTCCCCTGTAATGTAATGGCGATTTTCAGTGTAATGTAATGTAATGTCCCCTGTAATGTAATGGTGATTGTCATTGTAATGTAATGGCCCCTGTAATCTAATGGTATAAATTTACCAGTAGCTGCTGCATTTCCCACCCTAGGCTTATACACGAGTCAATACGTTTTCCCAGTTTTTTTGTGGTAAAATTAGGTGCCTCGGCTTATATTTGGGACGGCTCATACTCAACTATATATGGTATCACAATTTCAGACAAGGAGGCCATGAAACTTCAATCAGCTTTCCCTTTTTCGTGGCAGCCTGAAATTTTGAAATACCTGGGAGTAAACCCGACTGTTCATATGTCAGATTTATTGAGACAAAACTATCTTCCCTTATTAAAAAGTATTAAGATAGATCTGAATAGATGGTCAGTAAAGTGTCATTCTTGGATGGGAAAAATAAACATCATTAAGATTGACATCTTACCCCGCATTTTGTTTCTTTTTCAGATGATCCCTTTGGGGATTCCCATAGGTTTTTTCTACTTTACATTCACTTATTTCACATTACATATGGAAGGGTAAGCGGGCAAGAATCTCAAGAGATATCCTATATAGACCTAAAAAACTGGAAGGTTTAGCGTTGCCTAACTTTAAGTTATATTACTATTCAGCAATATTAAAGAGAATTGCAGAATGGAAACAGGTGAGAGATAAAAAAAATATGGGTACAGATAGAATCAGTTTTGGCAGATAGGGACCTGTCGGTAGTCCCCTGGCTGCCACGTAAGCATAGGGAGCTGGCACCATCTACATCTCCTCTGACAAGGTCCACACTATCCATATGGGACTCGTTACATCTACAACACGGCTGGAATTATAACTCCCCACTAATGCCTCTCCTGGGTCATAGTTATTTCCTACCAGGATTGTTAGATAAAGGATTTCAGCGATGGTTCAGTGAGAGTCAGCCGCTGTTACATCAAATTATTGAGAAAAATGGATTGAAAGTTTTTCAATCCCTCTGCGGTAATACTAGGGCTAATAAGATGGATCTATGGATATATGCGCAACTCTCTCATTATGTGCATAATCTCCCATGTTCAATTCAGTCACTGACAGAGATAAATCAGATTGAAAGGGTTTTAAGTCTGGAAGCCCACCCCGCACACTGTATATCTTTATTCTACAAAGCCCCTTTGGACCTTCAGAAACACGAATATCCATGATATCTAACTAAATGGGAGGAAGATTTGCATACGAGTATAATTGAGGCACAAAAGGATAAAATAATGCAGTTGGCCCATGTGTCCTCCATTTCCTCCAAGACATCGGAAATAAATTACAAACTTCTTATTCGCTGGTATTATACCCCAAACAGACTACATAAAATCTCACACGCGGCTTCACCGCTGTGTTGGAGGAAGTGTGGCGGCATAGCAACTCACCGACATATTTGGTGGAATTGCCCGCTCATAGAGGAGTATTGGAGAAAGGTAGTTAAAATAATCTCTACAATACAGAAAAAGGAATTGAGGCCATACAGTTTCACTAGACAATGGAGTCAGTAAATAAAAACAAGAATTCAATAACTCCGCATTTATTGAACGCGGCAAAATACCTGATGCCGTTGTCATGGAGACAGCAGATGGCCCCATCCATAGCTCATTGGATACTAAAAGTAGATGAGATATTCTTAATTTAAGGAATTAATTAGTGTAGCCAAGAACAGGGCTGCAGAACATTCAAATACCTGGGCATGCTGGCAGATACGCATACTAGCTTAAGAGGAAAGTTTTAGTTACATAATAAAAGTTTTAAAATACCTGAATAGAGTTGAGCGAACACCTGGATGTTCGGGTTCGGTGGGTTCGGCCGAACTTCGCGAAAAAGTTCGGGTTCGGCACTTGACCCTGGACCCCGAACCCCATTGAAGTCAATGGTGACCCGAACTTTTGGGCACAAAAATGGCTGTAAAAAAGGCCTGGAAAGGACTAGAGGGCTGCAAAAGGAATCAAAATGGGGGTAAGAGTAGGACAAGTGCCCTGCAAACAAATGTGGATAGGGAAATTACTTAAAATCACAAAAAAAATAAAAATGGAAGAGGAGGTGGAGGAGGTGGATGGAGGTGGATGTGGAGTAGGAGATTGAGGAGGCAGTGACCATGGCGGTGTAGGTGGAAGTGGCGGTGGAGGAGGAGGAGGTAGCCAAAACTGTTTTTTGATTGTTTGGTTTATTTTTCTAATTGGGGTAGCCCCCAAAATATTGAGACATATTAAAAAAAGTATACCAGTGGCTGTGTGAGGCCGGTCTAAATGTGGCTGTGCTTGTCTGTGATAACACCCCCTGCCGTGCTAAACACACGTTCAGACAATACACTGGCTGTAGCGCAGGCCAGCACCTCCAAGGCATAAAGGGCAAGCTCAGGCCATGTGCCCAATTTGGAGACCCAAAAGTTGAGTGGGGCAGACCCATCAGTCAGTACGTGTAGGCGTGTGCACACATACTGTTCCACCTTGTTGCTGAAATGCTGCCTCCTGCTAAGACGTTGCCTATCAGCTGGTGGTGCTGTTTGTAGTGGTGTGCTGCTGACAAAGCTTTTCCACATTTCGGCCATGCTAACCCTGCTTTCTGAGGTGCTGGCGGTGCCACAGCTGCATTGGCGACCTCTTCCTCCTCCTTTGCCTTCGCCTTGTGCTTCCACTGAGCCCCGGTATCATTTGGGAATGCCCTAAGCAGCGCGTCTACCAGCGTGCGCTAGTAGTCGTGCATCTTTCGATCATGCCGCAGTGAGGAAATTAAGGACGGCACGTTGTCCTTGTAATGGGGATCCAGCAGGGTGGCCACCCAGTAATCAGCACAAGTTACAATGTGGGCAACTCGGCTGTCGTTGAGCAGCCACTGCAGCATGTAGTCGCTCATGTGTGCCAGGCTGCCCAGAGGCAAAGCTGTCTTCTGTGGGAGGTGTATCATCTGTGTCCTCCGTATCCCCTCAGCCATGCTCCAGTGATGCCCATGAGCTGCATTGGGTGCCACCCTGCTGTGAACACGGTTCCTCCTCCTCCCCCTCCTCCTCACCATCCCCGTCCTCCTCATCCTCCAGAACAGTGCCCTGGCTTGAAAATTTTTGACCTTGCCTATGCTGGTGCAGTCAGCACATTGTCTGAAGAAATGCCACGCTTGGGAACGCCTTTGAGCTGCCTTTGGTGTGCTAGGTCCCTGGGTGCGCTGGGTAGTAGCAGGCGTACTGTCAAAGGGACAGTCGCTCCGCTTTTGCAACCTTCTTCCTCTTTTGCTGTGCTGGTGCCTCTGTGTGACCACCACCTCTTCCTCCAAACTGCAAACGTTACTCGCATGACCTTCATTCCATGTGGGGTCTAGGACCTCATCATCCTCCACATCATCTTCCCCCCACTCTTCACCACTGCCCTCCTTGTCAGTCTGCACACTGTGCAAAGCCGCAGCAGTTGGCACCTGTGTTTCGTCATCATCATCAGAGACGTGCTGTGGTGGTGTTTCCATGTCCTCATCCTGCAACAGAAGTGGTTGGGCATCGGTGCACTCAATGTCTTCCACTTCTGCGCCAGGGCAATGTGGATGGCCCACGGAATGCACACCAGCAGAGTCATCAAAAAACATAAGAGACTGCTGCATGACTTGGGGCTCAGACTGCTTGGCTGATTTACAAGGGCCTGAGGTGAAAGACAGATTGCTATGGGGTTCAGGTGCCAACTCTGAGCTTTCAGCAAGGTACCGGGTGGGAGACAATGTGAAGGAACTGGAGGTATTGACAGCCACCCAAGAAATGCACAGCAAGGTGCAAATGTACTATGTAGCACTATTTATTAATATAATTTAAAAAAATAGAATTTAGAACACTAATCTATCCCTCACAGCAGGAACCTCTCCCTATAGCATTGTGAGATGATTTTAGAACACTAATCTGTCCCTCACAGCAGCAGTGGGAAACTCTCCCTATAGCAGTATGAGATGATTTTACAACACTAATCTATCCCTCACTCCAAAATCACATAGTCAGCAAGCCAACCAGTAGCGCTAAAGTAGAAAATATGAAGATGTTAACAAGTCCGTTTCTATATACAAAGGTCATGAAAACAGGGTGTCCCAGTCTGCAGAGTCCCAAGAGATATATATATATATATATGGAGGTCTATATTTCAAAGTCCATCACCGAACACCACGTGACCATCAAAGAGCGTCCATCAGGACAGATCCTTACCAAAAGATGTGTGCTAGGCACTCTCATGCACTAGCAGAACTCGCGTGTTGTGCTTCTATATGCACCAGCTGGTCTCAACCTCCACTCAGACGGGTCTCCACACATAGGATAAAATATAAGAAAATCGCACCATAGTGTAAAATCCTTAAAGCTTTTTATTTGTAAAATATTTAAAACTGCAAGAAGTTCTCACATATATAAAGCCTTAGAGGTAACCCCCCAATGTGCAGACTCTTACCAGATGCAGTAAATCAAAGAGCATATCCCATAGGCTGTATAACTCTGCAAGCACACACCGTCCCAGGACATCTTCACAGCCCTTCGGCGGTGTTCCTCCCCTCCACTCTAACCTCCCTGTCCAGCAGTGAGCACGAGCGATAGGAAGTCTCACAGGTGCCTGAGATGACTGACGGCCGTCCTAGCCAATCATTGATTTCCTGAAAAATAGGAACTTGGATAGGAATGATGTCTTTCAGAAAGAAGGCTGTACTAGTAATGATAATGTGGGCTATGACGTGATGTTCAAAGGGTTGGAATCCCTCCTTGAGAAACAGGTGAAAACCTGGTGGGATATCTTCACCTTTGAACATTACCAGAAAGAGAACCTCCTATTTCGTAGTATGAGATGGGAAGTAGCCCCACAAGATGGATTAACAGACCAACAGTCTATGGATGAGTGGCTGGATTTTTTTTAACAGAGCAGGGAGAGAGTTACAAGCTCTGGTACTAAAAAGGAAAAGAGGGAAATTGGAAAAAATATATAAAGATATTGATGAGATTAAAAATAAACTAAGCCCTTTAGTAGGAACTAGTGAAATGAAAGAATTTGATTCTAAAATTAAAATTAAGCTAGAAAAAACTGACCGTGACACACAGACTAAAAAGGTCAAGAAATATAAAAGAGATCTGGAAGATTTCAGAACCAATAAAATTTATATATGGCAAAGTAACAACACATTATGCACCCAAGAATCTGAGGGTGGGAAGCTTGATGATATTGATCAGCTGGTTAAGGGGAGTGGTAAACCTAATAAAAAGCATAGGGGTAAAAAAAAAAAAAAAAAAAACAACCCCCACCTCCCCCTAATAACTATCCTAATACCTCAGAAGGAGAATATGTTAGCCCAAAAGAGTGGGAACAGGTGCCTGTGAGGGGCAGACCGAGAGGAAATATGGGGTCTAGGGGTAGGGGCGGCTACCCTTTTAGAACACAGACACCCAGTAGAGGCGGGATGCCTAAAGAATATGAGGGAGATGTGTCCAATCGATACTTGCCATTAGATAGCCCCTACGCTTATAACAATACCAATAATTTTTTTGGGCATTCCAAGGGATACCAAGGGGGGGATACCCCATGAGACTAAACCATCAATCCCAATATACACCCCGTCACAGGGGGAGAGGGAGAGGACGGGGATATTGGAACCAGCAACCAAACAGGGGGCATTACCACCACACCTACAAGGGCCCCCAAGACCAGGCAGACCCCATAAACAGAGGGGATGCAGGGCAGGGAGACGCGTCCAATCCCAAAAAACGAAGAAGGGATGCTTAAATGATGGGATCTATAATTTAAGTCAATGTACATTAAATAGAAAGGAGTTAAGCATTCTGAGTATTGGCCTGAAAAGTGCCCCCCATAGATCCATGAACAAGTTTAAATTGTTTATGGATACGCATAGGATACGTGAGGACTTTGAATATAAAGAAATATTTTTTGTCTCGACCAACAAACACGAATAATGCCTCAGTAGGGGAGGATAAATTCATGAAAAATGGTTTAAAAAATAGATCCACATTTAACCCCCAAAATAACAACAATTCATGTATAGATATATTTAAATCCTTGGTATTGAAAGATATTGAGAGCCTCCAGTTAAACAAAAGAGTGAACCCGAGTTATATAGTGGAGGGTATCAAACAATTGGAAAGTAGGAAAGAGATCATAGTCCGACCCGCTGATAAAGGGGGAGGGGTCGTGATTATGGATAAGGATTGCTACCATAAACAAATGAAGGAACTATTAGATGACCCGGTAACATATAAAAAATTACGTAAAGATCCGACAGAGCCATATATGAAAGAACTATATGATCTGGTGGACTGGGGGTATAAACACTTTGCTCTTTACAGTAAAGAAAAGAGATATCTATGTCCCAGCTATTGCAGAATACCGATCATCTACACGTTGCCTAAAATTCATAAACATCTGACTAGGCCTCCACCTAGACCTATAGTCAACGGTATGGGGTTGGTGTCTGCAAGGCTGGGAGAATTTCTAGATATTTTCTTACAACTGAGTGTACAACAAACGGGCGCTTACCTGAAAGACACTAAGGAGCTGTTGTGTTTGCTGTCTCAGATTTCCTTTGAAAAGGACGATACCATCTACCTAATAACGGCAGATGTGGCGTCGTTATATACAATTATTCAGCACGACAATGCCCTACTAGCCCTGAATTGGGCATTGAGCAGACGTGAGGATATTTCTGACATGCAGAAAAGATTCTTGGGGAAGGCCCTGGACTTCTGCATGTCACATAATTATTTCTGGTACAATGGGACCTTCTTTAGCCAGCAGGTTGGCGTTGCAATGGGGGCCAAATTTGCCCCCAGCATCGCCAACCTGTTCATGGCGGAGTGGGAGGACCTCACTATTTTCAATAATGCCAGGCCGAATGTGCTTTTTTACCGAAGGTACATAGACGACCTGGTCATTATATGGAAGGGGACCTATCAATCAGCGGTGGACTTCCTGGTATATTTAAACCAGAATAATCGAAACATCAAATTGGATTACACAATCAGTGACACTTCCATTCATTATCTGGATGTCACAATTGAGAGAAGAGAAACATCTGTATCAACGAAAGTATTTTTTAAACCCACGGACCGAAATAGCTTCCAATCCATCCATAGTGGACACCATCCCACATGGATTAGGAATATACCTAAATGCCAATTCCTAAGGGTGAGAAGGAATTGTAATGACATCAAGGATTATAATGACCAGGCCGGGGTGTTGAAAAACAAATTCCAGCAAAAAGGATACTGCCCTCAGGCATTAGATAAAATCATTGATGAGGTGGCATGCATATCCAGGGAAGAATGTTTAAGAACAAAACAAAAACAAAAATATCCGAATGGGTCAGATCATCAACTTAAGTTTTTGACAGATTATCATAATCAATACAAGGAGGTGGAGGCCATCTTTTATAAGCACTGGCACATTTTACAATTAGATCGGGACCTAGGACCCATTTTATCTGTGAAACCTAGGTTCATTTATAGGCGTGCCCCGAGCTTTGGTGACCGATTGGTCAAAAAGGTTCTGGATGCCCTGGGCCAAATGAAGTTCCCTAGCATGAAAGCAGGATTTTTCCCATGCAGAAAGTGCAAAGCGTGTAAATGGACGCAGGGTATAAATAGATCATGCACTGAGTTTTCGAATATTGAGGGAAAAACTTTTAAAATAAAGGAATTCATCCCGTGCAGTTCCATGTTTGTGGTATATGCACTCTGGTGCCCGTGTGGCCTGTGTTATATAGGTCGGACAAAAAGACAATTAAAAGTCCGGATAGGTGAACACTTGACAAATATAAAGAAAGGGTACAGGGACCATAGTGTATCTATGCACTTTAAAATTAACCACTTCCGGACCGCCGTACGTCGTTTGACGGCGGCCACTTTGAAGTGGGATACCGTTGTTATGGTAGCAGATAGCTACCATAACCCCGGTATCGTTTTTTTCTCTTAGCGGACGTCTTTTTTTGCTATGGCCCCAATACCATCGATAGACGATGGTATTGTTGCCATAGGGTGAAGTTTCACCGGCGGCAGTTTGCTGCATGCCGCCAGGCCTTCACCAATTAAAATTTCACGTATCTATGTGATACCAGGGACATGGGAAAGAAATATAAACAGTTCACAAGTGGATAGGCCTGAAAATTAACAGAAAAACAGGCTGGATATATTGTGTCCGGTGTGCCCGTGGTCTCACGTATATGGTGTTTGTACCTTGACGTGCCCTA
>BLSH010185048.1:178758-201289 GCA_018402905.1 Glandirana rugosa
AGTTTATTCAGTTTAATGTAAGGGTACATAGTGTTGAACATTCGAGATACATATTTATGTAAATGACAATGCGGTGCCTAGTATTACATCTGATATCTTTGATTAATCTCTTGTTGTTTTACATTCGGATCTCTATAGAGATTTTATTCAAACATCTTCAACATTATTAATAAAACCGTTAATTTATGACCGCTATTATCCGTTTAGTGATGTCTCATCTCCCTATATATATCCTGGAGCCACTTTCTCGACACATATTCAAAGGGAGGAGTGCTAGTCTCGAAATGGAAGTTCCATAGATTATTTAGGAATGCTGGAATAGGATTGTAGTATAAAGAAGATAGACAGAGGTCAGAAAGAGTAATGTATGAGGTATAGATTAAGAGTGTGGGGATATTTTCCAAGTCCCCCAGCCGCCGACCACCCCCGCCCTCCCCACCCGTGGTCTCTGATGTTTTGTAGGTTGACTTGCCAGTCAGTGCTAGTGTTGCCCTGACTATTCTGGGATGATTGACGATCATGAAGCCGCATGACCTCATACTGGAACTGCGTCTCCCATTCGGGTTAATAATTGTTCATATCGTGTTGAGAATCTGAATTCAAACCAAGGAGACCATGTTTTGTGGTGTCTCTCAACCTGGTCTTCCGACTGGGCCAGTGTTTCCTCCATGTGGCATATCTCGTCAACTCTCCGTAGCCAGTCGTGGATAGTTGGGGGAGCTGTAGTCTTCCATCTAGTAGGAATCAGGGATTTCACTGTGTTCAGTAGGTGTTTGGTCAGGGATCGTTTATAGCATTTCAGGGACATGTCATTAATGTGTAGTAAGCAACACGCCTGGTTGAGAGTGAGAGATGTGTCTGTGATTTGTCGGATTATGTCATTGATCCCCGTCCAGTAATCTCGCAGCCGTGGGCATTCCCACCATATGTGTACTAGTGTGCCCTTGGCCTCACCGCATCTCCAGCATAAGTCAGAGGAGAGCGGGTACCACTTTTTGAGTTTAGCTGGAGTCAAGTACCAATCCACCAATAATTTGTATGCAGTTTCTTGTGTTTGCGTGCTAATAGAACATTTGTGTGCCAGGATGCAGGCTCGCTTCCATTGGCTCTCTGAAATGTCTATGTTCAAAGCCGCCGACCAAGATTTTTTGAATCTATCTTCCTGGGAAGAGTCAGATTGGTTCAACCAGGAGTAGATAGTTGAAGTTGCCTTGTTGACATGCTCTCCTCTCAAGCATACTTGTTCTAGGTTGGTTGGAGGCCTGCAGTAATCTTTCTTGTTGTTGCTGTTCAGTATATAGCTTTGTATCTGAAGGTAGGTCCAGTGGGGGAGGGTGGGTATCTTTAAGTCAGATCTGAAGGAACTGAAGTCTCTGTAGGTTTTGTTCTGGAAGCAATCCCCGGCCGTTATTTTCCTACTGTCATCTAGAGGTTGGAGATGTCTGTTGTCCATACCTGGTGGGAATGATGGGTTGTTTTGTATTGGTGTTAAGGGGCTTAGGTTACTCTTGAGATTGTATGTACGGGATATCGTCTTGCATACCTTTAATGTCGCTCCTGTTACTGGGTGTTTTAGCATGTCTTTATTTTGTGACACCCAGGGAATCCAAGGGGAGAAGGGTAGGGGGCAGGGGGTTTACTGAGTTTTCAAGGTTGACCCAGTCTTTTGAGTCTTTGTGGCAGTGCCAGTCAATCACTCTGGTCAGTTGTGAAGCCAGGTAGTATTGCTTAAAGTCAGGTAGTCCCATGCCTCCCACTTCTTTGCACTTAGTGATGTACTGAAATTTGATTCTAGATTTCTTGTAGTTGCACAAAAATTGTAAAACACAAGATTTCAGTGCCTGAAAAAATGATTGAGGTATGACAATGGGAAGAGCTTGCATTAGGTATAATAGCCTGGGTAGAATAGTCATTTTAAGAGCTGCTGCTCTGCCAAACCATGAGAGATATTTTGGGTTCCATGACTCAAGGTCTTTTTTTATTTTGCTCAGAATTTGGGGAAAGTTGTGTGTGAAGATATATTCCACTTTAGCGGTTAATTTGACACCTAGATATTTGAGGGTTTCATTTTCCCATCTGAAAGGGCAGTTTAATTTCATTCTGGTTAGATCTGTCTGTGTCAAGGTTAAGTTCAGGGCTTCCGACTTTATCAAGTTGATCTTTAAATTGGTCAGGTATCCAAATTTTGAATTTTTTTTTAGAAGGTTGGGGATGGTGGTGTGGGGTTCTGTTAGAAAGAACAGAAGGTCATCCGCATATGCGGCCACCTTGAATTCTCTGTTTGCTATTTTGAATCCTTTGATCGATGGGTCTTTGTTAATAGATCTTATAAACGGTTCTAGGGTCAGTATAAACAACAGAGGGGATAGTGGGCAGCCCTGCCGTGTGCCATTTCTTATTTCTACTATATCGGAGAGGGTACCATGTATTTTTAATCTGGCTGTCGGATTTTGGTATAGTGCTGAGATCCATGTCATCATGTTCGGACCCAGGCCAACATGTTTGCATGTGTCCAGCATGAAGTCCCAGGCCACCCTGTCAAAGGCCTTCTCCACGTCTGTGGACAGGAGAAGGCCCTTGATTCCACGGGAGCGGGCACCTTGAGTCAGGAGGAGGGCCTTTATCATATTGTCTCTGGCTTCACGTCCCGGCATGAATCCCACTTGTTCTGGGCCTATTAGTTCCGGCATGAATCCCACTTGTTCTGGGCCTATTAGTTCCTGGCAAGAGTGATCTCATCCTGTTAGCCAGAATCTTGGCCAGCAACTTCAGATCCAGATTCAGCAAAGAGATAGGTCTGTAACTGGAACAGTCAGTCCTGTCTTTGTCCGGTTTGGGGATTATTGCCACATGTGCACTTAGAAAGTCCCTAGGAATGGTGTAGCCCGATCGTAACGAGTTTAATGTTTTGAGCAAGGGTTCTGTTAGGATGTTAATAAACGTCTTGTAGTAAATGGAAGTCAGTCCGTCTGGACCTGGGCTTTTTCCTGGTTTCAGTGCTTTTATGGCTTGTTTAAGCTCAGTCGACGTGATCTCTTCTTCTAAGTGTGATATGTCGGGGTTGGCTAGCCTTGGGAGTCCACTCTGAGTCAGGTAGTCATGTATCGCCTGGGTTCTGTCTGCTATTATATCCGGTGTCCTATGTTGTCTGGGGAGGTTGTAAAGTTTAGTGTAGTATTGATGGAAGTGGGATGCTATCTTGTCAGTGGTTACATCTAATTTACCTTCTGGTCCTTTAATGCCAGCTATGTTTTTAACGACCTGAGTTTCTTTTAGTGTCTTTGCCAGTAGAGCCCCTGCTTTATCTCCAGATTCGTAATATATATTTTTTTTGAAAAACAAGAATCTCTTAGTTGTCTCCTCAAAGAGGCGTTGTAATGACTTCCTACACTCCAATAGTTCTAGTGCCGACTGGGCGGACAGAGAATGTTTATGTAGTGCATTCAATTCTGCTATCTTTTTTGAGATGTCTTGAATTTTTTGATTTCTGGTTTTCTTTTGTTTGGAGCCTAGTCTGATTAATTCTCCCCTTATGGTACATTTGTGGGCTTCCCACATCATCAGGGGGTTGGTGTCTGGTGTGTCATTAATAGTAAAAAAAATCTTTCAGTTTCTGTGTAATGTCTGCTAGGGATTGAGGGTTTGTCAGCAGTGAGGCATTCAGTCTCCATTGTTTAGTTTGGGGTGTGATGGTGGTCAAGTTGGCTTCCAGTGCTATCGGAGCCTGGTCCGAAATGGACTATATTCCAACATGGGCACCTGTGGCCGTCATTAGGTCCCTTTGGGTGATGAATAGATAGTCTATACGTGACCACCTATTATGCGGGGTGGAGTAGTATGTGTAGTCTTTTCCATCTGGGTGTGTGAATCTCCATGTGTCTATTAGTTGTAGAGTTCTAAGGCATGCTTTAATTTTTTTGAGCACTCCAAATGAGACGCTCGACTTCCCTGAAGAGGTGTCTTCTATCGGGTTCAATGGGAGGTTAAGGTCTCCACCTAATATTATACATCCCTGACCAAAACCCATTAGGGCCTGTGTCATCTTTTTACAAAATGATAGTTGGGCTGAATTTGGAAAATATACATTTGCCAAAGTTATGGGCATGTTTCCATAGGTCCCTTTTAGAAAAATGAATCTGCCCTCAGGATCTATCAGTTTTTCTGTTAAAGTAAAGGGTGCGTCTTTACTGACCAAGATTGTCACTCCTTTTGTCTTAGCTTCGTCATTAGTGGCATGATAGGCTTCTGGGAATGTTGGGTTAGTAATTTTGGGGATCTGATTTGTCTTAAAGTGGGTTTCTTGGAGGAAAACAAAATGTGGCCTACCTTTTCTCAGCTCTCGTAGGAGTGTGGTCCGCTTCTCTGGGATGTTCAGTCCTTTCACATTGTGTGAAACCACTAGGGGGTGTCGACCCAGCAAGGAGTAAGCCATCACTCCGACTCACACAAGGATTGTCTTGGAGTCAAACTGGGATGATCTCCACGCAGAGCCCCTGGGACGGCACACGTCGGCAGGCGGCGGCCAGGAAACAAGGATGGAAAAGGAAAGTTAATAGAGGTAGAAGAGAATACAGAGTTTAGAAGTGTAACAACACCAAACAGAGTAATGTAATAAACACTTTGGAGCACCGTTAAGGGTGCCCTAACTTAAGTGAAGTTGTAGTGGCCCCGGTGTGGGGGTGACCACCTCAGGGCTACTTTGTGGAAGCACGGGAGGCGCGACAAACAGACGGGTTCAAGCCCGTTTCAAAGGTTAAATTTCTTCCTCTAAGAAACAGATCAAACCAAACAGATTGCAACCAAAACACGTTACTGAGAGGCAAAGAGGGAACACAGCCTCTGTCAACATCAAATTAAAGCAAAAAAACAGTTAATTTGTTATTCGTGATTCCGGGACAGAAAAAAAAAGAGTTGCCGGGGATGGGGGTATTGCTGAGTTATAACATCTTTCAACATTTTCCCAAGAGTCTAGGGGATTTTTGTTAAATGGTTATAGTCTGCGAGATTGTTCCACATATGTCTATTGTGTTGGTCTTACCTTACCGTCCTTAGGACCAAGAACTTCCACTTTTGTCCCTTGTATTTCTGCAGGTGAATTCAGTTTTATCCATGTGCACCAGGTCAGGTTCCAGGTCGTCTGGGGGTTTCAGGTGCGTGTCCGTGCACATGGGGTCAGATTATGATAGTCCATCTGGGTTGGGCTGCAGATAGTGCGCAAGGTCCGAAGGCAAATAGGACGTTATCTCTTATTTGGGGAATGAAGTCGGTGTCCGGATCAATAGGTGTTGGTTTCGGTCATCTCATAGTAGAGTGCAGTGTGGGCAGACTGTGTTGTATGGGAAGTTGAATATGCAAAGCAAATTTTACTCCATGTTATTATTTATTCCATGTTGTTGTTTCTGAGCGGGGATGCACGTCTGCTCGGGGTGCCTGAAAGTGAAGAACCTCCTTTGTTGTGTTTCGCCTTTTTGCTTTGTCGCTTTTCGGGTGTGGCATTGAGGGATCTTGTGGGACTGCTGTCTACCGGGGGTAGAATGAACTCCTGGTACCAATCCGGCAGATCTGGTTGGTCTATTCCCAGTGTGCTACAGAAGTCGCCCAGGTCAGCAGGTGTACATAGAGTAGCTTGTTTCCCTGCTTGTGTTACCACTAGGGCGAAGGGGAAGCACCATGTGTATCACAGATCTTTGGCTCTGAGCAGATCCAGCAACGGTCGTAGGGCGTGGTGATTTTTAAGTGTCATTTGGGACAAGTCCTGATACAGCTGTATGTTCTCCCCATTAAACACTACTTGGTCATTGCGTCTAGCATGTCGCATAATGTCTTCTTTTAATCTGAAATTCTGCAGACAGCAGATAATGTCTCTGGGTGGGGCCGTATCAGGGCCCCTGGCTCGTAGAGCTCTGTGAGCTCTGACAAATTCGATCTCCGTGTCCTCCTGTCTTTCCAGTAGACTGTTGAAAAGTCTCTGTAGGGCTGGTATAATTTGGATGGGCTCTACTGACTCAGGTATCCCCCTTACTCTTATGTTACACCTGCGCCCCCTGTTGTCCAGGTCTTCCAAATGGCGGTTTATCTCTATTAGATGGAAGGCATGAGTGTCTGTTATGGCTTCCAGTCTCTGTAGGGCCTTATCTCTTCGTTTCCCCGTGTGTTCTATATTAGCGATTTTATCGTTCAGGACCAGCAGATTTGATTTTAAATCTGTTATGGCAGCTGAGAAAGTGGACTTGATTTTCGCTGCAAAGCAGGACATGTCCGCATATGTCAGGGGTTGTGAGGAGTGGGAGCCGTTCCTACCTGCATCCTCTGCTGCTGACTGGGAGTCCTCGCTGAGTTCTTCTTCCTCCCTCTGCAGCCGCGCCATCTTGGTTTCCTCCACGCTGTTGTTTTCCCCCAGCCGAGCCTTGAAGAGGTCTGAAATGTCTCTGGCGGTAGATGAGGCGAGTCCGCGGCGGGTTCTGGATTTAGGAGTCTGGTATGTCAGTTTTCCCATCCTCCTGATCAGAATAGAGTCTGGAATCAGGCTTAGAGCTGTGTTCCCTCACGGAGCTCCTCTAGTGTGCGTCCGTCTTCATCGGGTGCCAAGCCACGCCTCAAGCTCATTATCATTTATATGACTCTTTACACTGTTTGCAGTTTGATTAGCAATCATACTAACCTGTAATGTATGTTGCCTTCATTATTGATTAGGATACTATTTTATCTATGTCACTCCCTAAAATATTATTGATTTTTATGCATGAATGCCTCTGAAAACATAATATTGATTTTGGTATATCACATCAAATGTATATTACCTTCAGTATCTGCTAAAAAAGGATTCTTTATATATATGGTATGATGTATGAAGTTCGACAAGTGAATCACGTATAAATTCCTTAATATGATTTTTTTTAGCCCTGCTGAAGGGAACCATTTTGGAACCTTCAAAATGTGTTGGCTCTCCATTTTATGTAATGTTGAAAAAACAAAAAAACATTCTGGACATAATATAGTCAGTTTGGCATATACCTACAATGTGCTACTTTTGATGTCCCCACAACTCAAAGTGTGCACTAGATATGGAATCCTCTAGCTTCTTCACATCTCCTTCCATCAATTGGGGCAAATTGACAGCATAGCCCCTCCCTGTTTCATGGCTTTTGAATTTAATTGTTGTGCCCCGTTCACACATGCTGACCGTTTGTCCGTTTTTCGTCCATCCGTTGCTGAATGAAAAACGATCATCAATGCATCTCTATGAAAAAGTTGATGTAAATGGATGATCATCCATTTACATCAGTTTACATCCGCATCCGTCATCATCATTTTTTTGACACTGATCAAAGCTCTATTTTTCTTCCCTTAAAAAAACGGATCAGACGGAAAATGGGTGTAAACTGACAAATGGTCAGTTTTTCACCCGTTTTTGCATTCGTAGTGGATGTAAAAAAAACTGATGAAAAGCTGATGAGCACGGATAAAAAACTGATGAGCACTGATGAAAAACAGATAAGAAACTGATGAAAAACTGATGAGCATGGATGAAAAACTAAAGAAAAACTGATGAGCACTAATACAAATTTTACTTCATCCGTTTTGACGTCACTGAACTGATGGAATGAAAAGTCTATATGTGTGAAAGGGGCCTAACATGCAAAGGTATTCCATTGTGCACGTGTCCAATATGAAATTGATTTTCTTTATTTTTTTTCTCACTGTAGTTTCTGTTAAAACGTAATCAGGCTGATATTTTATTGATTGCACTTACAAAGACCCTTTTTTACTTTTACTGGTAACAATTTCAAATAAGTCATTCAAACATTAAAGTATAGTCAACCTATATACATTGTTCCAAACAATAACTTTAATATTGCTTAGTAACACTGTGATTGTTCTATTAAATATATTGATACTAAAAAAGTTTTTTTTTTCCATACTTATTTGCAGTCACGTGACCACTAGCTCTCCATCCTGTAGCTCTCCTTGGTAAGTGGTGGGCAGAAACTTCCAAAAGTAATGGCATCGTGACCAGAAGTGACACTATGATCTATTGCATCTGTGTGCATATAAACTTACAGCTCAACATATTCTCCTGAATTCTATAGTGAGGGAGGTAAGAACAGTTTGTGCCATCCAGACTGAGCAGTGCTGGAACTAGGTCTGAAAATATCACTACATGCACAACTACCAGCTGAATTTTGATATGTGCATACCCAGCTTAAGACATCTCCTGAGGTAGACAATGATGTTGCAGAGACAATGATGCGGCACAGCTTTTGGTCCCAATATTCTGGGGCAATATGGCATTTATATTAAGGCTGTAAAGCATTGTTGGGCCAGGGACAGAACACAGCAGAATTACAACGAAAATTTGTGACATTACATTAGACTAATTTAAAGGACTATATTTGGTTGAACACCTTGCTAAGCAGATTTTTAGTTTTTTTGTCTGGGGAGGTACTTTAGAAACTTTAAATGGACTTTAATCAATTTAAATATTGGATGCTGCATCTAACATCTATCTAGTGATCTAAGAAGTCCTAATGTATCCAACCCACAACACAAATGTGACATAAATATTGTTTTATGAATATCTTCAATATATCCAGACCTTGTCACTGGGCACCATGTGGGTCATCCACCAGTCAGAATTGAACTCCCTGGAAGATTTTACCTCCAAATTATAGGTAGGTTAAATCACGCCAGATTATTGAGCCTCTCAAGATTCCACATCAAATGAACATAATGATTCTAAGATATATAATTTGCTTAAACGTCCTGTATAAACTGTACTTGCATCACTCTGTAATGTATATATGACTCAAACACATAAAAAAGTACAAGCAGCCTCATATACATACAGTATATGAGTAATATATAGAGTGTTTAAACTGCACTAAATTCAAAAACCATATCTTCAGGCTGCTATTGCACAATCCTACAATCCTTGCAATCACTCCATCTCAGATAGGCAAAGTTCCAGCAGCCAGCACCATTGGATGACATAAGTTAGTCCTTCCTTATGGGTTTCATCATTTTTTTTTTAATTCAATAGTTTTTATTGATTTTCCAAAAGATTACAGATAAAAAAGTGTACATGCAGCATTAAAGTTGTGTAATCATGTTTAGAGCACTATATACAAGTACAAAACAACTATAGTATTCAACAGTAATGTCGTAATATAGTCTTTGTTATTGAGGCTGCTAGCCAGGCGTCCAATCCCCTCACCGCCACCCCTCTAGGAACATACTGCGACCCTAGAGGGAGGAGGTCAGGCCCAGCCCCACCCAACCTGGAGGGCCAGGTCACATAGCTTACCATATGCACTACCGACAATAAGTTTATATTTCAGTTTGTGAATCATTGCTGCATCGAAAAGATAGAACAATTGAACAAGCAACTAAACAAAATAAACAAGATAAACAGAATAAACATTCGCCTCAGTTTGTTTACAGTTTCACCAATCTCTGCCCTGCTTTCACTGTCTTATATGCTTATCGTACCAGGTATGTCAATCTCTCCATTTTTCCTCACATTGTGTATAATTCCCTTGAGAAGAAGCGTATGCCTCCTCGTAGGTGGCGTGCGTATGGATCGTTGTAATAATTTAATTAATAGAGGGAGCTGAGCTTAGTTTCCAGTGGTGGACCAGTACTAATCTCATGCTTAGAAGAAGATGGGAGATAATTGTTCTGTGTTCTCTTGGGTACCTCTCTAGTCCTAGGGATAGTAATGCTAGTGCTGGGGACTGAGGGACATTCATTTTAAGGATTTGTTTGCATTTTTGAAAGACACTGGCCCACAAGGGTTTTACTACTGGACAAGACCACAGTATATGTAGCAATGTTCCTACCTCTCCACAATTCCTCCAACAAAACAATGGAGTCTGGGGGTTAAATTTAGACATACTAAATGGGGTCAGGTACCACCGCATTAGAATCTTCTGGTATAGTTCCCACAGATTGGCACTTTTGGTCGAGTTATATGTTAGTTTAAGTGCGTGTTGCCATTGTTCCGCTGTAAATTCTAGATGTAGGTCCTTTTCCCAGGCAAGAAAGTGAGAGGTTTTAGTAAAATAATCCTTGTTTCCTAATGCTTTGTATATTAAGGAAATGCCCTTGATTTTATTTACTGGAGATTTGAAAAATTGAGCTAACTTTCATGGAAGGGATAAGGATTTATGGGGATTGGAAAGAAGAAAATGTTGTAGCCTCATGTATGAGTAGTATTCTGATTCAGGTAGGTTAAATTCGATTTGGAGTGCCTCAACCGCAGCCTGAATAGTAGGAGACCATGTTTTGTTTCTAATGGTTGTAAGGTTATTTGCTAATAGAAGATGATACATATTGTGGCCTGGGACTTGGTTGTTTTACAAGTCAAGCCATTTATTGTCTAAGTTTTGCTGGAACCAGGCTTTCAGTTGTGAAAGGATTGCGGCTTTTTGATAGTCACTCAAATTTGTTAGACCCACACCCCCTGCTTCTCTTGTGTTCGTTAATTTGCGATATGCACACCTTGCCTTTTTCCCCTTCCACAAGTATTGAGTTATCACTGTCTGGGCTTCCCTGAAGAAGGAGTTGGGCACTGATATAGGTAGCGTCCTAAATATATATAAGAATTGGGGTAGGATATTCATTTTAAAGGCAGCTAATCACCCAGACCAGGATAGTTCCCCCAGAGAGACGTCCTGGAGCCTAGTTCTAAGTTCATTTAGTAAGGGATTGTAATTTTTCTTGACTAGGTCATTAGTATTAGGTGTTAATATGATTCCTAAGTATTTTATGCCCTTATCACACCATACATAGGGAAATGATTTTTCCAGTTTCCTTTTGGTTGCTGGAGGAATATTTATTCCTAATATATATGATTTGGAGTCATTTACCTTATAATAAGAAACTTGATTAAACATTGCCAATGAGGCGTGTACGGAAGCCAGGGACTTTTCTACATCTGTAAGCATAAGTATTATATCGTCAGCAAATAAGCTGATTGTATGTGTGTGTTTGTAGCCATTAAATACAGATATGTCTGGGTGGTTGTGGATATATGCAGCTAGAGGTTCCATTAATAAATTGAAAATCAATGGGAATAGTGGGCATCCCTAACGAGTCCCATTTGTGATCCTGAAGGGGGAAGAGAGTACTCCTGACGTGAATACTCGTGCTGATGGGGCAGTGTACAGAGCCATAATTGCAGAGTTTATGATTCCTTCAAACCCAAAGGCTGACAAAGTTTTGGCTAAGTATCCCCAGTGAATGCGGTCGAAAGCCTTCTCTGCATCCAGCGTGAGGAGCAGAGAAGGCTTCCCCCCCGGGATGCACCGTTTATGGCATTTATCATCCTTCTTGTAGCATCCGATGTCTGCCTACCCCTGGTGAAGCCTGACTGATCTGAGTCAATGACACAGGGGAGAACATCTTGTAGCCTAAGTGCTACTACTTAATTTACTTAAATTTACAATTTAAGATCATTGTTCAAAAGGGAAATAGGTCTGAAATTTTGCGGTACAGATGTGTCTTTCCCTGGCTTTGGTAGAGTTATGACCAGTGCTTGTAGCATTTCTTGGGGGAAGGAGGAAGAGGCAGAAGCCTTGTTAAAGGTACGTGTGAGATAAGTAGTCAGGATATGCTTAAAAGCCTTATAGTATTCTCCTGTGAATACGTCAGGGCCTGGGGATTTGTTGTTGGGTATTGAATCTATTGCTTTCTGTATTTCATTATCTTGGAATGGAGAGTTTAGTCTGGTTAGTTGATCCAGAGTCAGTCTAGGAAGAGGGATGTTATGTAGAAATGTGTCAATCTGAGTTGGTGTTGGTTGAGGGGTGTTAGGGTCGTCTTTAAGGTTATATAATGCCTCATCGTATTTACTAAAGGCGTCCGCTATGTCTTTAGGGTGGTGGTGTTTTTCCTTGGTGAGGGGATGAAATATATATGGTATCTTCATTTTGTGTCTGTAACCCTTCAGTCTCTGAGCTAATATTTTACCTGCCTTGTTACCCAGTGCATAGTATTGCATCCTAAGTTTCCTGGAGGCTTTCTCAAAGCCGTCCATTAAGAGCGCTCTGAGGTCTAAACGGAGTTTTGTTAGCTTTTCAGAATTTGTTGTGGACGTTGTTTGTTTGCTTGCTGTCTCTAGTGAGTGTATTTCGTCAGTAATTTTTTTAATCTGCGTTTGGCGCTGCCTCTTTACTCCTGCCCCCAGTTGGATAAAAATCCCCCTCATATACGCCCTATGGGCGTTCCACAAAGTAAAATCATCAGTTACAGTATTTTTATTGAGACCAAAAAATTCTTTCAGATTGTCTCTCAAAGTCTCTCTGGTCCTGGACCTTTGTAGCAGACAGGGGTTTACCCTCCAGACTGGAGTTGTAGCAAAAGATAATGTGTCTTTTAGAGTCAGAGTCACTGAGGCGTTATCTGACCACGTTATTGTATTGATAGTGGATGCGGCCACATTGGACAGTATTTGCTGGTCCACCAGAAATTGGTCGATTCGCGAATATGAATGATGTGCAGTAGAAAAAAAAGAGTAGTCTCTTTCCCCAGGTTGGCGACACCTCCATGCATCATACAGATCATTATGGTGTATCCAGCTTTGCAATTGAGGGCGGTGTCTGTTAGGTGGGGCTGTATTGTCTATAGCTGGGTCTGGTGTGATATTCAAGTCCCCACAGATGATTAGGGATCCTTTCTGATGATTACGTATTTTCTTAATTATTTTATTTAGAAAACGGATCTGGTGTGTGTTGGGTACGTAGATGTTGACGATTGTATAAGCTTTAGAGTTGATATCACATAGTAAATTATATATCTTCCCTGAGGATCTTTGATAACATCACGTAGGGTGAAGGATACTGTGTCTCTCACTGCAATGAGAACACCCTTTTTTTTTTTTCTTCTGCATTTGCTGTGAACACATATGGACAATTCCTATGTGTACATTTGGGTGGAGCCTTATTATCAAAGTGGGATTCCTGTGTGCAAAGTACATCACATTTAAACTGTAAGGCCTTCTCCCGCTTGGCTGGATGATTAAGCCCTTTTGCATTAATTGTGATAAACTTTAGTCCCATGTCAGTGTCTCTGGGGAAAGAACAGGTTCACTTCTTATCCTTTTTTTTGGTAAGCACTCCCTCCATTGGTCAAAATGTGTATTACCTCTCTTTGTTTTGAGGCTCGGTGTGCAGGTGCAAATTGTACTTACAGTTCGTTGAGCTGATGATAACATTCCTGTGGCTTGACAGCTGGAGCTGAAATAGACCTGAGCCTCCACCTCCTTCCCCCTTGGTTGTGGCATTCTCAGTGGTGCTTGGGCTCCATGCTGTTGATCGGTGAGGCTGGCATTGATTGGTGCTAATCGCATTGGGCGAATGTTGAGTAGTGCAAATAAAAAGAAAAAAACATAAAAAGAACAGTTTAAACAATAACTAATACAAGTCAAGAAAGGGCCACTAGATCCCGGGTGCAGCTGTTTGCTGCTCATGAGTATCGAAGGGTAGGTCTGTTGTGTGGGAGGGTTCTCTCCCTCCGTGACCATCAGAGATACCTATCAAGACTTCAGTGTCAATTAGGACTTTTGGCGTTTTTGGACGTGACTACTCTCCAGGCTTGTTCCACTGGAGGTATATTATGGTGCTGTGGGTGGTTTTTGCCTGGCTTTGGGACGATTTGCCATTTTTTCAGTAGCGACAGTCCTTTTTCCATTGAGTCCACAACGTGCGTGGCCCCATCCTTGTCTATTGTTATTTTAGTAGGGTATCCCCATTTATAGCCAATATTATTTCTGAGCGCCTTAGTGATAGTGTTGAGGTTTTTCCTTTTTTGTAAAGTATATTGTGAGAGATCTGTGAAAAATTGAAGGTTCTGAAATTGTATGGGCACATTCTCAGCTTTGCGCATTATAGCCATTAATTTTTCCTTGATGTGGTAAAAGTGCAGGCATAAAATTACATCTCCATGGGTTTGCTCAGGTAGGAATGCTGGTTTTGGCAAATGATGTATCCTATCAATGGTCACATCTAGATCCATAAGCTCTGGTATTAGTCTTTTGAAGAGGTCTGTGGCATAGGCCCGGAGATCAGCCTGTTGCACTGACTCTGGGATCCCCCTGATTCTTAGGTTGTTCTTTCTGTTCCTGTCTTCTATATCAGCTAATTGGGCTTTTATGGCCTCCATTTCGTTTTCACTAGAATCATCTACCAGGTCATTTATAGTCGCTGCGAATTCCCCCATTTTAGATTCCACATGCTCCACTCTGTTTTCCACCTCTCTCACTTCCCTGTGAAACTTTTGCATACAGGAGACAATATCTGCGTGTAATGAGCTTCTAAGGGAGAGTAACATATCTTTCAGAACCGAACTGGATATAGGGAACTCCTCTATGGAGTCTGGTAGTTCTCTTGTCTCCTCTCCCGACTCGGTGCCCGCGCTTGGTGCCGGACTGCATCTGCCGCCATCCGCCCTAAATTTAGCTTTGGCCGGTCTGGCTGATTGTGGTGTGGGAGGATAGGAGTCAGGGCTATTTTTGGAGCTTGTATTGCTCCTTTTCAGACCTGGATGGGATGCCTGGGCTGCCGGGGTATGTGCAGGTGTAGATGATGGCCTGGCGCCATCTTGCCTACCTCCATCCACGGCCTGTGTGAAGTACATGGTCAGCTTCTGAGGCTTCCTATCCTCCTAGGGCTTCCTCGTCATCGCCCCTGGGCTCTTGGCTACCAGAACGCCTGATGTGGGTGATCGATGGTTGCCTCTGAAGTCTGCTGCGTGCCGCTGGTCTGCTCTGGTTCACGGAGCTCCTCTCTTAGGCTGCCATCTTGGTCCACTGCCGGCCACGCCCCCCGGGTTCCATCATTTTGATGCACTTCAAGAGCAGTTGAAAATGTTGGTATCTCAAAACACATAAGGAAGGAATAACCTATATCATCTCACCATGCACTGGCTGCTAGCACTCTGATGACCTGAGATGGAGGTGATTGCTAGGACTGCAAGATTGTTGTATAACAGCCTTATACAAATGCTCTTTGAAGTTGGTAAAGGCCACGCACCCTTAAAATGTGAATCTGTGTGGGCTTGGACTAAATGGCTCTGTGAACAGCCACACCATAGCTTAGCTCCTGACTCAGCCTGCAGTGTTAGAGACACTATTTTCACCCTCAAGAGCAAACAATAACACTAAAAAGACCCCAAGGGCGTCCACACCCTGGGACACAAACCTAAAATGGTTAAAAGATATAAAATAATAATGAACATGGAAATGTATCAGGTAGGTTGAAATGTGGGAATCAGACTAAGGGATCCATACTCACAGAGATGCAGGATGCCACATGCCAAAGCCACCGGAGGCGTCTGGCCCGGGAGCTGTGGGTAAAGTATAATGGGTGGGCTGCGCAAAACAAGACAGTCCCACCCTTCCCCTAGGCGTCATCCACCCAGTGTTGGGAGGGTTCTTGATACCTGATTAATTTCCATGTTCATTACTATGTTATATATTTTAACCATTTTACTTTATAGACTATGTCTATGCATCAACCCCTGAAGATTGAGACTTAACTCATGAAACGCATTGGGTCACCTTAGCTATGATACATTTACCATGGACTATTTGATGACTGTATGTAACCATATAATGGATCTGTATATTTGGGCCAACTGTTTGGCATTATGACAAATTTTTCCAGTGTTATTGCTGGCGTATACTCAATAAACCTGTGCTATGTTTTTATTACTGGTTGTGTGGCGCAAAACTCTGCATTTGTAACCACTAGCTCAATATCAATCTGACATGCTGCACCAGAGGCCACACTCTCCTCACTCCCCAGGCTCCTGAGAGAGTACCAGTTTCTAAGAGTGTGCATCCCCACCTGCAGCCTCTTCAGTGCATGCATGGGAGCCAGAATGTTAGAGCACATGGGGCCTGTATTACAGGAGATGTGAGACAGCTCTTCCTCCAAAATGGGGACCAGCCAGGGTATCCCACAATTCAGAAATCTTAAAGTATTGACCTGCTTCCTTAGGGAAAGTTTGATACATCTTGGTTGGGGTTGTAAGGATAAAAAGTGGCATTATTTAAATATTGAAAACCCTACATATTGGATCTTAAAATATTGACAATGATGTGTATTGATGTAACAATGCCTTTAGTGGGCCTATCTAAGAGCTTTCATTTTTTATTTTAAATGTATAATTATATGTATTGTAAAATTATATTGAGTCATTATTATGTGCAATGTATCCATGTAGTACCTAAAATATCTCAGCATACTCTCAATCTATCTGATGTTTAGATATTGATAATAGGGATGTGGTGCACTGACTGTATAGTTTAAGCCAAGTCCATAATAAATATTGACAGGCTTCTAAGCGGGCTGCCTAAAAATATTTCTTCAAAGCATCCCTACATGAGGAAATAGGAGGGGATTTTAGGATTTGAACTACCTATGGTATTCTAAAAACTGTTATGGTCACATAATGTATAGAGTGCTACATTCATGATCTATAATGAAAACACCTATTAAATATTAATGCTCTGGAATTATACACTAGAAGTATTGCACTCTATCTTTCCTACAGCCAAAAGCATCTGTAGGATATGTAATTCATCTAACTAAATAATTTCCTGTTATCCTTTCAATATATTTTTTATCTTTTTGACAAGAGCTTCATACTCTGCTATCTAAACTTGTAAAATGCCCCAGTAGACTTGGATCCAGGGCTGGATTAATGAAGGGGCTATTGGAGCTGCAGCTCCACACCCCTACCTTAATATAGGCCCAGCAGGGGCGGACTGATCATTTTGGCCAGTAGGAGGCCCAATGAGAGGCTCTTGGTACCTCCAGCAGCAGGGGAATCTGACAGTCGGGGGTCTGGTTGGGGACAATAGCAAGCCCTGTATAGCTCTCCATGAAGCAGCTAAAAGCCGCTTCTTCTCCTCTCCCTCCTGCAGGCTCTCAGCTGCTTCATAAAGAGCCATAAAAGGAGATTGTTGCTTATTATTGCCCCCCCCATGCTGCACCAATCACCCCCGACTGTTCATCAGATTCCCCCTGCTCTCTGAGCCCCCGTGTGCTCCCCCGTGTAACATAAATGTAAGTGTAAGATAGTTTTGTGAGATGTGATGTGATCTAAAGAAGTAGTAGAATCATAGATGTTGTTTAATTCTGTGTTATTAAAAATATAGCATTCAATGGCAGCCATGCCATATGTCATTTCATTAGCATTTAAATAGGACCAAGTCAGCTAAGGATCGAGTTGACTTGACACCTAGGTGCTAATAAAAATTCCCCAGCAGGGTAATCAAAAGTTGTCACCTTCTTGAAGCTTTAAGAAAATGTTCTAGCCTTGTTGGCTACAGATGTGGACAGGGGGCATGAGAAGACCCCGGAGAGTTTACACGCTTTGATTAGTATCAACAGATCAAAAAAATACATTTTCTCTCTCTCATAAAAGCTGAAATATTAGCGGCATGGGCTACCCGTACATATCAGTCAGTATTTGTAGCTTGTTTTGACCCCTAGAAAAACACACAAACCGTTAGATGGCACTGGGTTAGGTTGGCACTGTCACGATCGGAGCAACGTGCTGGTGATGAACAACTTATCCATAACCCAGCGGTCAGCGCCGTTCTGATCCAATTTGATGCTGGTCGTTTCAGAACACAAAACATTCTGTGGGCTGGGAAGGGAACACCCCCCAGGGTTGATTGTCCAGGGGCTAATGTCCAGCCCACATCCATATTTCAATAAATTGGGGAGCATGAGATATGGACAGTGTGCTTCCACAAAGTCAGTTCTAAACCGGGGGGTCTCCGTAAATTCTTCGACATATTTCTGTCCAGGGATAAGCTGCAGTAACGTAACATTTATTTCTGTTTTTATTCCTTTTTATTCTCATAGCAACTTGCCAATTGCATGTATTGTCTGTTTATCTTTTTGTATTTTTTTGTAACTCCTTTTTCTTTGTATATATTTTATGCACTGCCCATTTTCGTGGTATTTAATGCTAAAATTAATAAGTGGCTTCTGTGTACTAAACTAGGACTCATATCTCTAGAAAGATTGTTGCATTTTAGTGCCTAAATATTCAGTCTACACTACATGCCAATCGGTATGCAATTGCTCTGTGTGTGGGCAGATTGCATGCAGATTGTGAGCTAAGAGATCAGCCAGAAGGAGATCTGTGTGTGTGTGGTGGCCCAGCAGACCAGTCTATGAACAAACTGTTGGGTGGTGGCAGGCTATCGTTTACGGTGTATCTGGTGTGGGGGTGTGGGGACAGTGGGAAGCGTGCTTAACATTGGGGGGTAGCTTATAGAATATCTGGAGAACCCTAGAAGTGTGTACTAAATGCTAGACTGCCTCCAATTCTTAGAGTGCACCAGATTGTATGTAAGATTTGTATCTGCCTGTGTGTGTTCAGCCAGCTGAATTGGAGTGGAGCCTCCCTCTAGTGGTGGCCAAAGGTAGTGTGGGCTGTGAAGGTACAGTAAAGTCTTACTGCAGTATACTTTTCCCCCTTATTCCCTCATATACCACCAGTCAAGAAACGCACGTTGCGGTTAGCTAGTCGCTGTGGGCATGCGTAATCCATGACACCCCGGCCCCCCTATCTCCCTTCAGCACTGCCAGCCTCCTCCCTCCCCTCTCACAAAGGCTGCTGCGGTAAATGTATCAGGATGGAGAGCGGGGAAGGGGCCGGAAAGTATATAATTTACCGACCCTTTCCTCTTCTGAATGAACAGTGATCAACATAATTGAAACGCAGTAAACAGTGTTTATTGTTCTGCAGTTTATCAATGGACAGGAGCCTCTGTCTCCTATTCATTCATCTGCAGTGCAGCTGAGGCCTCTGAAAAAGGGACTGGGAAATGTGTCCTCATTCCCTTTCTCTCCTTCATGGGTCTGTTTAGATCCCTGATATCTCACTAAAACCCCCCAACAGGGCTGTTAATTTTTTTTTTAATAAAGAATAAAAAATAACTTGTAGAAAATCATTTAAAAATAAAGTTGTTAAAAATAAAATAATAAATATAAGAAAACGACTAACACCGTCCAATACAAATACAATTATAATGAAATAATACAAATAAAAAAACTACTGACAACATCCACTGCCCCTTTCCCCAAAAGCACTGTGAAAAAATGTAAAAAATAAAAAATGTAAAAAATGATGAAAAAAGGTTTCATTCACATGATTTCTCTTGCACATACAGTGTGAATACATGGTTTGTTTAAAATAATTAATTTGTTTTAACAAAAAATTGTATGTGTTTTCATTTTATTTATTTCAATAAAAAGGACCACCAAAATCCTCAGCACCAGGCCCATGGTACTCTTAATCTGGTCCCTTAACATGCCTTCTGGGACTTCCACTCAACAGTCTAGGAAAGATCTCCTCTCCCACATCCTAACAGCATTGCACTGTTTAATCACTTCTAAATTGAAACAGCGACCCCTCCTACTGTGTACAATGTAGCCTGATCACGAAAGTTCAAATTATAGAAAAACTGATGGCAAGAATGCACATCTCGGACAAATGTAACACTATATGGGGTCAACAACACTTATTGCCCTCTGAATGCAGACACTACAATGTGATGATGACCACAGTATTTCTACTATTGCAAATGTGTGCCATTACCTAAGCCATTTAATGGGACCTTCAATAACTCATGCAGCAGAAAGAACACACACAAAGATTTGAATGTTCTCTCTAAAATTTCAGATTTATTAAATATGTTTTATATGGTTATGATGATCACCATACATTCTAATTTAACAAGTGATAGTGGCTAGTGTCAGGGTCAAAGGGCAAGGTCTGGGTCAAGGATCAGAGTCTGTGTGTTTTAGGTAGAATAAAATAAACTTAAAAAGAAATAAAATAAAAGAAATTGTGCACCGTTGGCTCTTGTCCCTACTATGAGTACAGACAGCAAATAATACACACATATGTGGAATTATTATACATTTCAGAAATATGAGATTTTTTCTTGACAGATTTTTGATGGCTCATGGTAATGGCAAAAAAATCCAGTATACAACAAAAGTTTAAAAAAAAGTGGTGTTTTGAATTTTATTATTTCGGGAGCTTTTTTTTTTCAAGAATATATAGTTTTATAATATATTATAACAATATATTGTTACAAAATTCTATTATTGAGTTTTATAAAACAACCTTTATAAAGCCTGTAGGTTTGTGGGTGTTTTGATTTAGACATTGTATTTGTTATGCATACATAAAGGTAAACTGTATAAATATAGTATTTCTAGTATAGTGTCCTGCTATTTGTCTTCCTGAGGTAAGATATTAATAACAAACAGCTCAGGACTTGATATTGTGTCAAAATATATGTGGGACAGTATTAGTTGTCACAAAAGTGAGAACACCCCTAACATTTTTGTAAACATTTTATTATATCTATTCATGTAACAACACTGAAGAAATGACACTTTGCTACAATGTAAAGTAGTGAGAGTACAGCTTGTATAACAGTGTAAATTTGCTGTCCCCTCAAAATAACTCAACACACAGCCATTAATATCTAAACCATTGGCAACAAAAGTGAGTACACCCCTAAGTGAAAATGTCCAAATTGGTCCCAATTAGCCATTTTCACTTCCCGGTGTCATGTGATTCATTAGTGTTACAAGGTCTCAGGTGCGAATGGACAGCAGTTGTTTAAATTAGGTGTTATCGCTCTCACTCTTTCATACTGGTCACTGGATGTTCTACATGGCACCTCATCGCAAAGAACTCTCTGAATATCTGAAAAAAAAAGAATTGTTGCTCTACATAAAGATGGCCTAGGCTATAAGAAGATTGCCAAAACCCTGAAACTGAGCTGCAGCACGGTGGCCAAGACCATACAGTGGTTTAACAGGACAGGTTCCACTCAGAGCAGGCCTCGCCATGGTCAACCAGAGATGTTGAGTGCAGTGCTCAGCGTCATATCCAGAGGTTGTCTTTGGGAAATAGACGTATGAGTGCTGCCAGCATTGCTGCAGAGGTTGAAGGGGTGGGGGGTCAGCCTGTCAGTGCTCAGACTATACACCGCACACTGCATCAAATTGGTCTGCATGGCTGTCGTCCCAGAAGGAAGCCTCTTCTAATGATGATGCACAGCAAAGCCTGCAAACAGTTTGCTGATAACCAACAGACTAAGGACATGGATTACTGGAACCATGTCCTGTGGTCTGATGAGACCAAGGTAAACGTATTTGGTTCAGATGGTGTCAAGCGTGTGTGGCAGCAACCAGGTGAGGACTACAAAGACAAGTGTATCTTGCCTACAGTCAAGCATGGTGGTGGAAGTGTCATGGTCTGGGGCTGCATGAGTGCTGCCGGCACTGGGGAGCTACAGTTCATTGAGGGAACCATGAATGCCAACATGTACGATGACATACTGAAGCAGAGCATGATCCCCTCCCTTCAGAGAATGGGCCGCAGGGCAGTATTCCAACATAACGACCCCAAACACACCTCCAAGACGACCACTGCCTTGCTGAAGAAGCTATGGGTAAAGGTGATGGACTGGCCAAGCATGTCTCCAGACCTAAACCCTATTGAGCATCTATGGGGCATCCTCAAACGGAAGGTAGAGGAGCACAAGGTCTCTAACGTCCACCAGCTCTGTGATGTCGTCATGGAGGAGGGGAAGAGGACTCCAGTGGCAACCTGTGGCGCTCTGGTGAACTCCATGCCCAAGAGGGTTAAGGCAGTGCTGGAAAATAATGGTGGCCACATAAAATATTGACACTTTGGACCCAATATGGACATTTTCACTTAGGGGTGTACTCACTTTTGTTGCCAGTGGTTTAGCCATTAATGGCTGTGTGTTGAGTTTTTTTGAGGGGACAGCAAATTTATACTGTTATACAAGCTGTACACTCACTACTTTACATTGTAGCAAAGTGTCATCTCTTCAGTGTTGTCACATGAAAAGATATAATAAAATATTTTCAAAAATGTGAGGGGTATACTCACTTCTGTGAGATACTGTATGTAACAAGGGCTGGAGAATCCAGCACTACAACCCTCTGTGCCCTCTACTGGTCAATAAAAGCTCATTCGATCTCGCTCACTCTCTGACTGCTGGTCAGAAAGTAGAACACAGGAAGCTCCTCCCATTACCTGGTCCGGGCAAATGACCTACTAATGGGGCCAAAGAATCCTGTATTCAGCATCTTGAACTGAATAATGTGTATAGCTGCAACAGTCCAATGGGCATTAGGCAATTGTCCTTTGCAGGTCACTTCCTATGACTGTCTGCAGGGGTTCCTTTTTTGCCGACCAGCAATCGCTCTAGCTTACTCGAAAATAACTGGTCATCTCCCGTGTCTCCCAACATCACGACCTAAGAGGTCGGGAACAATGTATGTCATAGAGTGTCTTCACTCATATGGGGAGTGTAAAAACTTTTATAAAATAATATAGAAAAGTACACTGTTGTGACTTCTCTACTGTGAAACGATGTTACATTTCATCACTCACATGTCGAACATATTGTCATATTTAAACGACAGGGGAGTTTTTTTGAGTTGTGTGTCGGTAA
>BLSH010185048.1:228507-238509 GCA_018402905.1 Glandirana rugosa
TGCAGGTACCTGCAGGCGGGGAAATGGGGGGGACGCGCGAGACTGTCCGCCGCCACCGCGCGCGCGCCGGCGGTGTGCGACGCACCCGCACGGGCGCCCAGCCCGCCTGAGCTACAGGCGAGGACTGGGCGCTAGAGGCCGTTTCGACATCTTGCCCCTTGGCGGTTACATTTGTGCTGCCAAGGGACAAGACACTGTCCCCCTGTTCGTCTAGATGACTAGGGACAGTGACCCTAGTCAATCTAGACAATACAGGGCCGGTTGGGGCGTGTGTTCTAACTGTGGGGGGGCGGGGTTGGCCGGGACATAACAGATCTAACTGATCCCAGTGACAGGGATCAGTAGATCTGCTTGTCCCCCTGTCACAGAACAGGGAACCGTCGTGTTTACATTGGCGGTTCCCCGTTCTACAGCTTTGCCGGAGATCGCGGGTCAGGAGCGGACATCGAGTCCGCCCGACCCGCGGGCACGCCCACGCAGCGTGTGGCGGCCGCGCGCGCGCCACCGCCGCCTGTCAGAGCGCGCAGGGGGGGTAAAGGGGCGGACGTCCATGGACGTCCACCCGGATATTCAGATCCGTGCTGTAGACGTCTTTCGTCTATAGCGCGGATCTCTAGTGGTTAAAAAATAGGTCGGAGACTACCCTTTACCTCCCAATTCCATTCTTATTCACTTCATCTGTTTAACATCAATAAAAAATATTGGCCTGTATTAAATGAGAACTATCCATCTGTGCCAAAGTTCTATCTGCCACCTTTACCATCGTATCACTGAGGACAAACAATTTATAAGTAGTGAGATCTGACCAATATTGTCAACCTGTTAAACCTGTTACTTTTTTAGGTCCTAAGAACAATGGATCTTATCCATGTTTAAATTGTATACACTGCAATAACATGATTAAGGGAAAAAGCTTTACACCCACATAAAGGATACAATATCGCTATTAAAGATCATTACACATGCCAATCATCATATGTTATATACATTATCAAATATCTATGTGGATTAAAATATGCGGGAGAAAGAACACAAAAAGTTAAAGAACGCATTGCTCATCATAAGTATGCTATCAGAGATAAACTGGATAAGTTACCCTTGGTTAGACATTTCTTGGAAAAAGGTCATACAGTTTCTCAGTTAAAATACATGGTGATAGATGGCATACCCCATAATAGATGGGGGATGACAGAGAACATATATTAAAAAAACTAGAGGTATTTTGGATACGTAGATTAGATTGCTTGAGTCCCAGAGGGTTAAATGCAGACTTTGATTTATATTTATTTATTTAGAAAGGATGAAACTGTAGGGAAAATGATATTGATCAAGAATATGGATTGGATATATTATATATAGTATTTGTGTTCCCTCTTAGGACAGTGGTGATTCAGAGGAAACACATAGAATGAAAGTGACAGCACTAATAAGGTTCTAATTATCCATATTTTGTGTATATAATTGTATTATTTTTGTCATTTTTGTTATTTTTTTCGTTATTTTTTATTGTTAATCTTCATTTGAAGATACTAATTAATTTGGTATGTTTTATGTATATTTGTCTAAAATTCAGAAAACCGTTTTGTGCTATAGTGTAAAAGTAAACATCAGCAACAGCAATCCGTGTGATATTCCTCAGGATAAAAAGCATAAAATACAAAAGCCGTTGCACTTACATCATGATAGAAAGTAACAATTCAAAGTGCTGACAATGTCCATCAAAACATTCATCCATTACAGTGAAAATGAGTAACCTTTATGTGAAAAAAATGTATATAAACAATAAAATAATAACAATAAATTCTAGGCTGATATAGCCAATGATCAGTCCAAAGTGAAATGGAAAAGAGGAAAATGTGCAAAAGTGATTGAAAGCAATAATAGCACACAAGAAGCAGCACAGTTCCAATTAGGAGTTTGATTCCTCAGCAAGGAATAGCGAGTCAACATCTATTGGTAAGAGTACCCAGTCTTTACCCCACACGGTGTGCATGCTCCTTGGTGATGGTTAATAAGAGTTAAACATCAGAAGAGGAGGTCTACATACTTGCTGAGGAATCAAACTCCTAATTGGAACTGTGCTGCTTCTTGTGTGCTATTATTGCTTGAATTAGAACGCCTATACCATGATGATTGAAATGTAATTAAAGACTCAATAGGTTCCAGCTGACATGCTTAGTATATATCTGTACGTTGTCATGTGAAACTCAGATGGATGTACTTGGTTATGAAGAAGGGCAATATCTAACAAGCCTGAAACTGTCAACCATGATATTCTGTAACTATGTAAGTTCTTCATTAAATTTTATTGTGCAGCAATCCCTTGGATGTTTATATATATATATATATATATATATATATATACTGTATAGGGGGCGTGGTCCGGACTCGGAGGAAGGCGGACGCATCCAGAGGGCGCTCCGGAGATCCAGAGACAATCCCCAGGCATCTGTCCTCATCAAAGCCCGGTGAGCATTGATACGCACCCAGGGGGCCTTCCATCATCCTCCCATATAGACCGAACTAAAAATTTCTGCCGCCCGTGGCCGACCGCCGCGGTGCCCTGAAATTTAGGCCGCGGCTTCAACCGTGCCTAGGCCGCAGTATCCTCCGAGGCTTTACAGCCTCCATCCAGCCCTCACATTTCGCTCCGGACCCCGAGGCAAGGCAATGGGGACCTCTCATCCCCCCCACATTAAACTGGGCCAATACTTTACATAGGCCCACTCATCTACCCGAGACATCCGCAAATTGAGGCCGAGGCCTCATCCGTGACTAGGTCGCAGCGTCTGGAACAGCCACCCAGGCCCCCATCCACCCATCCAAAAATTATAAACTCTCCAACCAGGGGGGTCTGGACGAGCCCCGCTTACTGATGGCCGCCTGAATTGTGCACTACTGCATAGTGGAGCTTCATTAGCCGTCACAGGAATCCACTCCACCCTTAACTCACTCCCAGCCATGGGGAAAAATGACCATCCTACCACAGCCTCTCGCAATTCAAAAGAACAGTCATCGCAACCACCTGGAAATATTCCAGCATTGTTCCAATTAGCAGGAGGGGACAGTCGCACATCCACTGAGATGGAGTTAGAATCTCCGGTCGGATCCCAGATCCGGGCAAATACACAGCAGAAGTCCGCATACCCTGCTTCATCCAGCCCGCTCTGTTTGAACGACCTACAAGCAGTGGCGGCAGATATAAAAGCCACCCTGACAGCCGCCATATCTGACCTCAGGGCTGGCTTACATACAGTCTCCATGAGGATGGGAGTAGTGGAACAAACAACAACCCGCCATGCTGATGCAATCAGACAAGTTCAAAGATCCACAGATTTAAACCTCTCACACATAATCGATATGCACAGACACCTGGAAGACCTCGATAATCGTGGAAGGCGTCATAACATATGCACTGAAACGATTGAAAAACATCAGATCGAACAGACTGCAGTGGGGATCTTCAACGATCAAAGAGAAAGGCCTGCAGACTTCCCCACTAAAATAGAGAGAATCCACAGAGCACTAAGACCCAGAGGATGGGAATCTGACCCCCATAGAGACATTATTTGCTGCTTAGTGAACTTCTCACAAAAAGAAGCAATCCTCAGAAAAGCCAGAGACCGCAATAGAGTGCTCTTTAATGGTTCTGAGATCAAGCTGTTTCAAGACCTCTCCACCATAACCTTGAATCACAGGAGAGCTTTGCGCCCCCTGCTGGACCAACTCAGAACAAGAGGCATCCCATACAGATGGAAGTTCCCCTTCTGTCTGTCTGCTACCTGGAGAGGTCATTCTGCTCATCTAAGAACCCCCCATGACTTACACGCCTTTTGTGAAATGCTCAACATACCAGAATGGTACAGCACATTCTCCATTTCTGAATCATGGATCGAAGTTTCTAACAACTCCACCCCTAGAGCTCAAAGACACAGAGAAAGACGCCGTAGAAACTCTGACCCACCTCCTCTTCACCCTAACCGCAGAGAAGATGCTCCTAGGAGCCCTGGCTCATCCCCACCACATAGGAGAGGCCGAATAGATGCTTAAGTTGTCCAATCTTTAGGTAGAGAACTCTACTCCTACCCTCAGTTCATACTCATTCTGGATAATCAATCCGCTGATCGATACACTGTCAAAGGTTCCACAAAGCCATCTTGCACCTTTATGGATAACCAGAGTATACTTACCTTTTTCCTTTTTGATCGCAGATAACACTTATCATTGATCCTGTTGCATTCCACAAGACTCGCCGGATAGCTTTCTACACATAAGCATGGTATTGCTCTTCCCATACCCTCTTTATCTTGGCAATCATCCATGATGAGCCCAATGGTGAGTTTCAATTTTTTCCTCCTGACCTGCGAGACAAACTGACTTCATGGTCTCACCCTTCTCCCCCCAATCAAAACGCCTATCAAGGCGCTCACTCAATGCTAGGAACCTATCATGCTACGAGTCTCTATTCCTGGTCTATCTACAAAAAATGTAAGCTCCGACCCAGACTGAACGCTTTAATGATCACACTTTCTCCATCATCGCAGGCTTTTTATAGCATCACAGTTATTCTGATAATTCTCTAAATTTTCGCCTAATAACCACAAACTGGTGTTACGATATAAATGTGATATCCAATATAGTCTTAAATTAGCCAGATGGTTCTGAGAATTGCACTCTACCGAATGTTGGGACATTATTGAGACTTCATTAACCAATTAAGATGTTATATGCATTGTTTGTGTTCTCTCTTTCCATTGTTACCTTAGATCCTAAGCTTCAGGGCTCTGTTCTCAACGCCTTACCAAGAGCGATCACCCAAACTCTTTAGAAACTTCAAATGTAAGTAATGTTATGGTTCTACACGGTTTTTGTCTTTGACTCAGGTTATCTAGTTCAACTTGGGGCTAACCATATTTCCTCTGACATCTCTGGGGGGGAGTGCCTTTGTGAGTCCTTGACCTCCCAAAGGGAGGCATATTGTGTGGACCCTCCGCTCCCCCTCCAAACGATGCAGCCCTGAAGAAGCCTAGACAACAGATAGTTTGCAAAGACTCTATTACAGCCTCCTACATTAAACACCTACCCCTCAGACTGTTTCTGACTATCCAGAATTATACCAGATTGTCCCCTCCTAGGCTTTAATGCACCACATCGATTTGAGTTCTTTTTGTTTTTTCTATGTGTATAGCATAAAAGGTAAAAGGTCTATTTATCCCCATAGGGTACTATAATTATTCCACAGGTCATCATCTATACAGTCCCCATCTCCATTTCCTCATCAAAAGTATTCAGTGCACATCATGCATCGGGTAACGGGTTTCCACTCCAATAGCATACCCTACGGGTACTGGAAGCCTGTGCTAGCATTTCTCCTGTGGTGTTGCTATCAGTGTGTGAAGAGTGGGAGAAGAGGGTTGCATTGACAATCCAACACAATGGGCAGCACATTGAACAAATTTTATAAGTGGTCAGAAACTTGTAAATAACTCATGAAAAAATAAAGTTACGTTAAAACCAAGCACACCATTGTTTTTCTTGTGAAATTCCCAATAAGTTTGATGTGTCACGTGACCCTCTTCCTATTGAAAAAACAAAAGTTGGATTCAAAATGGCCGACTTCAAAATGGCCGCCATGGTCACCACCCATCTTGAAAAGTTTCCCCCCTCACATATACTAATGTGCCACAAACAGGAAGTTAATATCACCAACCATTCCCATTTTATTAAGGTGTATCCATATAAATGGCCCACCCTGTACTTAACCATCATACATAAACATTTTCCTGCCATTATTCTAGGAAGATTAGCTGGTCTATTTCTCCCTCCGGACTTCCTGCCATCCATCCTTCCCATCTGTCAGACCCTCCCTTCTCCTATCCTATCTCACTCTACCTACTTATCTCTCCTCCCCTGTACTTGTCTTAATATCTAGAAAGATAATATATAGAAAGTATTATTTTACTGAAAGGGTGGTTGATGATTGGAATAAACTACCAACAGAGGTTGTGAGACAGTCAACAGTAAATGGCTTTAAACATGCTTGGGATAAACATAAATCCATAGTCAAACAACAAGGTTAATGTAAAAAAATATATATATAAAAAAATAATAATAAATAAATAAAAAAAATAAATAAATAAATAAATAAAAATAAATAAATAAAAAGGGGCAGACCCGATGGACTACTCAGTCTTTTTCTGCCGTCACTTTTCTATGTTTCTATGTTTCTATGTTTCTATCTCCAAGATTTAACCTCACCTTTCATACTGCCTGCCATTGGAAACAAGCTTCAATAGCTTTCTTTGCCCCACCAGAATACATTAAGCTTACAATATCTATCACATTCAATTGTTGAATGGGCAAACCACTGACAAGCAACAATGACAATACCAATAACGATCCAAACTCCTCTCTCGTTGAAACTCTCTCAATTACTTAGGGAATGCCATAGGCTGAAAGCAAATGTGGCTTTAATTCAAGAAACTCATTTTCTTGAAGGGAAGATTCCAAACATCTCCGACAAGAACTTCACAAAGATATATCATGCCACCTACAAAGAATCGAAAGGTGTCAATACTCATCTCCAGACAAACCCAGTTTAAAATCACAGACTCCTTGAGCGACCCACTAGGAAGCTACATCTTCCTTAAGGGCACCCTTAACAACCGAACCATTACAATCGCCAATATCTATGCACCTAATACCAAACAAGTAGCCTTTTACAGACAGATAACTGACCTCCTGACAGCGTTCTCAACAGGTATCCTCATACTGGGGGGGAGACTTTAATGTCCCCATGAACCCTATCATTGACTCCTCCTCTGGTACATCCTTTTTACCATACAGGGCACTAAGGCAAATTAAAAAACAATTGCGACAGAGTCTCCTGTTACATGATACCTTGAGAACTCTTAATCCACAAGAAAAAGATTACACATTCTTCTCCCCTCTGCAATAAAAAAATACTTGAGAATTGACTACTTTTTTATCTCGCAACCTGACCTATCCCTTCTTCAAAACGCCACAATTGAACCCATGACTTTATCAGATCACCCTCCAATTACTGTCACTCTGACCTTTCCAGAAATCATAAATAGGACCAAGGCATGGAGACTCAACTCCGCCTTACTAAACGACCCCACAGTAATTACCAACACCTCTACATGCCTCCAAGAATATTTTGCATTAAACTATACACCTGACATGTCGCCTCTCAACCTTTAGGAAGCTCACAAATGTGTAGCTTGGGGGCGAATTTATAAAAATAGCCTCCAAAAATAAAAAGATCCAGCAGGCAAAAATCGCCACCTTAATGTCACAGATTAGCTCGCTAGAATTGTCACACAAGAGAAACCAAGCTATTGCAACATACAGAGATCTGATATCTGCAAGACAACTCCTCATAGAGGAACTAAACTTGTAAGTGAAAAGACGCTATATCTTACGACATAAGATTTATTACGATCAGGGTAATAAAAGTGGTAGGTTGCTAGCTAAGGCGGTACAAAGTAAAAAGTCAGCCGATACAGTCCATCAGATAAAGGACAAACACGAAAATATTCACTCTTCCAATGATAAGATAGCCCTCCAATTTGAGAATTACTACCGTTCACTGTACAACATTCCTTCCAACCCCAAATGCCCTACAGGATCAGACCTACGGAATCGCTTTATCCAATCATTCCTCTCTGACAATGGTATCTCTCCCATCTCGGAAGAAGTATCAAATAAAATAAATACACCCATTTCGGAAATGGAATTTGTGACGGCAATTAAGGAAATGAAAGTAGGCAAAGCCCCCGGCCCCGAAGGCCTCCCCCTACAATACTATAAAACATTCATGAACATACCCAAACCCCCCTATCTCTCTTCTTTTCACACACTCAGCCCTGAAACCCAAATCCCCCCACACCTTCTTGAAGCTCATATTGCAGTTATTTCCAAAGAGGACAAAGACCCATCCCAAGTCTCAAACTACCATCCCATATCCCTCATCAACGTAGACATTAAGATTTTTGCAAAGATCTTGGCGAATCACCTCTTGCCTCTCCTTCCCTCCCTAATTTCACTAGATCAAGTTGGATTCATACCGGATAGAGAGGGTAGAGATAACACCATTAAAGCTTTAAACATTCATCATTGGCTCAACTTGAACAAGAAGCAAGGCTTCTTCCTCTCTTTAGACGCAGAAAAGGCATTCGACAGAGTGGCCTGGGATTCCCAAATTAATGCTTTCATATATCAAAACCCTCTATTCCTCCCCCGCTTCCAGAGTCCATGTAAATGGCCACCTGTCGGACGTCTTTCATCTTAAAAATGACACTAGGCAAGGATACCTGCTTTCCCCGATCTTATTCGTTCTATCCCTTGAGCCCATTCTAAACAAAATCCACCTCAACCCCAATATAAAAGGGATTACCATTGCAGAACGCTCATTCAAATTAGCGGCCTTCGCTGACGACCTCCTCTTTCTCCTCTCAGAGCCCATTACCTCTCTTCCAAACCTGCTAAAAGACCTAGATCTCTTCCACCAAATTTCTAATCTAAAAATTAACCACTCTAAATCATTTGCCCTGAACATAACCCTCTCCCCTGAAACAGTTCACCTATGCCAAAGCAACTTTCCCTTTAAATGGGCCAAGGACTATGTTACCTTCCTGGCAATTAAACTGCCACAATCCCTTTCCAACCTCTTCCACTTAAACTTCACTCCAATCCAAAAAGAGACTAAAGAAGATCTAAAGAGATGGAATATACTCAATTTTTCATGGTTCAGTAGAGCATTACAAATGTAAAATGACATTTATCCCTCGTTTCCTTTATCTTTTCCAAACCATCCCCATTAAAATTCCTATATCCTTCTTTAATACCTTCCGCCAACTCTGCTCTTCTTTTATCTGGCGCAACAAGCAACCCAGAATTAGATTTGACAAACTAACCCTTCCTAAAAATAAAGGTGGGATTGCCCTCCCTGATCTTCGTAAGTATCACCTAGCAGCTCTCCTTACCCGTATTGTGGATTGAAACTTACACGGTTCTGTTAAAGACTGGGTCACTCTTGAACAACTCACCTCATCACAGAGCCTAAGAAATTCACCTTGTCTACATCTTCAACATATCATCCCTCAAAATAAACAACACCCACTAATCGGCCCTACCTTTGCCGCATTTCATAGTTCAAATAAAAACTCCAACTCCAAGCCATGGCTCAGTCCCTTAACCCCCCTGAGAGGGAACCCAGACTTCCCACCAGGCCTGAACAAAAACTTCCTTTTAAACATTTGGCCCCAAAGAGACATACTAGCTTCACATTTCTATAAAAGGAATGCTTTCATAACATTTGAAGAGTTAAATGATTTCCTATCACCCAACCATATCCCTTGCTGGACTTACTTGCAGGTCAGGAATTTCTTAAACACACCCTCTAACATTCAGTTCTGGACTCGGAAAACATCCACCCTCGAAGACCTCTGCTCTAAAAAATCTCCCCAAAGACACATCATCTCTGCTCTGTACTCCTCTACATTTGAGAACCTCTCAGCTTTCTCAGGCTCTGCATGCAGAGCCTGGGAACAAGACCTCGAAAGATCCTTATCACCAGACGACTGGGAACTCATATGTACCTACACCCACAAAGGATCTCTCAATGTTGCTACTCAGGAGTGCAGTTTTAAAATCATGTCTAGATGGTATAGAACCCCGGAACTCCTTAACAAATTCTCAAACACCATGCCAAACAAATGCTGGTGATGTAAGGATGACATAGGGTCCTTTCTTCATATCTGGTGGTCATGCCCCCATATCCAAAAGTTTTGGAAGATGGTACACAACACTATACACCAAGTCACAGCGGAGATGCTGGAATTTTCCCCTGCCACATATTTGCTTCACCATTCCAATATTCCAAAGAAACGTTACATTAAAACTCTAATAACGTTCATGATTAACACAGCCAAACAATGTATTCCGTATCACTGGCAATCCCCAAACATCCCAAAAACC
>BLSH010185048.1:238519-252846 GCA_018402905.1 Glandirana rugosa
CGTGGACTTTGATGCTTATGACCTTCGGACACGATCGTAAAGAGGACACCACAACGATAGTCACACACTACTCACCCTCTTCTCCCAACGTATACAGGGTGGGCCATTTATATGGATACACCTTAATAAAATGGGAATGGTTGGTGATATTAACTTCCTGTTTGTGGCACATTAGTATATGTGAGGGGGGAAACTTTTCAAGATGGGTGGTGACCATGGCGGCCATTTTGAAGTCGGCCATTTTGAATCCAACTTTTGTTTTTTCAATAGGAAGAGGGTCATGTGACACATCCAACTTATTGGGAATTTCACAAGAAAAACAATGGTGTGCTTGGTTTTAACGTAACTTTATTCTTTCATGAGTTATTTACACATTTCTGACCACTTATAAAATGTGTTCAATGTGCTGCCCATTGTGTTGGATTGTCAATGCAACCCTCTTCTCCCACTCATCACACACTGATAGCAACACCACAGGAGAAATGCTAGCACAGGCTTCCAGTATTCGTAGTTTCAGGTGCTGCACATCTCGTATCTTCACAGCATAGACAATTGCCTTCAGATGACCCCAAAGATAAAAGTCTAAGGGGGTCAGATCGGGAGACCTTGAGGGCCATTCAACTGGCCCACGACGACCAATCCACTTTCCAGAAAACTGTTCATCTAGGAATGCTCGGACCTGACATCCATAATGTGGTGGTGCACCATCTTGCTGGAACTATGATGTCGGTGATAGGGAATTGCTGGCCATCAAGTCGGCTTTGGACGAATGGCAGTACCTCCTGGAAGGAGCAGCTCATCTGGTATTGGTTTTTACTGACCATAAAAATCATAAAAAACCATATGCTGTGAAGATACGAGATGTGCAGCACCTGAAACTACGGATACTGGAAGCCTGTGCTAGCATTTCTCCTGCGGTGTTGCTATCAGTGTGTGCAGAGTGGGAGAAGAGGGTTGCATTGACAATCCAACACAATGGGCAGCACATTGAACACATTTTATAAGTGGTCAGAAACTTGTAAATAACTCATGAAAGAAGAAAGTTATGTTAAAACCAAGCACACCATTGTTATTCTTGTGAAATTCCCAATAAGTTTGATGTATCACATGACCCTCTTCCTATTGAAAAAACAAAAGTTGGATTCAAAATGGCAGACTTCAAAATGGCCGCCATGGTCACCACCCATCTTGAAAAGTTTCCGCCCTCACATATACTAATGTGCCACAAACAGGAAGTTAATATCACCAACGATTCCCATTTTATTAAGGTGTATCCATATAAATGGCCCACCCTGTACAATCTTTCTAAAAAAAAACTTTATGAAACAAAAAAATATATATATACTGTATACATATTGTGAGGATTAGCTTTTGTGGGGATCACCTCTCCTGGGATAAAGGAAGTTCAGACAACAGGTTTTTGAATGTCTGGCTTGCAGCCAGGTTTATTTGAAAAGGGTTGCAAGTGCAAAACAAGCAAAACAGCAAAATAAATCCTTGCCTCTCCTGCACTAACTAACACAGCCCAGTTCCTAACTGAGGGGTGTCGGGCTTCTCCCAGACACCCATAAAACAGAAACAAATGCCTTTTTCTTTCAGTCCATAAGCAACAGCTCCTTGAATCAGCTCTCTCAGGCTGATCGTTCTCAGAGTCCAACATTTGGGAGAGAGGTGGCTTGTCCATGCTGTAAGACCACTAATGCACCCGTTGAGCCCAGGCGTGCGAGTATCCATAAAACAGAAACAAATGCAAACTGTTTTCTCTCTCCGGCACTAACTAACACAGTCCAGTTCCTAACTGAGGGGTGTAGGGCTTCTCCCAGACACCCATAAAACAGAAACAAATGCAAACTGTTTTCTTTCAGTTCATAAGCAACAGCTCCATGGATCAGCTCTCTCAGGCTGATCGCTCTCAGAGTCCCAGGGCAGAGTAAACCTGTGCTCTCTTCCTAGTTATTTAATCAACACCTGAGAGTGGACTCTAGTGGACCACAAAATCTGATTCAGAACCAATCCTGCCACTGTGGTTGGTAAAACCTGGGCCGGATTCCGCTTTAGTCCATTCCAAATGAGCCCATACAAGGCAACACATAGAGTCCATCTATGACTTGGCCTTGCATAACATCACTATATATATATATATATATATATATATATATATATATATATATATTACAATAAGAAAACGGAAAAGATTAAATTATTATAAATCACCTTGAGGATACTAAAGAGGGTGTTATTCATATAAGTAGGTGGGGTATATGATCCCAATCATGCTCTGGGCAGCCCATGGGGGATAAATGGCTCATTGCTGGCACAAAAAATGTACCAATCACAACATTCTGCAACATTATAAGCCTCCTTGATTCTGGAAATGATAAATAATAAGTACGTAATAATAATTACCTAACATTATTGCACACCAAGGTTTGGCAACAACCAAGTGGTGAGCAGCCATGTAATTATTCAGAAGGTAAAAAACATCTGGGAGATAATATAAATGATAATCAAGAGCTTGTTGCATTGAAAAACCAACAAGAGGAAAAAACATGCCAGAAATATCAATCCAAAGCTTGCTCTGGAAAAAAAATGCCACAAAGGGTGATCTGCATCCATGTATGTGGGAAAGAACTGGTATGAAGTGAAAAAGCCATTATACAGGAGAACTCAAAAAAGCTCCCGCCACCCACCTCCCCCGGGATGAATTGGCCATCTGACCAAACAGTGATGCCAAGAAGGTTTGGGCAGGCTTCTTACTTATTCACATGAGCGTGCTTCCAAATATGGAACCCGCTGCTGTGGACAGAAGCCTGTGCTAAATAGACCCAGAGCCCAAACTTCCGGTAACGAAACGTCATATCCAAATGTCATTAATTTCACATCCACCAAAGTGGCAGAAGGAAATAGCAATAAAGGCTCCTCCCACCTGCATTCCACATTGGAGCAATTATTAGGAAGCTGATCCACAGTGCAGTCCATGCCAGTAAAAACTTTAGAACAGCATATGGATTTGGATGTAAAATTATAAATAAGGACACAGGCCACAAGAGCCTAAAAGGGAAAACACCAACAAAACCTGCAAAAAAACCCACAAAAAACACTTCCACATTCTTATTACGTTTGCCAAGTATTTCCATGAGGTTAACAAAATTTAATAATAACATCTAAACATATACATAAAAGACACATCCTGGCCACCCGTATACTAAATCTAACTACAGCATTAAATTGTACGGATGGCTGGCCAACTCAGATTTCTTTCTCTTTAAGGAAGGGATTGTAACTAATGTCATCATTGAGTTCCCATTTCATAGTTTCCCTCAAATTAACAACCCATTTAGCTTCTTCTTGTAATTATTTATTATCAATATCTCTGCCTTGTGGGGCAAGATGTATTCAGGTGAGGGCTTAAAACTGGAGAGTGTCCAATTTGTATATAGTATATGGTGTTTGGCAAAGTGTTTCGCCACTGATTTGTGCAATATTCCTACATTAATATCATCTACTATAGGGACAATCTCCAGCATGTGCTGGTGCCCTAGCATATATCAGTGCTGCTGCCCATAGTGATGTGATGTTCAATTTTCATAAAAAATACATTTAAACGGGGATTAAGAAACAGGATCCACATCTACATCTCTCTTAAGATTATTAGTTTTACAACACAAGTAAGTTAATTGTATATTTGCCAAACTAAATTGGACCCGTTCTATGCTCACAATGGGCCTCAAAACTCCAGCCTAAAGGAAATGTAGTTTGCCAGGTTCTTCTAAATTGCATATAAGCATAAACTGGTGAAGGCAATGACTCTCTCCTGGCCACCTTGAGCTTCTGAGAGTACAGCCCCTAGGCCTTGAGTACTGGTGTCATTTCTTAGCTGGAAGGCAAAAGTCAGCAAAGACCAGCATGGGGGCTGACAGCAGTTGCTACTTTAAGAAATCAAACTTAGCCCATTGTTCTGATCCCCATATCACTTTAGTGTGCTCCTCCTTCCGGCCTGCCTCATTAAGGATTTTTTTTAATTAGAATAATGGGTGCAGTGCTTGTTGAAATTCCGATAATATCCTGCCAGCTCCAGAAAAGTTCTCCCTTCAGTCATGGTGCTTGGGGGATTCTGTACCTGCCTTTACTATCTCAGGATTGGGGCATGTGCCTTTTCTGGAAATGACATGTCCTAGGTACTTGATCTAATGCTGGATTATATGACACTTCTTGGGTTTAACCTTTAGCCTATATTGCTGAAGCTAGGTCAAACAACATCTAAGTGTTCAGGATAGTTCTCATATGGTAGAAAACATTATGACATAATTTAGATAAATTAGAATGTTATCCAGATTCATGTCTCCGAGGCAATGTTCCATTGTCCTCTGGAATGTGGCAGGCATGTTGTTCAGGCCAAAGGGCATCCTTTTGAACTGGCACAGAATTCATGCTAATAATGAAAGCCAGTCATCCTTGGCAACTGATGGGGATCTGGCAATACCAGCGTAGTGGTGAGCTGTACTGCTCGGTGTTTGGTTTAAGTAGGGTTCAATGGAATTCAAAGTAGTTCAGATACTGAATCTAAACCCCAATGCAATCAATGGGATCCGAATCTTTGTAAATGTCACTTTTGCTGTAGCACATCTTGGAACAGATTTTAATGGAGACTCAAAAAAAAAAGGGCGAGGTTCTCTAAAAATCCATACCATGCCCTTAATCTGAGTATGCAGCCTGGCTAGCCAGGAAAGGGGTAGTGTGTGCCCCCCTCCTGAACCATACCAGGTCACATGCCTTCAACACAGGAGGGTGCCTTGCCAAGGGGATCATCCTTGCAAGGCATCATGCCCCTATTTTGAGCTGATGAAAACAAGGATCTCGTCCCCAAAAACTTATCAGGGGGGCTTAGCACAACCTGCAAGCCCTCTTTAATAACAATAATATCACCCCCCCCCCCCCATGAAAGAGCATAGGGTACATAGTTGTCTTTCTTAGCAGCCAGTGACTAGGAATGAGCCAAAGGTTAATGCAAACCTTTGGCTATGTAGCCTCTATTTGACAGGATCCAAAAATTATTATATTATTAGGAATTATATGCAAACTTGTTTCATTCTTGCTGTAGGATGTGCTACAAAAAAGTGAAATTTACAAAGAAAAAGTTGATACAGTTTAAATGACTGGCAAATGAATCTCCATTACCAACCTCTTGATTCTTCTATTTAGACAAAGTTGTTGAGTTGTTGCAAAGATAAAAAAATACAGACCTTTAGGGGTCTGTTATGTATTTTAGGATTTTGGGGGACCTTTGGGGACTGTATGTCTTTTTTTTTTCTTTTTCTTTTCTTTTTAGCATATCTGGGGGTCTGTATGCCGTTTTCTCTTTTTCTTTTCTTTTTAGCATTACCACCTCACAGGGTCATCGGTTTAAATCCCAACAATGACACTACCTGCACAGAATTTTCATCTTCTCCCTGTGCCTGCATGGGTTTCCTCCCACACTCTAAAGACTTGCTGGTAGGTTAATTGGCTCTTGTCTAAATTGGCCCTAGTATTTGTATGAATGTGAATTAAGGACCTTAGACTGCAAGGACTGATGTGAATGTATAATAAAGATTTAAACCACTGCATAAATTGACGCCGCTATATAACTACCTGTAATTAATAAATAATGTATCTCCCATTGACTTCAACGAGGTTCAGGTTCAGTGTCCAAACTTATTTGAAGTTCACTGAACCCAGGACAGTTGGGCTTATTACTAGTAGGGAAGTGAGTGGCTGAGCTAGAAGAGATAATAATTAGACATTCCCAGGAGAGGACTGTGACATCAGCTGACAGTGGGCTTTGGCCAGCTGTTGGCTGATTCTGAGTCACAGGAGAGCAAAGGTAAGTGCACTCCTGTGACTCAGAAGAATACTTCTCTATAAAAAAAAGTTTTAAGACATTATTTCTATTATTTTATTTACTTTTGCATATTTTTAACTTAAATTGTTATCTAGATTATTCTGTGCTGGCATGGTGGATGTATTTTTCTGTGCAGCTCAAAGCATTTGACCTATTCCATCCCATTCTCCACCCACAGAGAGATCATGTGTTGTTGCTCTGTGGAGAGTGCAGGCCAGATTTGACGTTTGAGCAGCTGGGTTAACCTTATCAAAGCTTTCAAACTATTGGTCTTCATTTGCATATTTAGTTGACCTAGAATATTTTTGATGTTCCTCACAGTTAATAGTTGGATATCAGTTTTATTTATTTCACACTATAAAGTGAATAGGAACCCACTTATGTAATGGAGATACCTATAGAAGAAGAACCATTTCCTGTTTTCTGGCCCATGAAACTTCAGAAATTAAAATCAACTATCACTTGTCATTTCTGCATAGTAATTTTAACAGGTGTGTGTAAAAGAAATGTAAGACATGCTCTCTACCATCTTTCCCTCCGCCAGCAAATGATTACTTGTCCAGCCATCCTTTTTATGTTCTTTAATGTTTTGATATATATGTTTCATTAAGGTACCATCTGTTAGTGTTCAAGGAAAATGGCATCCAGGCTATAAAGTGAGAATATTTGAAAAGGTCTATAATAGAGATTTATTTACCACAAGTACTCATGTTTTTATATTGAAATGTGCAACTTGAACACGTTATGAAGCATAAATAATCAATGTCATAGTGAAAGTGATCTCTTTGTGAAATTAAACAGAGCTTTTTTAAGTAAAATAAAATAATTGTGCATCATGTTTTTCAGCTACTTAATTAAGACAATTAACACTGAGGAAAAAAATGCAACTGCTTTGATAAAAATGCACTGCAAGCGAATGAAACGTGTAAAAATGAAAGCTCAAATCCAACTAACAAGTAAAACTGCTTAGGCTATCCTGGAAATGAAACTACCATGAAAACATCAGAAAGTTCCCTCAATTGCTTTTTTCAAGAATTAGTGTATGCACCTTTGGAGATAGCTTAAAGTAGATCAAAGCCCAATCACTAAAATAGCATATAAACTTTATGATGTTAACGTAATTTCAAAAGTTGTCATTAGTCTATTTTAGGCCTTAGTCTTTTGACCACATATATATTTGGTCATAATAACTATAAAACTACCTCCCCCTACTCCCTCCTTGACATCCTATGCTCCTATATGTATATGTGCACGTATATCTATCTATGTGTGCACTTATGTACGTACTCCTATGTGCTTTTTACAACTGCACCATGTATTCTTTGATCCCTGTAGGACAGTTTCCCATGTTTTCACCGGTCTTTGTGAGCGGTCCTGTTATGACCAAACGACAGTTCCCCTTGTTCCCGGGTTTTAAGCATCTCCCTATTGGCAGTTTGGTGCTGTGATATTATGTTCAATTTATATTTTTACCTCTATGCATATGGGTAAGTATCCCAGGGTAATTATTGGTGACATTCATGCATGCACATATTGTTATCCTCTGTATTTTCGAATATGTATTCACTTACCTGTTGTTGTAGATACATTTTTGCCATGTATATTTGGCTAAACTACATGTATCATTACCTCTGTACTTTGAAATAGTGCGCCATTATTGTTTTATTAGAAACGTTTTGTCTGCAATTCTCAGCTTCCCCTGAAGAAGATAAGCAACAAATCTCCTTTCGAGAGTTGTTTCTTCACTAGAGGCCCCTCTTGTTGTCCTGTATAAGTATTGCTTTACAGTGTTTCCTGTACATGTATAGTGCAATTGGTTTTATGTGTATTTTTCAAGATAGTGACTGAATATTTTATATATTTCAATAAAATTTCATATGTTTTATATACTTCAGTACTCCATTTTGATTGAACATTCACCCTAAAAATCCCATTGGGGCTGTTCCTATAGTTTTTCAGTCTATTTTAGGCTGCAGCTTTACTTAAAAGTATACCTAGTGATCCTGCCATGAAAATTCTTGTTCAGGAATTTCCCTGTACCAAATGTCTCCCTAATGCACCCTAGTAGAGACTAAAACCAGCCATACAGTCAGTTATTGCAATGGTATGGTCTCCTGTTGGCACTTTTGGAGAGCTGGTCTAGAGCACTGAAGTGCAGCTGATTCTGGAGAAAAGTATTGTAGTCAGGAAGTGGCTGATTAAGGTTGGAGGAAATAAGCAGCACTGAGCTACAAAAAAGAATCAAAACAGTTGAAAACAGTATTTTTTAAAAGAAAATTACAATTGTTTATATATCTGTATACAGAGACTGAGATGACAAGGGTGGCTTCTTACACAGTTCCTGTCCAACTTACACTGAATGTTAAGACAGGGGCAGCAGGGGCAAAGAAAAGGCACAAGGTCCAAGGTGTGGACACTGTGAGCAGGAACTTGGGATTGCTGAAATCTGATAAGCACAGGTATAGCTGGTGATGCACTGTGGAAACACCAAGTCCAGTTAATGATGGAGTCAGGTCCCACACCTGGGGTAACAGCCGAATGAAAGGACACCAGGACATAGGCAGAACAAGGCTGGAGACCATACAGAAAAGAACAAGTGTAGAGTTCCTGTTTAAATAGGCTTCTTGGCAGCAGTGGACGTGCATATGTTTGGGTAATAATGAATGTGCAGTCCCTCTTCTATGCTCATCTAAATGTGCACACCTATGCCTTTGTGTACAATTAGCCAGACATTCCTACTTAGCCTGGCAGCTGGTGCTGTGTTTCGTGACATATACAGTACATTATTAAACTAAGAGTAATCCAACTAGGCTTCCTCTGATTGACTAAGGTTAAGAGAATAACATCATCTGCCTGCCTCCCTACTTTAGCCAATCAGAGGAAGCCTTGTATTCATTCATTCACTTACAGAACCTATTACCCCATCCTTACAGATCACATGGTTTGATTACAATGGGGTAAAATATATCACAGACAACAGCAATTTCAAGGTCTTGCACTGTCAATCATTTTTTTATTTTGCTGACTATTGTTGAAACACACAAAAAAAAGCAAAAAAACATGTCCAATGTAACAATATCATATTTAAAATAATCAATGTCAGTTTTATTGAACATGAAAAAATTAAAAAAACAATGCTTGTACATAAAACATTCTGACTGATGTAAATTACTAATGTGTCACTGTATTCTTTCTACTACCCCATGTTCCCATATGTACTCTTGACCTAATTGGATAAATCTTCAATTTCTTAAATGGGAAATGGCCCAACACGTTTCAAAGCACTTTCCTCAGGGGAAAGGGGTAGAACATATTTTTTGATGTAACATATAGAATATATGAATGAAATGCAGTCTTTTTGACCACTCAATAAATAAAAGCCTGAATTTAGCTCAACCTGCACCCGTCAAAAATATATGTATGAAAACTCACTACACGCACGTGTTAATAGAAAAAGTATTTATTGGTAGAAAAAATTAATGATAGAAACATACATGATATGTTAAAATATAACATTTAACACCTATGATACACTGATGAGTCTGTTACCGGACTGATCGGCCTTTGAAACAGCTGGCAAAAGACCAACAAAACCAGTCAGGCATCTCACCTCCCCCCTTTTCTCCATTCCTGGTACCCCCTTCAGCCTGTTACTGCGGGACGTTCTCACATTGGTCTATGGCATGGATTACATCTCCAAAGGAAGGAATTATCTCTCCCTTCATCATTGATTGCTGACAGCCACTGAGCATACAAGGAGATTCTGATAAGTATACACATTTATTTAATGGAACTTATATATGCACTGTGACCTGTGGATTACAAATGGTGCTGTCAGGACCGGGATCAATGCATCATTTTGGGCAATAGGACTGTAGTGCGAGGGGGAATCATACATTCATAACTCTTAATGAGATTTTACTATGACTAACTGAGATATCCTGAATACAGACTACTATACCCCCTCTGGACCACTACTATAGCCCACACTTGTGGAACCCCGCACTCGCCATCATTATATACTTTCCATCTGGATATTTACCTACACCTTCCATCATTTCTGAATGCATTGTCACAGCTGTGCGATGTACAGTGACATGCTCCATCACCTGTCCAACTTTGATTGACATTCTATGGCCATAGACTATCTCCTTTAGTCTGTCTGGCATAGGCTAGGTCCCCACATTGGGACCACAATATTAGAAAGGGGGTCAGTAGGCAGGGGGATGACTAAGAGAGAGGGGGTTTAACCCAGTGTATGATAGGTGTTGAATGTTATATTTTAACATATCATGTGTGTTTCTATGATTTATTTTTTCTACCAATAAATACCTTTTTCTAATTACATGTGCATATAGCTGGTTTTCATACATATATTTTTGACGGGTGCAGGTTGAGCTAAATTCAGGCTTTTATTTATTGAGTGGTCATTGCTGTGAATCACCAAATAGTTCCCTCCCATTTATTTGCATACTCCTTATTTTACTTTCAAAAGTTTTATTGTATTATACAGATCATTATAAACAAGAATGCATAAGCAAGTACATGTATCGTAAAATTATGACATTAGAGTTACTAGAGACAATCAAAGAGATCTTTGAGATGCCTCAGAGAAGGAACATGTTCATATATAAAGTGGGTCATCCCAGTCCACATCCAGCACCTCTTATGTGATCTATCTGTGACGGAAGAGGACTGAGAGCCCCTTGACATTATGTGAGGAGGCCCGCATTCAAAGTGAGGTTATTATCTATCAAGGGCTTCTCCAGAGGTACCTGTCAGAGTAAATTAGCTCCATGAACATAATAATCCGAAGTAGACCTTCCTCTTGGAATAAGAAGAAAGGAGCAAAAACATTTAAGCTTGTGGGCATCTCGAAAGACATTAGAGCAGGAAGTTAGAGCAAGAGAGAAAAACGTTGGAGAGATAGAATAGATGGCCAGTAGAATAGAGAAAGAATAGAAGACCAAGAGAGAGAGGGTAGCGGCCCAGGGGGAGAACCACCCCGCAACTCTAGTTAAGGAAGAGATTCAGAGTGTGAGCTCAATTCGTAGGTATCGTGCCCAAGGTTCCCAGATTGATTCTCATTTAGCAGTGGAATCCAGTAAAATACGGACCATTTTCTCTTGAGCCATGACCCATGAGATCTTTCTTTTAGCTAACCCGACGACCGATGACCCGATAACCCGATAAAGAGGCTCTTTTCTGCTATGGTCATGAGAGCTAGGTTTAGAACAGCTCTAGCTGCGTCCAGTTTTGCTATTGAGACTGATGTTGGGTTACTCTTATGTCTGCTGCTCAGGGACGTGAATTCTCTGTCTAACTTGAAAACTTCAGCCTGTCTAGCTTTACAGATACTGGCGGACAATTGAATGAGTTTTCCCCTAATTGTGGGTTTGTGAGCTACCGATAGGGTAGAGGGAGAGATATCTGGGGTGTCATTTAGTTGAAAGTATTCTTGGATATAATTATCAATCTCACGGACATGGCAAGGGTTGCTAAGAATGGAAGCTTTCAACCTCCAGTTCCCCCTTCCCTGCGTGCCCGCAGACCTCTTCAGAAACAAGTAGAGCGTGGAATGGTCCGACCAGGCAGAGTCCTTAATGTAGGACTTTGATACCAATGGAATTAATTTGGAGGATATAAGAAAGTGATCTATCCTGGAGAATGAATTATGTGAGTTGGAATAATGAGTGTAGTCGTGTTTGGATGGATTCAGCTCCCTCCACACGTCAATTAGACCCTGATGGTTAAGTACTTTAGTTACCGCTAGGCTCTGCCTGGTGGGACGAATGTGGCCCTTCCCTAGTGGACGGGCTTTATCCAACCCTATGTCGAATGCTACATTGGAGTCGCTTCCAAATATGGTTGTGCCTTCAAGGAGGGGATCTAGGACTGTAAACATGGCTCGAAAATTTTTTCCCTGACCTGTGTTCGAAGCATAGTATGAGATTAGGGAGTAAAGGTGGTTGTCAATGTGGCCTTTGGCCAGTAAGTATCTGCTCCCAGGGTCCCTAAAAACAGAGGAAGTGACAAAGTTGCATCGTTTGGCGAATAGGATAGGCGTTGGCTAAATGAAAGATGGGGAACTTGGGGTGTATAAAGCCTGGCAAATAAGATTTGGGGAAGTGTGTTTCCTGCATGAAAAGGATATCAACTTTATCATTATGATAAAACTGGAGGGCTTTCCTGCGTTTTATTGCCGAGTTCAGCCCTTGTACACTATGTGAAGCGATGCGGAGATAAGAGTTTGGTAGGGTAGGGTCAGCCATGAAGCGAGAAGGATTGGGCTATCACTGAATAGCAGGCACTTACCCCAATCTGGATTAAGAAACCTGGAGACCATCGTTGAGAAGCTTCCCATCTGCTGAAGTTGGTTGTTGTTAAAAGATGCAGGTGCCCCTTGGTCGCAGAAAATGTAAAGGCATAGATTAGAGAAAAGGGAGAAAGAGAGGCAAAGATAAGAGAAATCATCAAAACAGAACAGAATACAGAGGATATTCTTGGGGGGGAGGACCCCAAGTCCTCAAATGCCAAAGAAAAATTTACTCCCCTCTTACGGAGGGGAATCCCGACCCGGGGAGAGAAAAGTTTTGTCTCCACGGGTGAGGGGGAGCGCATGAGTGCCGCTCCGGTAACTGAGCCCCGGAAGGGTAGGAGATAAACCTGTAACATAGTAATGAGTGCAGCAAGGCAAACTAAAACTGGGGAATGAGGAAGAACCCTAACCCGTGTCTGGAGGTGACCAAGAGTGTCCCAGGTTCTCCAGTCTTAGGGAGAGGCTGAGAACAGATGAGGGTAAAAAAGAAGATAAAAAAAAGTTTTTAGTGGATTGTTTCCTTTGTTATGAGAAACCAGTCTTCTTCATCCTATGTGGCCAATGATATTGGAGACATTACTGGACCGTGTTTCCTTGATGTGACCATTCTGATCGCCCAATAAAGAGATCAATAGATCATCTTGGGCATTTTAAAAGCTGTATTGTTCCTACCAGTTCTCTGTCAATATCAGATTGTCCAGTGTCTCATTACCCTACAAGTGGACATAGGGAGGTGGTCAGGCCACAGAAAGGGGTAGTCAATAAACAAGTGTAACCTTATAGGTGTATGACAAATGGATTTGGAGGTCCCAAGTGAGCAGGGGCCATTAGGCTAAAAAACTGGGGGACAAAAGGAGAGGAATACCGCTACCACGGTCGAAATTCAGGACCTTTCAGGGGGGGAGGCCATCCTTAGCCTTCTTGGATTTTGACTTCTGCCACAGGGGGGTAAGAGGGCTTGATGGAGGAGGACGTTTGGTGGTGAACGGAGTGGAGGTCTGCATTGGAGATGGAGGATCCTTGGATAGAATTCCCAGTTTCTGGAGAAGGAATTCACCATCTGAGAGGGAGGAAAATTTAAAGGATTTATTATTCAGTTCAAATTTGAGTCCAAAAGGGAATTGCCACCAGTATTTAATATTTTTCTGTTTCAGGACTGTCAGCAGAGGTTTAACCACTTCAGCCCCGGAAGGATTTCCAGCTTTAGGACCGGAGCACTTTTTTCAATTTGGCACTGCGCCGCTTCGAATGGTAATTGCGTGGTCATGCAATGCAGTGCCCAAACGAAATTTGCGTCCTTTTTTTTACCACAAATAGAGATTTCTTTTGGTGGTATTTGTTCACCACTGTGCTTTTTAATTTTTGCGATATAAACAAAAAAGGAACGAAAATTTTGAAAAAAAAATGATATTCTTTATGTTATTACAAAAATACAATTACCTAAATTTTAGTCTTAAATTTTTGCCAAAATGCATTCAGCCACATGTCTCGGGTAAAAAAAAAATGCCAATTAGCGTATATTTATTGCTTTGCGCAAAAGTTATAGCGTCTACAAACTAGGGTACATTTTCTGGAATTTCCGCAGCTTTTATTTTATTACTGCCTATCTCATTTCTTGAGGTGCTAAAATGGAGGGGCAGTACAAAACCCCCCAAATGACCCCATTTGGAAAGTAGACACCCCAAGGAATTTGCTGAGAGGCATGTTGAGGACAGTGAATATTTTATTTTTTTGTCATAAGTGATTGAAAAATGACCAAAAAAAAATTACACAAAGTTGTTACTGAAATGATATATTGCTCACATATGCCATGGGTATATGTGGTATTACACCCCAAAATACATTCTGCTGCTTCTCCTGAGTATGCCTTCACCCCACACTACCTATCTCAGTTTTGGAGGCCATGAAATGCCCAGATAGCACAACCCCCCCCCAAATTACCCCATTTTGGAAAGTAGACACCCCAAGCTATTTGCTGAGAGGCATGTTGAGTCCATGGAATATTTTATATTTTGCCACAAGTTTCGGGGAAATGACAATTTTTTATTTCACAAAGTTCTCACTAAATGATAAGTTACTTGAACATGCCATGGGTATATGTGAAATTACACCCCAAAATACATTCTG
>BLSH010185048.1:255548-268003 GCA_018402905.1 Glandirana rugosa
TTTGTTGGGAATAAAAAGTGTGGTGAACTTCTGGTTGAAGTGGTTTATGAGGGGCCGAATTTTGTAGAGCCGGTCAAATTCAGGGTCACCCCGTGGACGACTAAGTTCATTATCACTAAAGTGCATGAACCCGCAAAATCTGCTCGTACCGTGCCCTGGACATGCAAGCAGAGAACACGGGCATATGGTGAATTGGGTGCGTGGACCAATATGACCGCAATTCAGTTTTTTTAGTTATGCCCATGAGGAAGGAAAGGCCCAGAAAGGTCTTAAACTTTGGAACCCTGATTGGTTTCCAGTCTCTGGCAAGTATCAAATGGGGATTAATGGCGATGAATTGACCAGCATATAAATTGCTTTGGTCCACAATAGATCTATAGAGATCTTCCGTGAAATACAGCGAATAAAAATCAATGGCCGTAAAATCAGCTGTATTCACTGTGATTCCGGGTTGGGCAGTGAATGGGGGAAGTACGGGCGCTGCATCAGTAGTGAGTTGCCAATCAGGGTTTGCAAGCACGTCAGGAAGGGCACTATGGGTTCTGCAGGCCTGTGTTCATCTTCTTCGTAGCTGCAGGGCATTACTCGTGCTAGCCACACCAGCTTGTACTGCACTTATGGGACTCGCCACGTCACCATGTGATACTGCAGTGCTGGTTCGTCTACGTCCAGGGGGTACTAGGCCGCTGGTGCTTGCCAGGTCACCAGAATGGGTAGCAGCACTAGTGTTGGCTCTCTGCTGCATATGAGAGCCCTGCGGTTCACGCACATCAGTGACAGCAGAACAGGGTCTGGTACGCTGGCTCTAGCAGGGACCACAACTTCGTCGTTAGAGCTATCTGTTAGGGTGCCGCTGCTGTCTACAGGTTCATATGCTGAGCCTGATTCTGACAGTGAGACTTCCCCATCGCTCTCATCTGTCAAACTCAGCACATTGTAGGCCTCTAAGCTAGTGTACGTGTGGCCAGACATTTTGGGCTTTCTAAATTTGAAATGTACACTAGCGTGACTCACAGGCAAAAAAGCGCACCTGGTTGTCAGAGCCTGTTTCAAACGCTACCAAATTCACTGTCAGAATTCACAGGGAGCAGGCGTGATCTCTGCGAAGGCTGCAGATATGTGTAAAGTGTTTGGTAAGTGACAGCGATCTATTGATCCTGCACTTGGGTGGGCTGGGCTGGGCAGAGGGGCTAAACGCAGGTGTTAGCAGTTTTCTGGACTGATCCCGCTAACACTGCATTTTTTAGAACCTTAATCTAGTGGGGACGCTAATATATATCTGATCAGATCGCAGATATTGATCTGATCAGATACTACAATAATATCTAGCACCTACCTAATGTGTGTGCGTGCGTGTCAGAGTACCTCGCTATCTGACCCTGCCTGGCATTTACGTTGGCCCTAAGCACACTAAAACCTAACTGGGGTCACCGCCGGGCAATCGGGGGTTAAAACCTATAAAAAGTATTTACGGCGGGTAATCTGATTGAAAAAAAACAATCTATCTAGCTAGCATCATCCGTGACACTTATACGGTGATCACAGGTGACAGGGGGCAATGAAGGGGTTAAAAACTTTATTGGGGGGCAAGGGGGGTATTTTCACCTAACTAGGCCTAGTACTAGCCTAACCTAACACTGATTTAGCGTCACAAGGGTCACAAGTACAGCGATCAGTAAAAATCAGATCACTGCACTATATGACACTGTGACAGGGGGTGACAGGGAGTGAAAGGGTTATCTGGGGGGCGATCAGGGGGTGATCAAGGGGTTAAATGTGCCTATGTGACCTGGTGTCAGTGTGCTGTTGTGCAAATCATGTTTTTTGATGCTCCTTCTTCCTCGCTGAAACCGAAAAGGGCTTCAGGGAGGAAGGGGAGCTAACTTCCTCTGTCTCTGTTTACATTTCAGAGGCAGAGGAGTCCTATCATTGGCAGGGCCGATCGGAAGGGCCAGGCCAAAAATCATGGCGCTGCAGTACCGGCGCCTAGGGGGCGCGCGCAAACGGCTAGTGATCGCGGCCGCCATCGTATGATGGTGATTTGCCTTATCGAGCCAACTTGTCGCCATCAACCTGCGGTTGACGGTCGGCAAGTAGTTAAGTGAGCGCCTGCGTTGTATAGTGTATGGGGAGATGTCTGCGAACAGTTGTATGGGGTGACCCAAGAGTTGTATCTGAGAGGAGAGCCAGGCTTTCTTCATTAATTCCTCCTTAACCCCATAGTAGTGTTCCTTCATTACAATGTCCCGGGGGAGCCCGTCCTAACGGGGGGGAGCAGAGCCCTGTGGGCCCTGTCCAGCTCCATTCTGTGTGGCTGGATGTCAGGCAGGAAATCCTTGATGAGAGTGTGGATGGCAAAGGGGTCACTGAAAGTGTACATCGCATTACTACCATATAAAGAGAAATGTATATGAATTCATCATAAAAATAAACCATGGATGATATTAAAATTTAGAAAATTAAATACTGATGCAGGTTATGCTGTGTATTATGTTTGCAGAACAGTAGTTCAGTTAGTCCCGGTTTTATTTAAAGTGACACACACAGTTTACAGATGTTTGCAGAACAGTAGTTCAGTTAGTCCCGGTTTCATTTAAAGTGACACGCACAGTTTCCAGATGTTTGCAGAACAGTGATATGGGTTCTCCCGGCTTATTTATACTTTTTTGACACAGTTTGAAGATGATTTTAGAACAATTATATGGCTTCTACCGTTAATTAATACTTTTCAGACCCAGTTTGAAGATGGTCCACATCCACCTCCATTTTTGATTTTTTTATGATTTTTTTTTTTTTTAAATGCTTTTAGTTATTTCCCTGTCCCCATTTCTTTGTAGGGCACTTGTCCCACCCTTACCCCCATTTCCTTCCTTTTGCAGACCTCTAGGAATTTCCAGGGCTTTCTTACAGCCATTTTTGTGCCTAAAAGTTCGGGTCCCCATTGATTTCAATTGGGTTCGGGGTCCAGGACAAAGTTCGGGTTCTGTCCGGACCCGAACCAGGACTTTGTCCCGAAGTTCGGCCGAACCAGCAGAACCCGGACTTCTAGAAGTTCGCTCAACTCTACTTACAACATATGCACATGCTACCTAACATTCCTTGCAAATAAGTATGAACAATGGAGAAAAAAATTAAGCAGAAAAGGTATATACCCCCCATTGCCACCAACCAATAATGGACTTTATTGGAATATTATGAGACACATGTAACCCCAGATAACAGAGTAATTAACTTAAACTGTAAAAGGCAGCGCTATAGCACAATTCTCAATGATGCCGGTATAAGAGTCATCAAAGACAAGCAAATAAAAGTCCTGAATGTTCAATCAATCTCTGTGCCTGTGTGTCTGTGTAATCTTCAGAGCTTTATGTACCACCACCACACCACGTGAGACTTGGGGCTTTCCCCCTATATGGAGGGACTCACCAGATGAAAATAGAACCAACACCCACAATGGTACAGTCCTGTCTCAAATCGTTGTAATTGGTTATCAAACGCTCTTCAATCCTTATAGCTCAATAAGGCATCCACCATAAAATCATAAAATGTTCCTTGGATAAATGGAGCTTACATAATGCATTATCACTTTAAAATTTATTGCAAATCAAACATACATAGACCGCCCCCCGTTGGAGTGCGCACTTACATTAAAACAATCAAATCAAGCATAATGTGAAAGGTATCGTATATGACACAACCAGCAGCCTGCCCTTCTCACCACCCATAGTAGCAAACAATCGGCGATGTTCCCGGGTGAAGAGCATCCTGCCGTGCTTCCAGCTGTCAGTGTAGCCACGTGGTAACGCTCTGATGCGTTTCGTCATCACTTCGTCTGATTGTTTGCTACTACGAGCGGTGAGAAGGGCAGACTGCTGGTTGTGTCATATATGATACCGTTCACATTATGCTTGATTTGATTGTTTTAATGCAAGTGCACACCCCAGTGGGGGGTGGTCTATGTATGTATGTATGTTTGATACATGCTGCAACTGGTAACTGATACAATTTTCAAAAAACAATATCTATCAGTCTGACCATCCCATCTTTCGGAACGTTTGTCAAAGCAAATAACAAGAAAGATTTTGCATTTCTCAGTATATAAAAAAAAAAAAAAAAAAAGAACACACACAAAGTTTAGGACAAAGAACCATATGTCCGGCTGGTCATCCTAAAGAGAAAGCATCCACGTCCATCCAAGTCGAACTGGCATTAATATAATTAAAAAGCTAGACGGGCAGGAAGCTTGATAGAGGAGCAAAATCGTGGGATGCCTGTCAGACTGAGAGTGCAAGCAAACTAGCTACCTTGTAGACCAGAGGTGTAGAATTGTCTACAGAAAATATCCAAATAAAGATATAAAGTGGATACAGCGGGTTCAGGTAAGGAAAAAAAAACAAAAAACAAAAAAAAAACCATAGGGTGAGCAAGCAGGAAGTTTGTAGGAGACGTAGGGAAACATCAAAGACATAGAAGAGAAGCAAATAACTGCGCGCCCCATGCCCAGGGCCCCAAGGACACCACCCAGTGATGGCCCTAGTGCGGAACCTTCCTAGTGCAGAAGGTAGGCATCTGTGAAGACAAAGTGCTGCCAAGGTCTCCAAGTCTCTCGAAAGATCTCCTCTTTGTTATGCAGGGTAGCAGTGAGGTCTTCCATGATTCTTAGCTCATTAACTTTGGAAAACCACAGCGCCAGAGAGGGAGGGTGCTCAGATTTCCAGCAGAGAGGGATGCAAGCCTTGGCCGCATTCAGGAGCTGTATGGTGAGTGAGGTTTTGTATTTTTTAATCGGGTGTTCGGAAACATGGAGAAGACAGGCCCCTGGCTTATCCTCGAGGTCGACACTCATCAAGTGCTTGATAATGCAAATCACCCCCTGCCAAAAATGTTGCAGCTTGGGGCAACTCCAAAAAATATGGAGCATCGTGCCCTCCTCTCTGCCACATCGCCAGCACAAATTGGTGGTCTGGGGGAGTAAACGGTGGAGAACTGAAGGTACTCTGTACCATCTTGTCAAGATTTTTTAGCACATCTCCTGAATTCTGGTGGCAATGGAAGACTTATGGGCAAAATGCAATATTTTCTCCCTCTCCGGGACTGTGAGGTGAAGGCCTAGATCCTCTTCTCATTTAATGAGAAACGGGGGCCCTCAGGAGGCAGGGCGGTGTACAGCATGGAGAGGCCATGGAGAAGCAGTTCCTCCCTGCGGCACACCTCCTCAAGGGCCTAGGAATGCCTGGTGTCCGGAGACATTTTTCCGCAGAACAGCTCGAAGCTGGAGGCCACTGAGAAAGTCCAAAGTGGGGGTGGTGACATCAGCCCCCGCAGCAGTAGAGAGAGTCCCATCCTCACAGACAAAATCGGAGACATACAGCCGTCCCCTATCCCTTAAGCGCTGAAAGATTACTGGGGCCTGGTTTAAATTCCGGGTTACCCAGTATTGGGATCATTGGAGATGGCGACGGCGAGACCAAAGTGTGTTGGAAAGTGTCCCTCGCCACCATCAGAGTCTGGTGTTCCGAAATGGCCCTCGGGAGAGGGGAGGAAATCCAAGGCCAATGTTCGCCGAATCCTCCATTTCCATAGCTACCCAGTGCTTCACATCAACATAGCAGAACCAATCTATCAGTCTATTCAGGTGAGTTGCCCTGTAATAAGCCTTCATATCCGGGAGGCCAATGCCCCCTCGGGACTTGGGCAGGTGCAGAATAGAGAATCGGATGCAAGAATGTCGGTGGAACCAAGCAAAGTCACGGAACAAGACATTAATCCGCTTGAAGAAAGCGGGCAGGAGACGGATGGGGAGGGCTTGCATAATATATAGTACCTTGGGGAGGGAAGTCATTTTCAGAGCACTGCATCTGCCAAACCATGCGAGCGTAAGGGAGTGCCAGCAAAGGAGCTCCGTTTTAAGTCGGGCTAGTAGTGGTACAAATTAGCAGAGTAAAGGGCTCCGATATCAGCTGTGATGTCTCCAGATAACGTATGTGATTGGTCTCCCAACGCAGAGGAAAGGCTGACTTCAGCGGGCCAACCACGCCTGGCCAACGGTGATATTGAGCACCGAGGATTTGGACATGTTTATCTGGAAGTAGGATAGAGATCCATACTCCCTTAGCAGTCGGAGGATCCTCGGTAGAGACGTGCACGGGGCAGATAAAAAGATGAGGTCATCTGCGAATGCTGCTACCTTATGCGCCCCCGAGTCTTTGAGGAAGCCAACTATCTACAGATCCGATCGTACTGTACAAAGGAAAGGTTTGAGCATCAAGATAAAGATCAGGGGAGACAGCGGGCACCCCTGCCTGGTTCCGTTCTGATTTTTGAAGAAGGCCGACCGGGTTTCATTGACCTTGACCGCTGCTGATGGGGTGGAATAGAGAGAAAGGATCCAGCCAAGCATTGACGCCCGGAGACCTATATGTTCCAATGTATCACGCAGAAAGGACCAATTGACTCGGTCAAAGGTCTTCTCTGCATCAGTGGAGAGCAGAAGAAGGGGACATCGACCTGTTCTCGCCGCATGAATCAAGTTTAATACCCGGATGGTATTATCCCTCGCCTCGCGCATAGGGACAAAAACCTGCCTGGTCCTGATGGATCAAACCCGGCACATGTGGCAGCAAACGGTTCCTCAGGATTTTGGCAAACAGCTTCAGGTCTGCGTTTAAGAGGGCTATAGGCCTGCAGCTCCCACAGTGCTGCGGATCCTTCCCCTCCTTGGGGATGAGGGAAATATAAGCTCTCAGGGAGTCCACAGTAAAGGCATGTCCGGCCATGATGGTGTTAAACGCCTCCACCAAGGGTCCAGAGAGGGTCTCGAAAAAAGTCTTATAGTATGTGGGTGTTAACCCATCTGGGCCCGGGGCCTTCCTAGGCTTGGCCCCAGCCAAGGCGGTCCCAAGTTCCTCCACCGTTATGGGATGCTCAAGAGTTTTCAGGACCTCGGGGTCTAGGGTAGGCATCCCTGAGGAGGCCAGAAATGCACGAACTGCAGAGTCCGCGACCGGGAGAATGTCAGGGGAGGGAGGCCCACCCAGGTTATAAAGACCTTCAAAGAAGGAGTGAAACTCTCCCACTATGTCGGAGGATAAGGACAGCTTCTGACCCGTCGCTGAATGCACACAAGGGATGTAGGTCTTAGTACGTGGGCCAGGAGCGTGCCCGGTTTGTTAGAGAACTCGTGCATGGCTTGCTTGGCCCAGGCTAACTTTTGCTTCGTCTTGTGAAACATGAGCGTACGTAGTTCCTCTCTGACCTTCAAGAGGTCCTGAAGGGTAGATCGTGCCAACGTTTCCTTGTGTGAACGTTCCAAGATACACAGTCTCCTGCATAGATCCTCCGCCTGTTGCACTCATTCTCTTTTACGGCGAGCTCCCCATCTGATCAAGGCGCCCCACCGCCTTGTGGGCCTCCCAAAGCACCAGTGGGTTACTGACAGAATTTGCATTTGTAGCAAAGTAGTCCCGAAGGGGGGAGAGAACATCTAGGCGAGTCTCTTCCGACTGGAGGAGCGTCTCGTTGAGCCTCCAACTCGGTGGAGAGCGGGCCATTTGATCAAACCTCAAAGTAAGATGGATTGGGGCATGGTCTGATAGTGACACAATGGCGATAAACGTGTCCACTACTCTAGCCAGTTCTTGGTGTGGTAACAGAAGATAATCTAGTCTGAAATAAGTATGGTGCACCTGAGAAAAAAAGGAAAAGTCACGGTCTTGTGGGTGGGTTGAGCCAAATGGAGGGTGTGCAGGTGAGCCTTAATTCTACTGAGAGAAGAATATGAAAGGTGTGTAGCTCCCTTGAGATGTCAAGCAGCAGTTCCATGGCAAAGTTTAGGTCCCCTCCAAATAACAGGAGACCCTCTGAGAAATCTGGGAGCTCAGGGAGGAGCTTACGCAAGAATTGCACATGGGCCTTGTTTGGAAAATACAGGTTTGCGAGGGTGACTCTGACACCCGAGATCAGGCCTCGGAGGAAGAGGTAGCGGCCCAAGGAGTCTGTCTTTTGTGCCTCTAATACCCATGGTGTGGATCTAGCAAAGAGGATGCTAACCCCCTTAGACTTAGAGATGGGAGACACACTATGGTATACCGTAGGGAAGGCATGATTCGCCAACTTGGGGATATGGTCCCCTCTAAAGTGGGTTTCCTGAAGGAAGGCCTCCTGCATCCCCTCTTTCCTCAGGAATGATAGAGGCTGTTATCGCCTCTCTGGCGTGTTGAGCCCTCGAATGTTGAGGGATGTAATCTTGAGGAGACCCATGGGCGTGCTAGTGGTCTTCGATATGCTTCCAGAAGCAGAAGTGGACTGACAAGGATCTAAAGGAACCCAGGAAAGCCGCGCGCGGATCCAACAGCAATAAAATGAAATTTGAAGAGAAAGAAAAAAACAAAGGGGGGAATAGAAGAATAACAGGCAGTGAAAGGAAGGCGGAATGGGCAGAGCCCTGGAGAAGAGAGTTTAGAAGAACTGGACAGAGAGAGAACAGTGGACAAAACCCTCATGATCGAGTGGGGATATAGTAGAAAAACAAGAAGAAAAAATAAATCTATATCTGAGGCCAAAGGCCTTAGCGTCCAGGTATCGCCCGAGGGTGCATATCCTAGATCGTAACCTGGGGGGGGGGTTTAGACTACAACAATTTCAGGAGGAGTGGAGATGCTGGGGATGGAGGACCAGCGAGACACACAATCTATTGCAAAACTAGAAAACACAAAGCATAATATTACAGCAGAGTTAGAGGCAGAACATCACACAGTTACCCACTTAACACTAAGTGCTCAACCCATTGCCCAGTTATTTCAGATGTAAGGAAGCAGTCATATGCCAATATAACAGGTCAGATGAAAGCCATTACATGACCCCAAACTGGGCGGGGGGGCACAGGGAACCCCCGGCAATCCACCACCCGCCACCATGCATCAGGAGAGGGCCCCCCAGGATCCCAGCAACCCCCTGGGCGTCACCACTACAGGCCGACCAGCTACTAAACAAGCCCAGCACATCCACCCCCCCAGCACCCAAACACAGGGTTCCCCCTCCTGTCCATCGGCGGACCCCCCGGGAGGGGCCAGCCATGACAACTCCCATAAACAACATAACCAGAATATGCAGGATATGTAAGGGGTGAACAAACAATAAGGGGATCCCTTGGTCCCGGCCGCAGGAGCGCTGAGCCCATGGACGGCCGCTGGGCCCCCACCCCACACCCCAGCCCCCCACAGCCGCCTGACCCCCACCCCACCTAGACGGCACGGGATCCAGAGAGGTGCCGAGGGGGGGTGTGTCCCCAACCTGCAAAGAAAAAGGGTGAGGTAATGGAGTAGGGCAGACGGGCCAGGCATTGAATAGAGCTCACACCGCCATTTACATTCACCAACATGAGCACTAAAGCCTGAGGTAGAGGTGGTCACAGATCTCAAAGCTGTATATGAGGTCCCCCAGGCGGCAAATGCTACAAACAGTGCATAAGTGGGGCAGTCTCTGCAGCCGGTCTTGTCTATCACTAAATGGGGCTGGGAGAGAGCAGGAAAGGGGAATGACATCAGGGGGGGCAATTCAGTACATTAACCGGGTGAAAACATGGAGGGCCGGCTAGGACCTCAGCTGAGACCTAAAATGGACGAGGGGAGGGGGGCCAAGCCAGACGACCGAGGCCGTGGCACCCGTCAATGTCAAATGGAGATAACTGCCGCATCAATGACAACTGGGGAAGAGCATAAGTCATATAGTGTGTCTTCGCAAAGGAAGAGTGTTCAGGAGAAGACACAGAGGAGATGGGTGTTCTGTCTTACCTAGACCCATGGCTTCCACGAGCCTCAGGCCTCCAGGGCGGTGGGCCACCGCTGGGAGGTCTCTCTGCTTTGTGCCTTGGAGACCTGGGCCTCAGTTGCCGCCATGGTCATGGTGGGGGGGGGGCAAGCCTACCCTCTGATCGAGGAGAAAATTGTGCCAGTTGGGCACCTCCACCGCCGGCTGGTTGAGAAAGTGGAAAAGATCCGGCAGCTGCTCTGGGGACCTGAGAAAAAATTGATCGCCGCCCTTCTTCACGATTAGGTGGAAGGGATGGCCCCACTTTTTTGGGAGCTTTCCAATTTATTATATATCTTTAGTTTTGGGGTGGGTGACGATGAGTAGGGGCTTAGTGGGGTATTGGACCCTGTGGGTATTGATGCAATTAGTTGCATGCCATCTGGAATAGATTATGGAAGTTCCGTATGATCACAATTTTTATAATTTTTATTGTTGTCTATGCTATGTACTGTTCTGTGTTATTCTTCGGAATCATTATATATACAGAATAATCATTTTTTGAACTGTTTAGATTTATGTGTATATGATATGTTCTTATATGATGTGCTTTGGGAATTATACTTTAGCACCATGTGACTAGATGAGTCTCTATATTCGCGGCATCGATGTATGAGGCAGTCGGGGTACACCCGGCTCGGTATTCCTCTAGTAATATGAAATGGCTAATTGGCACCAGGACCATGTAATTTAATTTAATTAATATAAGATCGTTCATGCGATCGGTCGCAGGTCTGAAAATTGGAGAGTGTATGGGAGCTATAGATGGGTATTCACTGTCCATCTATAATCTTGAGGATTAGGTAGCCATTATGGGGTGTGATATCCAGTTTGGATCTGGAGGTAGTAGCCATCGGCCGTGGGTGCTCTTGTCTGCCTTTTATATGCATTGATGCACTGAATGTGTAGCTGTGTTTGCGGGCGGAGGGGGTTAACTTACCAGCCTCCGCCAGGTGTAAAAGCAGTGGCGCCGTGCTGTGTGGTCACGCCCTCAGACGAAGTGATGACGAAACGCGTCAGTGCGTGACCACACGGCTGTCAGTCTGCGCCAGCTGAGAGAGCTCTGGACCCGGGAACGCCACTGCACGAGAGTGGTCGATTCCAGCAATATAACATCCATAGGCTCCCATACACCTTCAGATTGGATGTGATACGACCGTACATTGAAGTTGGATGACCGGCATTGAGATCATAAGGCCTGTGATCTATCTGCCTTTGGTGAGTGTTTTTATATGGGGGGGCATATCCTCCCCCTTTTTCTCTGTTTGCTCACGCGGTGTGGTGGCGGATAATTTTTGGAACAGGATCCTTACCCTGGAGAATATATTTGAATGGACATTCCAGACTTTGTATTTGGTGTCCTACTTTTAGCGCTGCTTGCACTTTATAGAGTTTTATAAAGTTATATGGACTTGTTGCTTATAAGGTGCTTCCATGATACGAACATATATATATATATATATATATATATATAGTATCTCACAAAAGGGAATACACCCCTTACATTTTTGTAAATATTTTATTATATCTTTTCAAGTGACAACACTGAAGAAATGACACTTTGCTACAATGTAAAGTAGTGAGTGTACAGCTTGTATAACATTGTCAATTTGCTGTCCCCTCTAAATAACTCAATACACAGCCATTAAACACACAGCCGTTTAAACCCCTGGCAACGGGGGGGTGTGGTCTGACGTGTCGCAGGTGGACGCGCTGCTTGCACTTTATAGAGTTTTATAAAGTTATATGGACTTGTTGCTTATAAGGTGCTTCCATGATACAAACATTCTTTTTCTTTTTTAAGTGGCTGCTATTTTTATAAGTATAAGTTTAAATTTTATGTTAAGCTGTTTCATCCTGAGCGCTGATAGGAGCAGTCATTTTACTGTTTGAATTCTTATTGTTCCTTCATAAGATATATATATATATATATATATATATATATATATATATATATATATATATATACAGTATATAGGGATTGGACAAAAATATGCAAGCACCAGGTAAAAGAACTCAATTGTTACCTAATATGCTGTTAGCACAACGATCCTTCCTACTGATGCCATCACTCATTGCCTGTCATCCAAGTCACCATCCACTGCTCAGAATAAACAGGAAGATGTGCTGAGACATCAGCTTCCAACATGTTGTGCTAGATTTCAAAGGTGATTATCTTCTATATTGCCATACACATACAGTTGTGTTCAAAATTATTCAACCCCCAATGCTGTAAATGGTTTTAGGGAATTTAGTGTACATTTGTAATTGTATTCTGAATGAAATCCTACAAGGACTTCTTATTAATACAGTTACTTCTTAAGTGTTTTCTTTGTAAATGATGACATAATGTTTTGATTAACTACAGTAAAATCAACGTATACCAAGAAATTCTTCAGGAACATCCTAAAGTAAGTCTTATGTTAATGTTTACATGTGATTTAAGGGATTTTGGTAAATGTCGTAACCCCCAACTTATTAAAACTTGTGTTGACATACACATACCGTTATATCTTCTATTAGTGGAAACTTTAGATCGTGTTGTACAACCTTCGACTACAGAGTCGTGTAGAAGGACAAATAAGACTCGTCACCTACCACTGAACCTACTGTCCGTTACTCACTACCGTAGTCATCCTTCCTAGCAA
>BLSH010185048.1:271802-309767 GCA_018402905.1 Glandirana rugosa
ACCTGTTACAATGACCATTTTGTGAAAAAAAAAAAAGAAAAAAAAAATCTTCATTTTGCAAAGAATTGTGGGAAAAAATTACAGCTTCAAAAAATTCACCATGCCTCTTACTAAATACCTTGGAATGTCTACTTTCCAAAAAGGGGTCATTTGGGGGGTATTTTACTTTCCTGGCTTGTTAGGGTCTCAAGAAATGAGATAGGCTGTCAGTATATCAGGTGTGATCAGATCTGATCAATTTTCAATGATTGGCACCATAGCTTGTAGACTCTATAACTTTCACAAGGACCAAATAATATACCCTTATTTGGGTTATTTTTACCAAAGATAGGTAGCAGTATAAATTTTGGCCAAAATTTACAAAGAAAAATTACTAATTTGCAAAATTTTATGACCGAAACAAAGAAAAAGGCATTTTTTCAAAAAATTTTCAATATTTTTTTTATTTATAGCACAAAAAATAAACCCCCTCCTAGTGATTAAATACCACCAAAAGAAAGCTCTATTTGTGTGAAAAAAAAGGACGCAAATTTCATGTGGGTACCGTGTTGCATGACTGAGTAATTGTCATTCAAAGTGTGATAGCGCTGAAAGCTGAAAAATGGCCTGGACAGGAAGGGGGTTTTCGTGCCAGGTACTGTTGTGGTTAAGGAACATGGGAAAAGAAAAAATATATACAGTAGCACAATACTACAACATCGCTAGTTATGATGTGTCTGTACTAGTAATCACCCTAATTTAATATTTCCATAATTTCAAGTTATTTTTTACACCTGGTGCAAATAGCATCCACTGGTATAAAAAGGCATTACAAATGTAAAAAAAAAGCACAAAAACAGAACTGTTCTCTGCAGTGATCAGAATATGCATTTTTGTTCATAAAGTGAAAGGTAATACCTGATGAATTGCCTTTCACACAGACTCTACTTGTGGACATTTACTTGTTTGTACATTAAGTAAAATAGCTAAGACATCATGTATTCATTTTAGTAGGGATATTTGTACTCCAATATTTTTGTGATATTTTGTCTTCCACTACTACATTAATATGTACATGTTGCAGGGCTAAAAAAAAGAATAAAAAGAGAAAAAAGGTTAGTGGCAGTAATGTTATCGCATCAAAGCAATTGTGGGCTATAGTGTTAGAAGGGTCCATTTACTACTGACAACAGCTGGCACAGAATATTGTATACAAAGAAAGCCATTCATATTACATATAATCAAAGGAAAATCTAACAAAACAATGAATATCATATTCAACAATGTTTTCTAAATATTCCCTAGCGATTTAATTTAGAATCAGATACAAATATATTGTTATTTATTATTTATTCATGTTATAAAATTATTATAAACTCAGTACTTATGAAATATAGAACAGTCCTTTATGTTGCAATACCAAGCTTTTTGAAAAAAGATAAAAGATGTTGTCTTATTTATGTAGGTTATGATTGAGCCTATTAGCTTATACATACCTAATTCAGGGAATAACTAAAATAGAAAGAGGAAAGAAAAAGGATGAAGACTGAAAGAAGAAACAAGATAACTCAAAAGGTGGTCAAAATTAGTGGCTAAGTAATATTTGATCCAAGGACCCCATTTTTTAGGCTGTGTATCTATTAGTTTCATTGTGAATTTTTCATTCATCCAAGTGATGTGTTTTTTTTGTTGTTTACCCCTGTTGCGCATATTTTTACTTTTGGGAAAGTTGAAGAAGAGTCTAACTATGCTTAAAAATTGCTTCCTCCTGCTCCTCCTCCTCCCCATCTACCATACCTGCCTAACTTTTATAAAAATAAAAAAAAATGTGCGTACTTACCTATTTTAATCCATTCCGGTCCAGTCATGTGACCATGCAGCACTAGCTCAGGGAACACTCGACAACGACTGGGAATTCCAGGAACTGTGACATTACCCATAGGCTCCCACAGCCCAGCCATTGTCAGTGCTTCCTCCTCTTCCCTGCAGCAGCTGCTCACTGACACAGGGGAGCTGGAGCTGTGGGATCACATGACCAGACCAGAACGAATTACAAATAGTTTAGTATGTACATCTTTTTTTTCATACAGATTAGACAGGATAGGTAGGAGAAGGGGGGAAGGAGCATTTTTAAAAATAGTTAGACTTATTCCACTTGAAAGTAATAAATGTTCATAATTTTTCTAGAGTTTGCTTCATAGAAATAATTATCAGAAGTTCAAATTGATATGGTGTAATAATGTCTATGACAAAGGTGTACTGTACAGTAATAGTGTCTGTGACACAATGATTTTTTTCCATTGCTTTTTGCCACGGAGTGTCAGACATGGGGAGTAGAGACCAAGAGGAAACATAGCTATTCACACCAATTCCAGATTTGCCCAGTGGTCTCCTTCCCAATGGCAATACTAAGTCCGTCCATTTTGCAGTATATCCATGTAAGTTCAGTATGAGGCTTTCAAAACTGATAAAAAAAACAAGGAAATTAATTCAGGAGTATGGGGATGTTTTATATATTTTAGTGGCATGACAGGAGTCTTTATATCTGGCAAAATATAATTTTTAATCTGCAGATGTTGTAACATTTCCTTATTAGAATGTATCATTCTTCCTGAATAGAGTTGAAAGATTTAATGCCATCTTCTAAACAGAAATTTAAATGTTTGTTATTTTGAGACAAGGCCATTGGAAAAAAAACACGCTTGAGATTCCACCCCACATAGAATGAAGTTTCTCAAGCAGGTTTGTAAAAGAAAGTATGAGGAAAGGAAACCTGCAAAATATTTAAAGGGTATTTCCACTTTTACTGAGAAAAAAAATCCCCTCTAAGTATTCTATGCTGCTTGCATGGATTTTAACATACTTTTTAGCACAGTCCTACCTTTTTTGCTCTGAAGAAATAGCTGTTTGTTTTAACAGACTGATTCCAAACTGATTCTGAATGGAATCATAACGGAAAAGGTTCATTATAATCATCTTGTGCACTTTCATTGTTTTGATGAGAAGAGCTGATGAGAAAATCTGCTTGGTCCAGGGGCGGACCATTCGGGAATTCCGGCCACTGCCCGAGGGCCCGGGGCCAGTAGGGGGCCCAATAAGCCAGGAAAGTCACACTCTCTTGTAAGGTGTCTCACTACAGCTCAGCCTAGTGTTTGTCAGTAGCAGTGTCATTGCTTCTAAATGCATACACTGCCTGGCGGTGTATGTATTTAGAAGTTCAGAATCTTCTTTCTGTCTCCCCACCCAGCGGTCTCCTACATGCTAGCTCTGTGTGTCCCGCACAGCCCCCCTCATCTGTAGTGCAGTGTGAGAACCCGGAGGAGGATCATAACTACTGCTCACACTACAACAAGGAGAGAGGTGAGCTGGGGGAGGAAAGTGTGTTTGGGGAGGTAATCTGAACACAATACCTGATAGAGCTCCATATCAGGAGGAGCGTTTTGTGCAAATATGTGAAGGATTAAGGTGACAAGGAGGGTCAGAAAAGCAATCAGTGTGTGGAGTTTGTGTTGGCAGAGCTTGCAGCTGATAGACTTGCCCCAAGCTGATAGACATCTCCTAAGCAGGGACACATCACTATCTTCCCAAACACTCCAGATAATGTGCACTTCATTTATAACTTTTTTATTAACCCTGTGTTATCCAAACTCTGTATAATGAAAAGTGTAAACTCACCACCTAAACAGTCTATATACCAAAAACATCCCCCAATAAAAATATTACAGCACGGTGTTCACAGCTATTTGCATGGTAGAACAGTTGTATGAGCACTTATTCTTTAGAGAACTATTTATGTGTATTGACGTTTGTTTTTTTTTTATGTACTCAGTTAAGCCTTGTACACATGATGAGAAAATGAGAAAAATACCGCTTTTGAATCAACCGTACAATAATCTGAATGTTGGTACACAGCTTTCAAGAGTCTGAAGGCACAAACACAAAATACCAGATCATACGATTTTTGTGTAATTGGTAGTTTTCGTACAACCCAAAAAATCAGAAGAGCAAGACCATGCATGCTCAGAAACAAAAGAATACATTACTATACAAAACACGACATTACATCACTTCCCAGGTTGTATTCTGCCTTACGAGAATTTTCACAAGTTTAGTAACCTCTTTATTTTCGATATGAGACTAGCATGCAAATAACAAAAACAAAAAAAAACGGCGATCATTTGTCCAATATTATCATCATGTGTACAAGGCTTTCAGCTTGGTTCACACCTTCAGGTGCGACCAAGCATGGGCATGTTTTTCACACATCATGTGTAGGGCAGGCTCTTATTTCAATGGGCTGTCCTATACACAAGCAACATGGAAAAGTCATGAAAAAGTCCAGCTTTGTGCGCACGTTTGTAAATGCATGGGTGCCATTAACAATTAATAGAACTGATGTGCATCTGCTGATCTGGATTTCTCTCACTGCCTGGACCACCACCCCCCATAGCGCTGCTGCCTTCAATCCTTTCCTCTCCCACCAGCAGCAGTTACTGGCACAAAGGGAGATCTTCAGGATGGAGAGCAAGAAAGAGGCGAGTAAATATGTAATTTACCAATTTACCAGCCCTTTCCTTTTCTTTTCTTTTTTTTTTTTACAAACAGAATTGCTCTTTATTGAAAGATTTGTACATACAGTATCTCACAAAAGTGAGTACACCCCCTCACATTTTTGTAAATATTTTATTATATATTTTCATAAGACAACACTGGAGAAATGATACTTTGTTACAATGTACAGTAGTGAGCTGTCCCCTCAAAATAACTCAACACATAGCCATTAATGTCTAGACCGCTGGCAACAAAAGTGAAAATGTCCAAATTGGGCACATTTAGCCATTTTCCCTCCACGGTGTCATGTGACTCATTAGTGCTACAAGGTCTCAGGTGTGAATGGGGAGCAGGTATGCTAAATTTGGTGTTATCGCTCTCATTCTCTCATACTGGTCATTGGAAGTTCAACATGTCACCTCATGACAAAGAACCTTCTGAGGATCTGAAAAAAAGAATTGTTGCTCTACATAAAGATGGTCTAAGCTATAAGAAGATTGCCAAGACCCTGAAACTGAGCTGCAGCATGGTGGTCAAGACCATACAGCAGTTTAACAGGACAAATTCCACTCAGAACAGGCCTCGCCATGGTCGACCAAAGAAGTTGAGTGCACGTGCTCAGCGTAATATCCAGAGGTTGTCTTTGGGAAATAGACGTATGAGTGCTGCCAGCATTGCTGCAGAGGTTGAAGGGGTGGCGGGTCAGCCTGTCAGTGCTTAGACCATACACCACACACTGCATCAAATTGGTCTGCATGGCTGTCATCCCAGAAGAAAGCCTCTTCTAGAGATGATGCACAAGAAAGCACGCAAACAGTTTGCTGAAGACAAGTAGACTAAGGACATGGATTAATGAAGTCCAAGATAAATGTGTTTGGTTCAGATGGTGTCAAGCATGTGTGACGGCAACCAAGTGAGGAGTACAAAGACAAGTGTCTCTTTCCTACAGTTAAGCATGGTGGTGGGGGTGTCATGGTCTGGGGCTGCATGAGTGCTGCCAGCACTGGGGAGCTACAGTTCATTGAGATAACCATGAATGCCAACATGTATCGTGACATACTGCAGCAGAGCATGATCCCCTCCCTTCAGAAACTGGGCTGCAGGGCAGTATTCCAACATGATAATGACCCCAAACACACCTCCAAGGTGACCGCTGCCTTGCTAAAGAAGCTGAGGGTAAAGGTGATGGACTGGCCAAGCATGTCTCCAGACCTAAACCCTATTAAGCATCTGTGGGGCATCCTCAAAAAGAAGGCGGGGGAGCACAAGGGCTCTAACATCCACCAGCTCCATGATGTCATCATGGAGGAGTGGAAGAGGACTCCAGTGGCAACCTGTGAAGCTATGGTGAACTTCATGGTTAAGGCAGTGCTGGAAAATAATGGTGAAATATTTTGTTAAAAACCTTGTGAGCTGCTATAAAATATACCTATTTATCTGCCGACACTCCTCACGTCCCCTAATGTGGACAAAACGTTAAAAAGATCAAAACCTGAGTGCAGCGCTCCCCCCGCTGTCTACTTGCTGATAATTATACATTCATATACAATTCATGTGCAAAAATCCTCTAAGTTTGTGCAAATTAGTGCCTGTAAACAATATAACAAAGTGCTCCTGTGCATAAACTATCCTATGAGTGCCAGTGCCAGATTGATGACACTCTCATTGTATTATAGTCCCACAGTAGTGCAATAATATAATAATTTAATATAATGAAAAAAAAAGTCTGATAAAGTATCCTTGTGCTCATAAAGATGATATAAAAAAAATCCAAAGTGCTCCAGAAGTCAAGAAATAAACTATATTTTGATCCACTAACTTCACTTTGTGCTATAGAACACCTCCACCAGATGTGCCCTCACCTTATGGCCTTGCAAAACACTCCTGTAGTACGCAACCTCTCAGATGCAGCTCAGACAGTAACTCCTCATCTCCACTCCTCTTTACTATGGAAACTGCAGTCACATCCACTGTTCAGCTGATAGCTCCTTCAAACTCCGTGGGTGACATATAGGGAAGCATTAACGTTAGACATAGTGCTTAACCAGTTTAAAACACTTTAATATATAATCAAAGCCAATGTAACACTCACATGTATAAAGATAAAAACAAGCTTTGTACGGGATAAATGCTCCAGTGATCACCTCTCCTGTGGGTCTGCAGCTCCCTTCAGGTCAGTGATAACCTCCTTCACACTGCTGTGCTGTGTAAATGAATGCATCCATCGATCGTGCCGGCCCCTCCTATATACACTGAGAAAAATTATAAACGCATCACGTTTGTGTTTGCCCTTATTTATCATGAGCTGAACGCAAAAGGCCTATTTCTCTCAAATATTGTTCACAAATCTGTCTAAATCTGTGTTAGTGAGCACTTCTCCTTTGCCAAGATAATCCATCCACCTCACAGGTGTGGCATATCAAGATGCTGATTAGACAGCATGATTATTGCACAGGTGTGCCTTAGGCTGGCCACAATAAAAGACCTCTCTAAAATGTGCAGTTTTACTGTATTGGGGGGTCCGTGGATCAGAAAACCACTCAGTATCTGGTGTGACCACCATTTGTCTAACGCAGCGCAGCACATCTCCTTCGCATAGGGTTGATCAGGTTGTTGATTGTGGCCTGTGGAATGTTGGTCCATTCCAGTTCAATGGCTGTGTGAAGTTGCTGGATATTGGCAGGGACTGGAACACGCTGTCATATACATCGATCCAGAGCATCCCAAACATGCTCAATGGGTGACATGTCCGGTCAGTATGCTGGCAATGCAAGAACTGGGATGTTTTCAGCTTCCAGCTTCCAATTGTGTACAGTTCCTTGCAACATGTGGCCGTGCATTATCATGCTGCAACATGAGGTGATGGTCGTGGATGAATGGCACAACAATGGGCCTCAGGATCTCATCACGGTATCTCTGTGCATTCAAAATGCCATAAATAAAATGCACCTGTGTTCGTTATCCATAGCATATGCCTGCCCATACCATAACCCCACCTCCTCCATGGACCACTCGATCCACGACGTTTACATCATAAAACCGCTCACCCACAAAACACCATACACGGTGTCTGCCATCTGCCCTGTACAGTGAAAACCGGGATTCATCCATGAAGAGAAAACCTCTCTAAAGTGCCAGACGCCATTGAATGTGAACATTTGCCCACCAAGTCGGTTACAATGACGAACTGCACTCAGGTCAAGACCCCAATGAGGATGACAAGCATGCAGATAAGCTTCCCGGACATGGTTTCCGAGAGTTTGTGCAGAAATTCTTTGGTTATGCAAACTGATTGTTGCAGCAGCTGTCCGGGTGTCTGGTCTCTGACAATCTTGGAGGTGAAGATGCTGCATGTGGAGGTCCTGGGCTGGTGTGGTTATATGTGGTCTGCGGTTGTGAGGCCGGTTGGATGTAATGCCAAATTCTCTGAAACACCTTTGGAGACGGCTTATGGTAGAGAAATGAACATTTATTTCAAGGGCAACAGCTCTGGTGGACATTCCTGCAGTCAGCATGCCAATTGCACGCTCCCTCAAAACTTGCAACATCTGTGGCATTGTGCTGTGTGATAAAACTGCACATTTTAGAGTGGCCTTTTATTGTGGACAGCCTAAGGCACACCTGTGCAATAATCATGCTGTCTAATCAGCATCTTGATATGCCACAACTGTGAGGTGGATGGATTATCTCGGCAAAGGAGAAGGGCTCACTAACTTAGATTTAGACAGATTTGTGAACAATATTTGAGAGAAATGGGCCTTTTGTGTACATAGTCAAGTCGTAGATCTTTAAGTTCAGCTCATGATAAATAAGGGCAAACACAAAGGTGTTGCGTTTATAATTTTGCTCAGTGTATATATAATTTATTTTTTTACACGCTATTTTTACTGAAATTTAAACAAAGACAAATTTTGTAATTTTGCGTGTAAATCAATTTTGCCAGAATCACTCTGCTTACGCTTAACTAATATTACTAGTTTTTATTGCTAGTGCGAGGGACTAGATAAAATTAGGGTTTTTGTCCCCTTATCAGCTTATAATTTAAAAAAATTCCTGGGTTGTATTAAAGCATGCTTGTAATAAATGTAATCCTTACATGTTCTTAAAAAGTAAGTATATATAAAACTATTTATATGGGTAAAATTGGCTAACTGAAGCTGCTACATTTGAGCTAGGCATCTAGGCTTTAATTATGTTTGAGAAGAATCAATGGACTACGAAAGTGTTCACCAGTACCCTTGCTGTTCATTGAGTGCCACAAGCCATCAGTCACAATGGCTGACAGGAATCTGTGAACGAATTACGCGGCCGTCTGGACGGAGTTCCATGCAGCCGCATTGTTTCAAATTGTGACAGTGAGTGCAGGGAGAAGATCCCCTGCTTACTGTGACAAAGCAGAGAACACTGGTGACAGTAGGTGGGCCAACAGGAACATGTTACATATTACACACTAAATATGGGTGTAACATGTAACATACTTACAGGTGAGCTTAGCCTTTAAAAAATGCATCTACTCCAAGCAGGCTCTTATACTATCTCAGATATTTACAAACCTTTACTCGATAAGATTACCTCTCCACTCTCTTCCCCCTCTGCGACTAATTGGAGCAAGGACAGATAAGTATAATGGGAATGGGGACAAATGGGGTTTCCCTCCTCAGTGTGGGGCTGGGAGGACTAAGGCATACAAGCATGCCACATCCTAGAAAAGTGGTATAGAAAAACTGAGAGAAAAATAGACTTTTTAGGCATGCTGAATAAAAAATACATAGACTTTATTTGTTACACCAGGGCATAGAATACCTAAGACACATAACGTGTGTAAAACCTTAAAATAAGTTACAGAAAGGACATGTAATCAAGGTGGCTGTGCACCACCATGGGTCACCACTAGTTCTGGTCACTAAGTAGGTGAACCAGAACTAGGGGGAGCCATGCAATTTATAATATACATCTTCTGGGATATATAGTGGATATATGAAACCCTATTACATGCAATAGGTAATACCAGTAGATAGTACAGCGTATATATAAGGTGTAGAGGTAGGGTTCACACCACTTGTAGGTCCCAGAGGCAAGTGTATAGGTGAAGCTCAACTAGTTTTGCGCATCAGGACTCTGCGCTTCATCTGGAGCTGATAGTAGTAGTCTAATGGAAGTAAATGCATGCATGTCAAAAACATAATACAAACATATAGCTAAACAAGCACATGGTAACAAATACATGCAAAGTGAAGTGTAATCACTTACATGATATAAGTAAAGTACAAATACGCAACAGCACGTGTCCCCCAGGAGTTCTGCAGGGTCACCCAAGATGTTGAGACAGTGGAGCCCTGATAGAGGCACTTCCCCCCCACGCCCGAATCACACCAAGGGCCACGTAAGGCGGGTATGAGGGCCTATGTGCAATAAGAATTTTTTAAAAAAGAAGAAAGTATAAAACTGATAGTAATCAGTGTGTAAAGCATATGCATATATAACTAAAAGCCATAATGAGTGCATATAGCCCAAGGAGCCTGAAAATGGGGCCCCTCAGGCCTATAGGTGCACACCAAAGGGGCACATGAGGGTATTCAGTTAGAGGAAGTAGTAAACTAATATGTGCAAATAAATACCTTCAAAAATGCAAGCCTGGGGAATCCCCACTTGGGGGTAACGCAGATAAGAAGATGGTGGGTTTGTACACTGATGTCTGCTAGGACTGGAGGCAATATGATTCCTATCATACAATATAACAGGGTCTTCTAATATGCATGAAGGTCTCAATAGAGATCCACATATATCCAAACAGGGGGTACTGGGGGTGAAATAATATAAGTTAAGTCCAAAAAGGGTATATATCAGATGTCAAGGGAAATGGGGGTATATGAGTACCCCTATCTAGCCAGAGATTCGGGTTACCTCAAGTTGGTATGAGTACGCGTGTGTTGTCCCATATGTGCTGCTGCCATCAGAGTTCCGAAGAGACTGCCCACCTTTTAAGCAACACGGCCCCAACCAGTGGTGTCCACGCCAATAGACACAACGCGGGAAGTGGCGTGTGACGCCACTGACCTGGCGAGTTGCCTCAGCACGTGCGCACTGCGAGCCCCGCGCCTGCATGATGCAACGCGCCAAGCACCGACACAGGGGGAAGCACAGCCACACGGAGGAGGCAGGGAGGGTCTCTAGACGGCCCCCTCTAGTGGACACCTCCCATGCAACAGCACCCGCACCCCAAGTAGGACCTGAAAGGACCGCTCAGGGCCGGTACTTGCGGCGCTTTCAGTTGCATACCTGCCAAGAAAACGCTTGCCCCAGGGGTCCGGGAGCAAGGGGAAGGAGTGCCCCAGATTGAGGGTATCCACTGGTGGGTGAGCCTGACCCTGGGGACACAAAGTGCTGCTGAAAATAAGGAGATTAATACCCATATCAAGATTATACATACAAAGCATGGAAGAATGACATATATGTGCTACATTGTCTTAAGAACAAGGCTGAATACATAAATCCCATCTAGGGATTGCAACTCACTAGAAGTGCATGATCCAGGGGCATATGGAAGCAGCAGAGGCAGCCAAACTGGAAAGAGCCCAACAATTGCGGGCAGACATATAGAAATGTTAGGATTACCTCTCCATTGTGAAATGCATTAGCATAACAGTGGGTGAGTACATATATGCATGCATACATGGGCTAATATGTTGGAAATTCTGTTATTACCTCTCCAATACCGTAATGGATTGGCAAAACTGGGGATAAGTGCATACATGCATCATGCCCTCATGCACTGTATTCACAAAAAAAGTCTTATAAGCAAGAACCTCATTGAGGCCAGGGGCTTTAGTAGCTTCGAGGTGATCAATCCATAGTGTTTCTCTTTGGAGAATGATTTTATCCCAGGGGCGTCCCCTCGGGCTTGCTGGGACCATTTCCAATATTAGAAATTTGACCACCTGCGTGTCAAACCTGTGGTAGAGGTCTAAATGGCGACTGACTGGTGTAGTCGTTTGAGAAAAAATTAGCATGATGGGACTTTAAATGAAGTGAACAATTGGCCTAGTAAGGGCACTTCCATCCCTGTTTGTAAAAAGATGTGTCGATACGGGACTTTAAATGAAGCGAGGTGGTGTATAACAACTACAATGATGGATTATGATAAAATTCATAATTTTAATAATAGACACATTCAGGAAAGAATATACATAATTGACATTGAATTTACCATATTCATTTAGTAGATATATTATTGGTTGGAAAGGTAAATAACATACAAAAGAGATATACATAATTGACCTTTCATATTCCATATTCATGAGTAAAAATGATATCCTGATGTTGAATGGTACATATAATATAGCCACAATCCATCAATATTACATTGATATTGTATCCAAATAACAGCCAAAAAGGGGTCATATATAGAAAATATAAAAGAAATCTGGCCTGTAATCCTAATCACCCCAGGAAGTAATTTCTTGGATAATTGGTCCATAAATCTAATAACTTGAGTAAAACACAGCGATGAAGGCTCTACATGTTTTGTGGCCAGCTGGGGCCACTCATCAGGAGCAACCGTGACATGACTACAAAAATTGGAAGAAAAAATAGTATAAAAAATCACATATCAGTAAAAAAAGGGGGGGGGTTTGTACCAACCGCAAAACCTACCTAAAAGAAGACTTGCAGCGCCGGAGCACAAGCGGCACACTGATGTAGTCATTTTTCCATTCCCTGAATAGTAAATATGATCTCCTATGCGCTGGCGTAACTATCGTATCATTTTGCCGACATAAAATGCTCCACACCTTCAGAGCATCAAGAAAAGCAGCCCCTGTGTGTTACAGTTGGCCGAAAATCTAGGGTGGAAGATCTCGCCATTAGGCAACCTAAAACAGTTGCCTTTCAAAACCCAAGGGCACATATCACAGGTGCCACATTGGGTAACCCCCCTGTTTGGGGTTCCAAGGTTGCGCCTGGGATTGTAATGGCTTTGAGTGAGTTGGTCCCTATTCCTCCAATATACAATTTCCGGGTGAGATCTCACATATTTAGTCAGAATGGGATCCTCAGTGAGAAGATGCCAGTGCCTATCAAGAAGTTGGCATATGTGAAAATGTTGAGATCAAAATTTAGTGATGAACTTAACTGTAGATTGGGGCCATGGTCATTGGGCACAATTCGTATGGAATATCAGTTGGTGCCTATCCTGTGAGAGTGCCCTGTGAAAGGCCCTCTTCAGCAGGGATTTACTATAGCCACGGTTAATGAGTCTCTCTCACAAGGAGGCGGCCTGTGACAAAACGTCTTCCAACCTAGTACATTTGCGCTGTATGTGCAGATACTGAGCATAGGGTATGCTCCGCTTGAGGTGCAAGTGGTGTGCACTACATGCGTGCAGGATGGTATTACTTGGCGTCTTGTGATAGAGATCCATGGCTAAACAGTAATTTTGATCTATAAAGATAGATACATCTAAAAATGTAATAGTTTGAGTGTGAAAATGTATAGTAAATCTGAGATTGTATGTGTTGACATTGAGACAGTCAACAAACTTGACCAGGTCCTCGGCTGCACCAGTCCAGACCACAAAAATGTCATCTATGAACCAGTACCAGCAGAGGACCTGGTCAGTGAAGGGCCCAAGACCTTCGTCCTCAAAGATCTCCCGTTCCCACCTCCCCCAGATACAGGTTAGCATATGAGGGCGCTCAACGAGTCCCCATTTCAACCCCCTGTATCTGGAGGTAGTGGGTGTCTAGGAAACAAAACCAATTGTGTATGAGAATGAATTTCAACAATTGTATAGCAAAATCACCATACTTCCACAGGTTATGGTCCACCTCTCTCAGGAATGTGTGAGCCACCTTGACTCCCCTCTCATGAGGGATGCTGAAGTACAGAGCCTCCGCATCCAAGGTCACGAGAAGGGCACCCGGCGGCACAGACATCCCCTCAATGTGAGTGAGGAGGTCCATCGTGTCTCTAATATATGATGGTAGAGTCAGAACATGTGGCAACAGGGAAGTGTCAACTAAGGCACTGGCATTCTCTAAGAGAGAGCTCACTCAGGAAATAATGGGCCTCCCTGGGGGCTTGTCAAGCCTCTTGTGGACTTTGGGTAGTGCATAAAAGGTTGCCTCTTTTGGGTCCTTAACATTTAAAAAATCATAAATGTTCTGGTCAATCAAGCCTTTGTGATATGCATCCGGAATCAAGGTCTTATATTCCGCTATAAATCCTGCGATTTTAGATACAGGTAGAGGGCGATACCAATTCCTGTTCTGCAGTATATCCATACACATTTGTTCGTATTGTGATTGGGTCATGATGACAACGTTTCTTTGCCCTGGTGTAACAAATAAAGTCTATGTATTTTTTATTCAGTATGCCTAAAAAGTAAAATTTTCTCTTAGTTTTTCTATATTAAAATTGGACCAAGGACTCTCCTGATCCAGACTTACAGTATCACACAAAAGTGAGTACACCCCTCACATTTTTGTAAATATTTTATTATATCTTTTCACGCAGCTTGTATAACAGTGTAAATTTACTGTCCCCTCAAAATAACTCAACACACATCCATTGATGTCTAAACCACTAGCAACAAAAATGAGTAAACCCCTAAGCAAAAATGTCCAAATTGGGACCAAAGTGTCAATATTTTGTGTGGCCACCATTCTTTTCTAGCACTGCCGTAAACCACTTGGGAATGGAGTTCACCAGAGCTTCACAGGTTGCCACTGGAGTCCTCTTCCACTCCTCCGTGACGACATCATGAAGCTGGTGGATGTTAGAGATCTTGCGCTCCTACACCTTCCATTTGAGTATGCCCCACAGATGCTCAATAGGGTTTAGATCTGGAGACATGCTTGGCCAGTCCATCACCTTTACCCTCAGCTTCTTTAGCAAGGCAGTGGTCGTCTTGGAGGTGTGTTTGTAGTTCTTATCATGTTGGAACACTGCCTTTCCGTCCAGCCTCCCAAGGGAGGGGATCATGCTCTGCTTCAGAATGTCACAGTGCATATTGGCATTCATGGTTCCCTCAATGAACTGTAGCTCCCCAGTGCTGGTGGCACTCATGCAGCCCCAGAACATGACACTCCCACCACCATGCTTGACTGTAGGCAAGACACACTTGTCTTTGCACTCCAAACCTGGTTGCCGCCACAGACACTTGACACCATCTGAACCAAATAAGTCTCATCAGACCACAGGACATGGTTCCAGTAATCCATGCCCTTAGTCTGCTTGTCTTCAGCAAACTGTTTGTGGGCTTTCTTGTGCATCGTCTTTAGAAGAGGCTTCCTTCTGGGATGACAGCCATGCAGACCAATTTGATGCAGTGTGCAGTGTATGGTCTGAGCACTGATAGGCTGTCCTCCCACCCCTTCAACCTCTGCAGCAATGCTGGCAGCACTCATATGTCTATTTCCCAAAGACAACCTCTGGATATGATGCCGAGCATGTGCACTCAGCTTCTTTGGTCAACCATGGCAAGGCCTGTTCTGAGTGGAACCTGTCCTGTTAAACCGCTGTATAGTTTTGGCCACCATGCTAAAGCTCAGTTTCAGGGTCTCGGCAATCTCCTTATAGCCTATGCCATCTATATGTAGAGCAACAACTCTTTTTTTCAGATCCTCAGAGTTCTTTGCCATGAGGAGCCGTGTTGAACTCCCAGTGACCAGTATGAGAGTGTGAGAGCAATAACACCAAATTTAACACACTTGCTCCCCATTCATACCTGAGATCCTGTAACACTAACGAGTCACATGACACCGGGGAGGGAAAATGGCTAATTGGGCCCAATTTGGGCATTTTCACTTAAGGGTGTACTCACTTTTGTTTCCAGCGGTTTAGACATTAATGGCGGTGTGTTGAGTTATTTTGAGGGGACAGCAAATTTACACTGTTATACAAGTTGTACGCTCACTACTTTACATTGTAGCAAAGTGTAATTTCTTCAGTGTTGTCACATGAAAAGATATAATAAAATAATTACAAAAATGTGAGGGGTGTACTCTTTTGTGAGATATTGTACATGGCAAATTAATGCAGGGGTACAATAAAACCCTTCAGCTAATACCTTGTCAATATTGGAGGGAAACACAAATGAAAATTCTCAATTGTGCTCATATACCCTTCCTTGTGGACAAAAACAATCCTCAGCTGATGTCTTACCCTCTCTGCCATCAGACGAGACCCACCTAACACATCGGTTTTGGTCATGTAATTATATCTCCACTCTCTGGGATCAAACCATCTCCTACATCCAAGGAATTACCCTGCTTCATCTTCCAAAGGACCCTCTACTCTTAATTAGGGATGGGCGAATGGTTCGGCGCAAGTATAACTTTTGTTGTTCAGTCATTCGGTGAACATCCGAACAAACGGGTCGTTCGACCATTTGTTCGCCCCCGAACCGACCACAATGCATTGCAGAGCTGAACAGTGCATTGCGAGCCCTGATTGGCTGAAGCAGTGAAAGCGTCAGCCAATCAGGGCACAGAGTACTGTCAGAGTCATGATTGGATACTGTCATCGTGACTTTATCCAATCATGGCTCATTCCCGCTCCACAGTATAAAAGTATTCTTTCAATGGCAGCCATTTTTAGTGTGGTTTCAGCTGGAGGAAGATAGAACAGGACTCTGTTCAGTGCTATTAGTTAGTTAGTGTGTTGTACTGTGCTATTGTGCTTCAATTGTCAGTGTAGAATATAAGTTTAGTGTCATTCTAGAGACAGTGTGAGTGTAGTGAGGAGGACCACCATTCATCTTTGCATAGTGTGCAGCTAGAGTAGGGACAGCTCAGATAGTTTCACTGTAGTGTAGAGAGACCGTGTCATTCATACATACATTAGTGTATATGTAGAGTAGGGACAGCTCAGATGGTTTCAGTGTAGTGTAGTGAGACCGTGTCACTAATCTTTACATTAGTGTATAGCTAGAGTAGGGCCAGTTCAGATAGTGTCAGTGTAGTGATGGTTGAACACCGTATATGTAAGTACTGCAAGTTTAACACCATTTACTTCTGTGTGCGTTACTGCCAGTTTAATGCCATATAGTTTTGTGTGCTACTGCAAGTTTAACGCTGTTTACTTCTGTGTGTTTTACTGTAAGTTTAACGCCATTTACTTCTGTGTGCTTTACTGCCAGTTTAACACCATATAGTTTTGTGCATTACTGCAAGTTTAACGCCATTTACTTGTGTGTGCGTTACTTCAAGTTTAACGTAATTTACTTGTGTGTGCGTTACTGCCAGTTTAATGCTGCTTACTTCTGTGTGCGTTACTGCCAGTTTAACGCATATAGTTTTGTGCGTTACTGCAAGTTTAACCCCATTTACTTCTGAGTGCGTTACTTCCAGTTTAACGCCATATAGTTTTGTGCGTTACTTCCAGTTTAACACCATATAGTTTTATGCGTTACTGCAAGTTTAACGCCATTTACTTGAGTGTGCGTTACTGCAAGTTTAACGCCATTTACTTCTGTGTGTGTTACTGCTAGTTTAACTCCATATAGTTCTGTGTGCGTTACTGCCAGTTTAACGCCATATAGTTATGTGTGCGTTATTGCCAGTTTAATGCCATATAGTTTGTGCATTACTGCAAGTTTAGCGCAATTTACTTCTGTGTGTGTTACTGCAAGTTTAACGCCATTTACTTGTGTGTGCGTTACTGCCAGTTTAATGCCATATAGTTTGTGCGTTACTGCAAGTTTAACGCCATTTACTTCTGCGTGCGTTACTTCCAGTTTAACGCCATATAGTTTTGTGTGTTACTTCCAGTTTAACACCATATAGTTTTGTGCGTTACTGCAAGTTTAACTCCATATAGTTTTGTGCGTTACTGCAAGTTTAACGCCATTTACTTGTGTGTGCGTTACTGCAAGTTTAACACCATTTACTTCTGTGTGCGTTACTGCCAGTTTAACGCCATATAGTTATGTGTACGTTATTGCCAGTTTAATGCCATATAGTTTGTGCGTTATTGCAAGTTTAACGCAATTTACTTCGGTGTGTGTCATTGCAAGTTTAACACCATTTACTTGTGTGTGCGTTACTGCCAGTTTAATGCCACATAGTTTGTGCGTTACTGCAAGTTTAACGCCATTTACTTCTGCGTGCGTTACTTCCAGTTTAACGCCATATAGTTTTGTGCGTTACTGCCATTTTAATGCCAAATAGTTTGTGCGTTACTGCAAGTTTAACGCCATTTACTTCTGTGTGTGTTACTGCAAGTTTAACGCCATTTACCTGTGTGTGCGTTACTGCCAGTTTAACGCCATATAGTTTGTGCATTACTGCAAGTTTAACGCCATTTATTTCTGTGTGTGTTACTGCAAGTTTAACGCCATTTACTTGTGTGTGCGTTACTGCCAGTTTAATGCCATATACTTTGTGCGTTACTGCAAGTTTAACGCCATTTACTTCTGTGTGTGTTACTGCAAGTTTAACGCCATTTACTTATGTCTGCGTTACTGCCAGTTTAACATCATATAGTTCTGTGTGCGTTACTGTCAGTTTAACGCCATATAGTTTTGTGTGCGTTACTGCCAGTTTATCGCCATACAGTTTTGTGTGTTACTGCAAATTTAACACCATTTACTTGTGTATGCTTTACTGAGAGTTTAACGCCATTTACTTCTGTGCGCATTACTGCAAGTTTAACGCCATATAGTTCTGTGCGTCACAGTATGTTTGACGCATTATATTGCAGTATATTATAGTGTATCTGTGGAGTGTATCTGTGTAGTGTGAGTACTCAAATTAAAGTGCACCAAACACCACTTTACATTGATTAAGGTGCATCTACGTACATATTTCCATTTCTTCTTTACATTTTCTAATAAGCACCGCCCCCTCCCTCCTAATAATGTCTGGGAGGACAACAAGAAGAGGCAGACATTCAATTGGCACTGTAAGGTGGCCAGCAACAATTGTGTCCACAGGCAAAGGTGGACGCGGGGTCAGTCCTCAGGCAGGGCATCATTCTGTTTAGTGAGTTTGCTTGTGCTATCCAGCCACAGCATGCAGAGGAGGTGGTGGACTGGCTTACTAAACCTTCCTCATCCTCCTCGTCCTCTGTCACACAAGCAGAGACAAGTGGGTAGTCCCCTGCAGCTGCCAGAGTGGATAAATCTGCCGCCTTGTCCACATCTATTCCTGTCATAGCCCCAACATCAGCCATGGAGGAGTCAGCTAAGTTATTTGACCACAGCATCAGCCACTTGCTCATTGATAATGCCCAGCCATTACTGGATTCAGATGTTGGCTCTGAGGTTGAGGATGACAGGAATATGAGCCTAGAGAGAGGGGGGAACACTGTTAGACAAACTGGCATTCATGTTCCTCCACCCACAGCATATTGACAAGTTGTCTCCAGTGGTAATGAGGATGATGAAGAAGGAGTAGATGGAGATGATGATGATGATGATGATGATGAGGTCACTGGTGCGACTTGGGTGCCAGATGGAGCAGAGGAGGAAACTGAAGGTGAGGCGGCACAACCCCAATGAGGCCGAAATCAAGAAAGAGTAGAGAGCAGCCACCCTATTTCATCACATTCTGCAGCGGTTATCTCCCGGCCTACTTCCCAAAGCTCAGCTGTCTGGGCCTTTTTCAGCACATCTGCAGCAGATCGCACTGTTGCTATCTGCCAACTGTGTCTGAGGCACATCAAACGTGGCAAAAAACACCAGCCATTTGGATATCACATGCTTAACAAGGCATTTAACATTCAACCACTCAGGCCGTTGGCAAGAGCACCTAAAAGCCACACAAAAGGGGCACAAATCTGTCCCTCCTCCTCCTCTTTACCCATTTCAATCTGCCCCTGCTATACTGAGTCATTACCTCTCAACAGCATCCACTGACAGGGATGATGGTATAGCACAGGGTGTTCCCAGGTTCTAGCAGCACATCTGCCAGCAGCACACCACCAGCTGTAAACTGTAGCCAGCAAATTTATCTGCCCCATCAGCTGCAGCAGAAAAAAAATACAGTCCCTGCCACCCAGATGCCCACCGTCTAAATGCAAGCTTGTCAAGGTTGCTGCCCGATTTTTTGACATGCCCACCAGGTGGAACTCGACTTTGGTTATAGAAAATAGGTATTATAGGTATTCACAGTCATTTTTACACCATTTAACATATCCTTTTTAAGCATTCACAGTGTCTTCCCTTCACAAATATAGCCGAATGGAATGTTCCGATTTCTATTTTTGCATAACAATAAACACAGATAGCTACGGCGGCTATTGATATATGCCCTTTTGACTACAATATAATGGCCGACACACCATTCAGTTTAAGACATAGGGAAAATGGTCACCAATGTTTTTGAATACAAAGGCTATAAGAAAATGGCGGCCGCGCCATTTCCGGTATAGGATTATAAATTGACATTGCCGACACACTATTCAGTTTAGACATAGGGAAAATGGCCACTAATGTTTTTGAGTACAAAGGCTACAAGAAAATGGCAGCCGCGCCATTTCCTGTATAGGATTATAAACTGACATCCCATTACACCAATCCGGTATCCCTGAGGAAGTCACGTGACCGTGACGTAACGCATAGGACCGGAACTGCGACCCGAGACCGGAAGTCGGGTGAGAGGTGTATGCACCTATAGTACCTTGATGCCCATATTGCTTTTATTGAATGTAAGCAGCGATTTTACTTTTAAATAAACGGTTTGTTGATATTACTACACTATGGGAGCCTATATTTTATACCCCTTTCCATGAGTGAGGATTATTATCCCATATGTGGTCGGATCGGGAATGACATGGTAGGACCCTAAGGAGGTGTTTAGAGGCGTTTGGAGGACGTGTACCTATGGTTCTAGTCACTGCTGTTTGATTCACAGCAAAAGGTGTATATAACACCTTTTTAAGGTGAGCGCTCTGAGAGCACTGAGTGGATCACACGGGCACAGGAGCCCATCTGGAGGCACATAGTGGAGCTAACCAGACTGACTCCTCATTCACTGACATGAGTGGATGTGTCACTGGTCACATGTCATTTGTCTGAAAACATCTGTTCAGTGTTTTGCACAATTTACAGCACTGTGTGTCTATTTATTGGAATACTGCACTCTAGCACCACCGTGTGTGCGAACTATGAACTTTTTTTATGAACTTTGATTGCATGATTTTTTTTTGATCATTATATTGATATTTAGTTGGATTTTTTGCACCAGTTCCACTGAGGTGTATTGTCATTGTGTGGAGGCAACTTAATTACTTACAAGGGCATTATCCATACAGCACTTATCTTATGCAGTATTGCACTTTATTATCCACTTATGAATTGTGATTGATTGGTTTATGAGATTTTAGTGCTTATCCCGCACAATTTTTTCTTCATCTCATATTTGCACTTTATTATAAGAATATTGCACTATATTGAGGGTTATTAGTGCTTATCCCGCACAATTTTTTCTTTATCTCACATTAGCACTTTATTATAAGAATATTGCACTATATTGAGGATCATCTATTTAAGATTTATTTATTCACCGGTTCATCCATTTAGATTGCGCAGTACCATACGTACCTTATTTTCTATTTACCATTGTGTTAAATAGGTATTGCAGCGGTCATTATTCCTTTTATATATTTATATTTATTTTTACACATTTAAAACACTCATCACAGAGAGTTATTGAGTCTGAATACTCACAGTGGTAGCGCGGAAGATTACACATACCACTTAGTTTCGACTTTGGTTATGCTGCAGTGACTATACATGCAACAGAGGGCTGTCAATGAGTATCTGTGCGAGTACAGCATGACGACAGGCTCAGGCCACCTTGGCTTTTTTTCACCATGCCAATGGCTGATTATTAACCACTTAAGGACCGGAAGGATTTCCAGCTTTAGGACCGGAGCCCTTTTTGCGATTCGGCGCTGCGTCTCTTTAACTGACAATTGCGCGGTCGCGCGACGTTGTACCCAAACAAAATGTGCGTCCTTTTTTTCCCACAAACAGAGCTTTCTTTTGGTGGTATTTGATCACCGCTGCGTCATTTCTGATCGCCGCTATAAACAAAAGAAGAGCGACAATTTTGCAAAAAAAAAACAAATTTCTTACTTTTTGCTAAAATACAAATCCAAAAAAAAAAACCATTTTTTTTCACCGTTTTTGGCCGATTTATATTCTTCCTCATATTTGTGATAAAAAAAAAATTGCAATCGGCGTTTATTGATTGGTTTGCGCAAAAGTGGTTGCGTTTACGGATGATGAGAATTCATTTTTGGGGTTTTTATTTTTTTTTTTATTTTTTACTAATAAGGGCGGCGATTTTTAGTGGTACTGCGATATTTCAGCGGACATGTCGGAACATTTTGACACTTTTTTGGGACCATTGGCATTTATACTGCGATCAGTGCTATAAAAATGCACTGATTACTGTGTAAATGCCATTGGCAGTGAAGGGGTTAACCTGCAAGGGGCGCTCTAAGGGTTAACTATGTTCCCTGGGCGTGTTCTAACTATAGAGGGACTGCACTATCTGGGGAAGGGAAGTGGTCACAGCCTTCACGTACTGGAAGGCTGTGATCACAGCCCTTCCCCCTCACACAGAGCGGAGGTCCGTGTTTACTTACACGGACCTCCGCTCCTTCACTCCGGGGGGGGGGGCATCGCGGGTGGCCGGCGACAATCGAAGCCGCCGTACCCGCTCCCTGGCCCTCCCCGCCTCCAGCGGCGCGGGCACGCTCACTGTGCGCGATCTGGCGGCCGCCGTCGTATGACGGCGTTTCGCCTTACAGAGCCACTTTGCTGCTGCCAGATGCCGATCGGCGGTCGGCAAGTGGTTAAGGATGGATGCACTGTACTGTCACCATTTGAGAACAAGAATGGTGAGCCGTGACAGTGCATGCATCAGTGATACAATCCCTGTTGTATTTCTGCTGGAGCAAACTCTGCATGGCATTATGGACAGAGCACTGGAGGCAGAGCAGCAGGAGGAAGAGGATGAATTCCTTTCCTCTCAAGGCCCACTTTATCCAGACACCATCATTCGTATGGCACAGAACACACAGGAGGAGAGAGGGGAGGAGGATGAGGAGGAGGATTCTAGAACTTTTGTAAGCTTTGAAGAAGAGGAAGACATGCGTAAATCTGGAAGCCATGGCTTTCCAACCCCAGGACCCTTGTAAGTAGTACGTGGCTGGGAGGAGTAAGTTCCAGATGCTGCCATCCTGAGTGACCCTGAGGAGTCTGCTTCTCAAGCCTCTGCAAATTTGAGGCACATGGGCAACCTCATGCTTCAAAGTCTGCGAAAGGACCCAAGAATACGGGCATAAAGGAGAATGATCATTACTGGTTGGCAACCCTCCTTGAACACCGCTATAAGGAGGTCTCAGAACTCATCCCGCCCCCACAGAGAGTGCAGAAGATAAAATCTCTTGAGGACACATTAAAGAGGAACTTATTGAACATTTTTCCCGACTTCAGTAGGTTACAGTGTCGTGGAAAACGCAGTTTTGAGTCTTCTGTTGGTCAAGAGAGGAGCGTTGGAGAAGGCATCCTCCTAAGTGATGCATTTTGGAATTTTTTAGTCCTCACCACGCAGGGCTGTCAGCTTCCACATCTCATCGCCAGCGTCTGCACCACATGGTGGACATTTAGCTCAGGGCCAAAACAGAGATGGACAGCTTTCCAGTTGAAGATCCACTGGCTTACTGGGTCATGAGAATAGACCACTGGCCAGAACTTGCCCAGTATGCTATTGAGTTGTTGGGCTGTCCTGCATCCAGCGTGCTTTCAGAGCGGGCATTCAGTGTTGCAGGAGGTTTCATTACTGATCATAAAACGTGTCTGTCCACAGACTCTATGGACCGTTTGACTTTTATAAAAAATGAATCAGTCCTGGATTACCAGCTATGTAGCCCCTGATGCCGATGTTATTAAGTGTTTTTGGGATGTGGAATCTCTGCAGGACTTTGAGGCTGCCTAGCTTTGAGGGTGTTCAATCACTTCATCTGTTTTTGGTATAGATTTCACAGGCACAATTAACACCCAAATACCAATTTTTCAACACCTGTTTGACAGGTGCATATCATTGAATTATTTTTTGCCTTCATCAAGAGCACCTCTATAGGGTTATGGTGGGAGGGTGCCACTGACACCCAAAGAGTAATTTTTCTGCACCTGTTTGACAGGTGCATATCATTGCAATTTTTTACAGCAAGGCCAATTCTTGCTTTCATCACGAGTATCTCTATAGGTTTACGGTGGGAAGGCGCCACCGACACCCAAAGACCAATTTTTCTGAACCTGTTTGACAGGTGCACATCATTGCAATTTTTTTACAGAAAGGCCAATTCTTTCCTTCATGAAGAGCACCTCTATAAGGTTATGGTGTGAAGGCATCACCGACACCCAAAGCCCAATTTTTCTGCACCTGTTACTTCTATCCAAAGTCAAAGTGACACCAAAATTTATCCAAAAAATCTCTAATCTTGTTCCCAGTACACTACATTGTGGCCTCATTATACACACTGGTTCCCCAGCTGTTGCTGAGCAAAATAAAGGCAGCTTGCAGGGAAAGTTTCATTTTTTGGCTTTATAAATGCAATTATTGCTGTAGCAGATTCTAGACATGGTACAGATCTGCCACTTTACATGTAGACTAAGGGGACCCCCAGGCACTATATAGGAGGAATTTTTCATTTTTATGCTTTCACTTTAAAAATAAAAAAAAAATCACTGCTCATTTTTTCACAAACTTTTTTTTCATTGATACATGTCCCCTAGGGCAGGACCCGGACCCCTATAACCGTTTCATGCCCAATTACTTGCATATGAGCCTTCAAAATGGGCACATTTGATTTTTGACATTTGGCTCCCATTGACTTTAATTGGGTTCGTTATTCAGGTCCCAACTTTCGCGGTGTTCAAAAGTTCTGGTGTGAACCGAAAAGGGGTCCATTCAATCCATCCCTATTCCTAATCTTTGGACACTGGGACAAACAACTTGAGAAATGGTCTTCCGTTATCACCGAACATCCACACAAAGATTGGATCCTAAATTGTCTTTTCACTGCACAAAGAGTAATCCTCAAAAACTAGACCTCTCCGCTTTGTCCAAAAATCTTCCAGATCAGACAAGAACTCTTATTACAGCTATATAAAGAAAAAAATCAATACGGATTTCACCCACCCGACCACAAGAAAACACTTTCTCTCAAGATGGGAAGCCATCATAAACTCAACTTGTCCCCTTGCTCCACACAAAGATTTTCACAACCCCTTTGTCTACTATAAGGACCTCCAATCTTACTAAGACAAGGAGGATGTCTCTTAAGATCCACTCCCCCTCCCTTATACTTCCCATTCCATGCTCATCAACTCCTCTAGGAACTTTTGAACCGGAAAATACACCTCTTACTCACTCCCCACCTATCGCACGACAAACTCTCGCGCCATCCTTCGCCTGATTCGATGCAGACCCCTTACCCAGTGTTTTAATAGTTTTCATAATTTTACTTAGTCCCCCCCCCTCTATATATGGTCAAATTAACAACAGAAGATCCATCTTTTTATTATGTTTTCTCTGTATGTGCTCTCATTTGTGTATCCCTTTATTCTCATGTTTCTTTCCTTTATATTGCTCGAGCAATGTGCCCATGCTGATTAACCATACCTGCTTAATTGTACCCATCCGCCTTCAAGATGCCAGGCACAGGAATATATTATTATGATACTAGTTTCATTGCCTTTCTATTCATTGTTTATAAATGAAAATGTATACATCAGGTGACAGGAGTTTCTACTGGCTACCTTTTCTCCGCATCTGTTTTACCAATTCCTTGATAAAATCTTAAAAAAAAAAATGCATCAAGTTCCTCATCTAGTAACTTTAGACTTGCGAATTTGATGTTTACTGTAAGGAATATACTTGAGGGAATGTTAAAAGACTGCATACAAGCATGTGTGCTGGAAACTAATATAATAGGCTATAGCCAACATGGATTTATGAAAGACAGATGTTAAATTGATGTAATTTTTCATAAAGATGTACACAGAAATACAGACAAGGGGATGCTATGGTTGTATTATATTTTAACTTGGTTTAACTGTTATAAATAGTTCTTAAAAGATGGTTAATGTGTGGGTTAATATATTGTTAATATATTTGCATGGGCAAAAAGAAAAAACATAATAAGTACATGTCTTTTTTTCCATGTTTTATTGGAGAGATTTGTCCTCATCGTCATAGTGATTATGGTTTTACCTGACAAGAAGTGAGGGAAGATCTGCAATAGAGATCTGGCAAAGTCCACGAATATTTGATGAAACATGTCAGCACGTGGTACGATGTAAGCCCTGGCCAATACCCATGTGGATAAAGTAAATGAAAGCAACTGGCTTAGCAGTGTGAGGCCTCACATTAGACTTTCTATATTAACACAGTCTGTAAGAACATTAAAGTAGGTGATTATTTCAGTAACTGTGAGGCAAATACTTAGAAGAGAAATTGGTTCCAGGGGTCAGATGTTTAGGGGGGCTTCAAAGAAAGGTTTAGCAACCTCTTCTGCAATAACAGGGTCAAAAGAGGGGAGTATTGAATGTGGTGGTTGGCACAGTATATTAAATAAGCATCTTCTCATCCCCTCTAAAACATGCACTGGTCATCTCCACATTTTTGAGAAAAAAACAGTCCTATCTGGGTGATTAATATACATTGCAGAGAGCTAGCAAACGTTGGAGCAAATGATACCTTTTGTTGCTCTGTAGAGATGTTTGCTTCATTGTGTCCTTAGCAGACTCAATCTAAATGGAAGGGTCTGATTTTTTATAATCAGCTAGTTGCACTTCCAGTGTTCTAATATGAAAAGCTACAGGATCTGCACCCATTGAGAAGTATTTACTCTTGAGAAATAACTTACCAAATTTGCATATTAAAGTTTTTGTCTTGTGTAAGAATTGTATATTCTATATTATTTTTATTTACCATATTTTTTTTTTACTAAAGTGGAGTTACCCTTTACAAAAGCCCTCACTTGATCCCAACAGTCAGAGCAACTTTAGACACATATACTTTCTCCCATTTATCTCCAAATTTCTAGAATGCCTAGTCTACAAACATCTGAGCTCCTACCTCTCTAATAATAACCTTCTGGACCCCTTACAGTTTGGCTTTTGACTGTAACACTCCACACAAACTGCCCTACTAAATCTCACAACACAACACAACACAACAACTTACTGACTGATACTCAGTACTCTGATTCCTGTGATTCAGTTGACCACCTACTCCTCCTTATAAAAATGTCACTGTTTGGCCTCCAAGACTTTGCTTTTTTTCAGGTTTTGCACCTAACTTTCCTAGTGCTCCCTGTAGGGGTCTCCCATTGCTCTGCCCCTTAATCTTTTATATTCTCAATTTACACCTCCTACCTTGGTCAGTTGATACCAATACCATCTTGATTCTAATGACACCCAAGTCAATCTCTCTTCTTCTAAGCTCACCCCTTTAGTCTCCTTGTGCATCACTATTTACTAACAGTCATATCAGTGTAGATGTACCATCACTTATTAAAACTCGGTCTTTACATTTATATTGTCCCTGAATGGACATAATTATGAGGGCACTTGTCCCTCATAAGCTTTAGAGGTGCCTGTTATCATTCCACTTTATGGTGAGGCACTCACATAGATTTTTTGGGTGATTAGCACTATATTGTTGTATAATTGAACACTTTTTGACAGATTATTTTATAAAACCATCTTAGAAAACCATCCCATCTGGTTGAAATTAGCCAGATATGAAGTCTGTCTGTGTTCTGGCTGCCATATTGTCACATACCTGGTAGTTGAGTCTGACTTATGCAGGGGACAACCTCTCTTATGGCCGTGGTTCGAGAACCCCTGGTAGTGTAGGCAGGGAGCTCTGGAGCACAGGGGGGGCACAAGGGCTGGACTTAGTCACTGGTGGTCAATGAGGGTCCACTGGGACTCGTGCAGACAGAAGAATGGTGATGCAGGCTGGGTCGGTAACAGGCTGGTGGTGTGGTACAACCAGAGTCGGCAATAGGCGGACAGCAGAGGTACAAAGGAGCAGGCAGAAGACTAATCATAGACAGGCTGGGGTCAGGGCAGGCAGAAGGCAAACAAAGTCCAAGGAAGGCCAGGGTCACAGGTACAGGAAGTCTCTCAAGAGTAAATGCTGGGGTCACAGTATACAGGAACGCTGTAGAACGGACAGCACTGGTTGCAGGGTGTTGTCTGCTTAAATGGCCATTTTGGCGCCAATGGCGATGCATACGTGTGCACATGCTATGTGCGCCTGCACACAGGCATTCCAGGGGCCCAGTTGTTTCCTTACATTGCCCCCCCCAAGGGGCAGTCTACGCGCCCTCTTGGCTGGATGTCTTCTCCATAAAGCCTTAATTAACTCTCCAGCATGCAGGTTTCTTTCTGGCTGCCAAGAGCTTTCTTCCAGCCCGTACCCCTTACATTTCACTACAAACTGAATGATGCCCCCTCTTCTCCTGCAGTTGAGGATGGTTTTCCCCTCAAACTCCTCCTCTCCGTCCACCAAGACCGGTTGTGGTGGGGCTGTACTGCGCCCAGGGAAGAGATTCTTGACCACTAGTTTAAGCAAGTTCACTTGAAAGACTGGGTGGATGTGAAGTGAAGGGGGTAGGTCCAGCTCATATGTCACCCTGTTGATCTTCTTCTTTACTGGAAAGGGCCTGATATACTTCAGGCTTAGCTTTTTGGAGGGACAGGAAAGTCTCAGGTTTTTAGTTGACAACCAGACCCGTTGACCAGGTTGTAGTTCCCATTCTCCTCGTCTCCCTTTACCAAAGTTTCTCTTTTTGAGTGCCTGGGTTTGGGAAAGAGTCTCTTGTAGAAGCTTGTTGTTTCTTTCTAAGAACTGGGTGACTTCTTGTAGGCAGGTACTATACTCTCCATCAACAGATTGGGTAGGAAGATAAGATGGTATCTGAAATTCGCCCAGAACGGGGATTGCTTGGTGGCAGAATGAACTGAATTGTTGTGGGCAAATTCGGCTACCGGCAACAGGGAAACCCGGTCGTCCTGAGAGAACAAGGAGGAGCAGTGGAGGTACTGCTCGAGGGTCTGGTTGGTCCTCTCCATTTGGCCGTTTGATTGCGGATGAGTTGAAGAGAAGGCCAGGTCAATTCCCAGAGAGGAACATAAGGATCTCCAGAAATGGGATGTAAACTGCACCCCCCCGATCCGACACTATATTGATGGGGATTCCATGGAGACGGACCACCTCTTTTATGAAAGTCTCTGCTGTCTCGGCTGCCGAGGGAGTGCTCTTCATGGGTATGAAATGGGCCATTTTGGTGAGGCCATCCACCGCCACAAGGATACCATTAAAGCCTGCAGATGGGGGCTGCTCAACTATAAAATCCATTGAGATTTGGGATCAAGGACGTTCCGGAATGGGCAGCGGATTTAGCAGACCCCAAGCTTTAGACCTTTCAGTCTTGTTTTTGGCACAAACGGGGCAAGCACCCACATAGTCCCTGCAGTCTTTGTTCAGACGAGGCCACCAGAATGAGGGGGATAGCAGCTCTGCCGTCTTGTGACCGCCAAAGTGCCCGGTTAGTTTGAGGTCATGACAAAGTTCAAGCAAGGTCTAAGAGAACCCAAGAGGGTTAACAAGAAACTGTGGGCAGGAAGTATTATGTCTGGAGGAGAAAGGTCTCCGGATTCGTGAAACATCCTGGACAAGGCGCCTGGCTTCACATTCTTGGCCTGTACGTTATGTGCAGCTGGAATCATGAGAAAAACAGTACCCACCTTGCCTTCCTGAAGTTTGAGTCTCTTGGCGGTTCGCAGATACTCTAAATTTTTATGGTCGGTGAAGACGAGAACAGGATGTAAGGCTCCCTCCAGGAGGTACCGACATTCCTCCAGAGCCGATTTGATCACCAGCAATTCCCTGTCACCGACATCACAGTTTTTCTCAGGTGGCGAGATTTTCCGAGAAAAGAAGGGGATGGGATGGAGCGAGGCCTTTGGACCTCGTCTCTGGTAAAGGACTGCTCCTACTGCCATCTCTGAGGCGTCCACTTCAAGGATATAAGGTAAGGCAGGGTCAGGATGCTTGAGAACAGGAGTAGAGGTGAACAGTTCATTGAGGTTTGAGAAGGCATTTTGGGCCTCAGGAGTCCAGTGGAAGCGAGAGTCCTGTTTGGTGAGTTGGGTTATGGGCACAATGACTGAACCCCTTGATGAGCTTCCTATAGAAGTTTGAGAACCCAACAAATCGCTGCACTCACTTCTTGTCGACAGGCGCTGGCCAGTCTAAGATGGCTGAGACCTTCTGTGGGTCCATGGTTATCCCTGTGATGGAGATGTTGAATCCCAAGAAAGAGATGCTGGTGCACTCAAAGGCGCATTTTTCCGCCTTGGCATATTGAGCACGCATCTCACTTGCCTGTGGTGCTCTTCCAAGGAAGGGGAGAAGATCAGGATGTTGTCCAAGTAAATCACTACAAACTGATCCAGGTAGTCCCGGAAGACATTGTTCACCAGATGCTGGAACGTAGCGGGGGCGTTACAGAGTCCAAAAGGCATAACGAGGTACTCGTAGTGGCAAAACCGAGTTTGGAAGGCCGTTTTCCACTCGCCCCCTTCTCATATGCGGATGAGATTATAAGCCCCATGGAGATCCAGCTTCGTTAACACAGTCGCCATTCCAAGTCTCTGAAAAAGCTCTCGGTTCTTGACGGTGATCTTATTGAGATCCCGATAATCAATACAAGGCCTAAGGGAGTGGTTCTTTTTCTTGACAAAGAATATCCCCGCTCCTGCTGGCGAGGCGGAGGGTCTGATGAACCCTTTTTCCAGGTTCTCATCGAGATACGCCTTGAGGCTACCAACTCTACCAGAGGGAAGATTTGGCCAAACGGGACCTCGGACTCCGGTAGGAGGTCAATCGGACAATAATAGGGTCTGTGCGGTGAGAGGACGTCAGCCCCGTTTTTGCTAAAAACAGCCAGGAAGTCATGGTAGGGTATGGGAACAGCCAGGCGGGTGTCCTGGTCATTATAAGTGTCCATACATAGAACAGACAGGGAAACTTCCTGGGATTGCGGCAGGCAATGGTGGAGACAGTATGGAGAACTGAAGTGTACTTCACTCGATGCCCAGTTGATGTGGGGGTTGTGTGTCCAGAGCCACAGGAGGCCTAGGATGACCAGAAACAGAGGGAACGTGATGGTGTCCACCAACACAAATTCCAGATGACCCCCCACCATCTTGGTAGGTACGGGGATGGTTTCATGGGGGACGGTGCCAGATCTTATGGTCAACGCATTGGCAAGCCGGACGACCATGGGGTGGTCTTTGGGTCACAGTGGAATCTGGTGGTGGGCTGCGAAGGTGGAGTCAACAAAACAATTACATGCTCCTGAGTCAAGGACAGCCTGTACTGGGATATTCCCACCGGGAAGCTGTAGGGAGATAAAAAGGACAAGGTGAGCTTTGTCATTTGGCAGGTACAGCAGTCTCTCTTGGGTAGCAGTAGCACACTTACCGGTCTTGGCAGGACAATTCCTCACCCGGTGCCGGGTTCTCCATAGTACAGGCAGAGATTGTGCGCCATATACCTCTGTCATTCTTCGGGGGTTAGGGAAGGGTGAAGAAGCCCAATGTGCATGGGCTCTGGGTGGTCTTGTGGAGCGGAGGAGGAGGAGGTTGTAGCTGGACTAGGACTGAGATAACTGGGTACTCTGGGCAACATCCAGGTGAGACGTGCAGGCCCTGTGGATCTCTCAGCCCTGCGTTGCTGCAGACGATGATCAATCTGAATGGCCAGATTGATCAGGGTGTCTAGGGTATGCGGCACCCCGACACAGGCCAGCTCATCCTTGAGCGGCTCTGAGAGACCCAGCCTGAACTTATAGCAAAGGGCCGCATCGTTCCAGGCTGTGTAAGCACTCCAGCCCCGGAACTCAGAAACATACTCCTCCGCTGTGCAGCAGCCTTGTTGCAGTGCATGAAGTGCAGCTTCCACAGTGGCCGCCAGATGGGGATCTTCGTACAGCTGGGCCTTGGAAGAACTGATACAGACTGGTGGTTTCTGGGGCCTTCTGTTCAAGAAGGCGGTGAGCCCAAGCTTGCGGATCTTCCAGGAGAAGGGAGATCAGTCCCACCTTAGTTGCTTCCAAGGTAAAGATCCACAGCTGGAGAGCGAAATTAAGTCTGCAGGAATTGCGGAATGCCCGGAACTTTCTGCGGTCCCCCGCAAACCGCTTCGGCATGGGCACCTTGGGTTCAGTTGATAGAGTCACAATGGTGCGTGAGGCAGACTGACCAGAACTTGCTGGAGCTGACATGGAGAGCTCCTGGACTCTTCCTTCCAGGTGGGTATATCCTTCCTGCAAGTTTTTCACAGCTTGGGTGAGACCGGCAGGGTGCACACAAGTCATCCATGGGAGAGTTCCCCTGCGCAGACTCGGACATGGCTGTCTGTCATGTACCTGGTGGTCGAGTCTGACTTATGCAGGGGAAAACCTCTCTTACGGTCCTGGTTCAAGAATCCCTGGTTGTGTAGACAGGGAGCTCTGGAGCACAAGGGCTGGACACTGGTGGTCAATGAGGGTCCACTGGGACTTGTGCAGACAGAAGAATGGTGATGCAGGCTGGGTCAGTAACAGGCTGGTGGTGCGGTACAGACGGGTCAGGCAGGTGGATAGTCGGGTACAACCAGAGTCGGCAATGGGCGGACAGCAGAGGTACAAAGGAGCAGGCAGAAGAGTAGTGGTAGACAGGCTGGGGTCAGGGCAAGCAGAAGGCAAACAAAGTCCAAGGAAAGCTGGGTTCACAGGTATAGGAAGTCTCTCAAGAGTAAACACTGGGGTCACAGGATATAGGAACGCTGTAGAATGGACAGCACTGGTTGCAGGGTGTTTTCTGCTTAAATGGCCATTTTGACACCAATGCCGGTGCACACACGCACACGCACATGCGCACGGGTGCACACACACGCTATGTGCGCCCACGCACAGGCATTCAAGGCGCTACAGTTGTTTCCTTACACATATTATCTGCTATATTAACAAAATTGGTAACAAACAAGTCCCCCTCCAGTAGCAGAGTGAGCTAACATTTTTCCACATCCAGAGTCTATGGCTAGTAATAGGAGAATGTAAGACATTGGGTGCCAGTGCCCAATTGGGTGCAAAGGATCCTTAAGCCAAGACTGGCTTAACTTTATCTAGTAAAATATCAGTTGGCTAACAGACGTCTCTGTATATCCTCTCAGCCAGGTGTTAGGGAAATTATAATACCTTGTATGCATTATAATTTGCCTGCGCTAATAAGCGCATTTTTCAGCTCTTTTGCATAATGCATTCCATCGACCTGTGTTGATGCAGACACACACACACAGACACAGATTGCTTCATCTCACATGGCCGATAGCAGAGATATTGTCCTCCCTAGCTTTGGGTGCCGTGTTTATTTATACTGGTCAGACAGGTTTAACAGAAGGAACTGGTGGCATCACAATCAGCCAATAAGCCTCCAAGGCACAGTCACATGACATGAGCTCAAATACAAATACAACCAATCAATGACACACTTGATTACATTCAAACTATACAATAGGAAAGGCATGCATGTATGGGGGGGTTTGGCCGACCTCTATGAGAAGACAGCAAACAATGAGAGCCATGTGCTATCTTCATAGAAGCATTCCAAACCAAATCCACCACACATGTACAAACCTGCCAATTACAATGAATCACTACCCAATACAGCTCTCTGAACTATATTCCATAGCAAATATACTACTGTTCCATCAAAGGGTAAATTACAACACAAAGGAATATGGCTGTAGATTTCTGTCACATTGATCAGATGCCACAGAAAGCCCACAGATCATTATCCTTACATAAAAGGCAATACTAATTCCATAAGGCAAGTAAACTGCCGCCAAGCAGATCGATCTGTACAGAAGACAGGGGCCCCCTGATTAACGGTAATACACCCGCGCCACAGAACGTGCATTGCACCTCAAAGATCCAGACCAGCGTTTGCTCCAGCGATAACCGCTCAGGGCGCCTGCCGGCCGGGATGATCGGGCGGTAGCGTGTAATTATCAATTGATGGAAGATATCCATTGTATTGGCCTTTCCTCAGTATCGGTTAAAGCCATATTCGCTGTACACAGCGAATACCGGTAAACCAACACTGGGAGACACTGTGACAATACATAATACATCCTAAATTTCTACAACACAGGCAAGTTACCAGACACTGCAAGGATCCAGCTTCTTCTCATCTTACATCAGAGTCTTTCTCCCTGACACATCATGTTGGATCAATGTCTTTCTTTACCTGGCAGGATTGCTTCTGGTCCAAATCAAGCCTCCATCTATGAGCACATATTAGGTCCTCCCCAGATAGCAGGCCTAGAATGTCAGAGAAAGTGGCAACACTCCTCCTCAGGCCTAAGCCCAAGGGGAAAAGTTTCTCCCCTAGGTCTCTCCAGTATTTATGCCCTTCCCTAGCATGCAACACTGCCAACAAAACTCCTTATGGTTGTTCAGAGAAGGGCATGCATATTCAAACTGCATCCCTATTGCCTCCCCTCTCTATAATGCCAGAGAAACTCCCTGATAAAATAATTGATAACCCATCAAGACTGTGTGTAATTGCCACATCCCATGCCTCAATAGACAACAAAGAAAGAATCTCAAATAGCAAAGGAATTTTTAAGGCAATTGAGTAATGATCTAGAAATTGTATATTTTTTCATAAAAAAAAATATAAACATTTCCAAAAATATCCATCACATTGTTGTATATTGCATATTGGTAATGACACACAAACACCATTTGATGTATTCCAGTTTGAAAATGGTATTCCCCTAGGGTGGTGTAACCATCAAAGACTGTGAGTGACACAAGTCCATGGGGACATCCAACGTGTTTCGAAGGGCTTAAAAATTAATATCTTCATCAGGGATATTATACCATCTTCTGTGGATATAAAGATTGCATTTTAGTGACAAATTCCGTCCAACAGAGACATACCAACACTCCATCACAGTCTTTGATGGTTACACAATCCTAGGGGAATATCATTTTCAAACTGGAATACATCAAATGATGTTTGTGTATCATTACCAATATGCAATATACAACAATGTGATGGATATTTTTGGAAATGTTTATATCATGTGATTCATCTTTTAAGAATTTTTGTATGAAATAAAACGTTTTTTATGAAAAATTAAAAAATTCTAGATCATTACTCAATTGCCTTAAAAATCCCTTTGCTATTTGAGAAACTCCCTGATATCCAAAAGGAAAGCAGTAGCATCTACTGATTCAGCAGCAGCTGGACATAGCCAGGTAGTGCTAAATTTAATACACATTCATGCAAAAGGCAGGGCAGTTGAACTACTCTAATATTCCAAGTCTAACATTATTGGCATAGAGTAGGTTTTTCTTGGACTACTGAAACAAACTAAGGGGTTTAATAAAATCTGGCTAAACATCATTGTGATCATAAAGTACTGCTAATGTTTTGCAAATGCTGACAGCATAGTACAGGGCAGTTTCCCCATTACTTGCTTCCAGTTTGTAGTGTATTTTGCTATCTAACAATAGGATATGCTGAATATACTGGTCCATATTACAACCAATGGGCTTGATTCACAAAGCTTTTACCCACACCTAAGGCACACTATTTATAGCCTTGTGAATTTAAATCTCATTGGACTCAACTGAAAATGTACTGTATGATACTTTTTTGAAAATAAATACCTTGGTGTACTAGCTTTGTGAATTGAGCCTATTAAGTCTATTGGTAGGTCCTAAGAAGCTGATACCTTGCATGTTTCTAAGTTATTTTGTCAGCGGCTTAGTGGCAAGGCAGCCTTTTCCAGTGGCTAGGCTGTCATTTCAACTGGAGGAACAAGCAAAAAGATTAGGAGATTGGCCTCAGCATAGGGCACATTTGTACACATTCGCTCAAATTTTACAAGGTTTACAAGAGTATGAAAAAAAAAAGGTGCAAGGAAACTATTGAATGGTCAGTGAACTGCATATGCACATTCCTGTGGATGTAGATATTTAACTGTAAAAATGGTCATTGGGAATAAATAACTGAAATCTAACCTTACATATTTCATGCACATGTAAGTATACCAGGCAAATTGTAACTGAACTGTGCAATGAATAACATATCCTCCACTAGACACATTTTATTTTTTTTCGAAAACATTAATGCTAGTATATTTCAGTAAATCCATGAAATAAGAATTTTTCTCATTCAATAAAATTCAACTTTTAACTAGTTTATGCAAAATACCTTTGTTTGTGTTTTATCCTCATAGCATGATTTACTGCAAAAGACACTTTTTCACATTCTGTTTCAATCATTATGATGGATGTCACATAAAACAGATTTGTAAAATATAAAAGCACAGCAGGGAAAGTCAGTAGGATGTTAGATTTAGTAGAGAATGGTATTATCACCAGAAGAGTCCAGTGCACTTTTACAAAGTGTTATTTTAGTTGTATTCAAGATATGTATGTGTAGAGCATTTTAAGAAGTCTCTACAACTATATGACTATAATGAGATTTGTCATATTTCTCTTACTTTTTTTCTCTGTGTCTCTTTTCATATACTAAAGCTTGTGTGTGTGTGTGTACAGATACATACACAAATTAAAGTCAGTGGATTAGTGTAACTAGCATTGTTTTATTGTTTAATTATTCTTCATTAACACTTTTTAAGAAAATGTTACAGAGTTACAGTATATTCATTTCACATGGATTGTACAATGGGTGTTAACAAAAGGTAGCAGTTGTGCATTTAGCAGATTTATTTTGAATAAAATACCAAACTTATCAGAATTCCATAAGTAAGGTGAAGAAAAGTTACATACCATCTTGCAGGTTGGATATTATTATTATAGAGGATTTATATAGTGCCGACAGTTTGCGCAGTGCTTTACAATATTAGGGCAGACAGTACAATTACAATATAATTCAATACAGGAGGAATCAGAGGGCCCTGCTCGTTAGAGCTTACAATCTAGGAGGGAGGGTTAAATGATACGAAAGGGCAATAACTGTGGGGGATGAGCTGATTGAGAAAAAAAGGAGTGTAGTTGTTAGGTGGTGGCAGGATAGGCTTCCCTGGAGAGAAGAGTTTTCAGGGATCGTCTGAAGGTGGATAGATTTGGGCACAGTCTGACCGATTGGGGTAGGGAGTTCCAGAGGATGGGAGAGGCTCGGGAGAAGTCATGGAGGCGAGTATGCGAGGAGGTGATGAGGGAGCTGGAGAGCAGGAGGTCTTGGGAGGAGCGAAGAGGACGGTTAGGTTGGTATTTTGAGACTAGGCTGGTGATGTAGCTGGGAGTAGAGTTGTGGATGGCTTTGTAGCTGATTGTTAGTATTTTGAATTTAATTTGTTGGGTGAGTGGCAGCCAATGGAGGGATTGGCAGAGAGGGAGGCAGATGTTGAACGGTTTGTAAGGTGGATGAGTCTGGCAGCAGCATTCATGATGGACTGGAGGGGGGATAGTCTATTTAAAGGTAGGCCAGTGAGGAGGGAGTTGCAGTAGTCGAGGCGAGAAATGACCAGGGAGTGAATGAGGAGCTTTGTGGTTTCATTGGTTAGGAAGGGACATATTTTAGAGTGGTATTATGACAGACATGTGTATGTGGTGTTAACCTTGTATGGGGTTGGGCTGGGAAAGCAGGGAAATGAGGCAGGGGAAGAAATTGGTGATGGTGGATTAGGAGGGGAGGTAGGGTGAAGAATTGAAAAAGAAAATGTTATATCAACAACAAAAAGATTTAGACAGGGCATGATGAATGGCATAACCAAATAAATCATAGCAAGTGACCGTTCTTGGAAAGATTGTTTTTTAAAGCTATTATCTTCTCCATAGAGCATTGCATGTGTAGGTAATTTACAGTATTACATCCAGTGATCCTGGAAAATACACTTTTACTTGCAGAGCCTTGTAATATTTAGTTTAGCAGCCAGTAACAAGTGAATAGTAACAATTCTAGGTGTAGAAGAAACCTTGTCTATGTAATGTTGGCCATACACTTTTAGATTCCTCTATCCATAATAATCATTGAGGATGGATGAATCTGCACTGCTGACTATTGTACTGAGACAACCATAGCACCTACTGGCAGTGCAGATCTTATCAGATGCAGTCACCATTCAGTGGACAATTTTTCACTTAGCTCACACAATTTTTTACATTTTGTTGAGGCAGTTGGTACTAACAAGGCCACCTATGGCCCCTTCAAAGATGGAGTTCAGGTGTGTTTGCTATAGGGGTTGAGGCAAATTTACATATTAGACAGACTATTAGGATTCAGTATGACAATAATGTTTTACAAAACCAAAGTATATGGAGTAGTGATCTGGTAGAACCATGGAGTCTCCAAAATGGGGGGGGGGGGGGGGGGCT
>BLSH010185048.1:313526-325895 GCA_018402905.1 Glandirana rugosa
GGCCTTAACAAGAACTGTGCCTGTGCTCTTCCATTACCTCACTATGTTCCTCACCGTGGACACTGACAGATTATATCTCTGCGATAACTTTTTGTAGCCTTCCCCTAAACCATGTAAAGCAATCTTTGCTTTCAGGTTATTTGAGAGTTGTTTTGAGGCCCCCATGTTGCCACTCCACAGGAGAGTCAAAGAGAACAACAACTTGCAATTGGCCACCATAAATACCTTTTCTCATGATTGGATGTACCTGTCTATGAAGTTCAAGGCTTAATGAGCTCACCAAACCAATTGTGTGTTCCAATTAATCAGTGCTAAGTAGTTACAGGTATGCAAATCAACAAAATGGCATGAGTGCCCAAATTTATGCACCTGTCTAATTTCTTTTTGATGCATATTGCACATTTTCTGTTAATCCAATAAACCTAATTTCACTACTGAAATATTATTGTGCCCTTCAGTTATTTGATAGATCAAAATGAAATTGCTGATCAAAACACCCAAATATTTATAAATGACAATCATGAAAATTGTCAGGGGTTCCTAAACTTTTGCATACAACTATATGGACTAAAGATAGTTTTTTGATTCACATCGTATAAGTGTGAAGTTTTAGCAGAGATCTGAATGCCCGAGAATTTAATCACAGTGGGCATCAAGGTATTTGAGAACAGTTGCTTTATTTGGTCTTTTAAAGAGGGAGGAATATGCAGGCTCATATATGGGATTTATTCGTATTTTAATTATATTGGAAGGCTGTACTAAATTGAGTAATGATGTTTTGGATGTTTTGATGTTTGTTCTCAGGGAGGTAAGGGGGTTTAATACTATGTGAACCATAGTATTGGCAAATAAGCTGACTTTATGAGAACAACCACGTGTTTCTAGACCCCTAATGTGTGGATTTTTAGGGCAGAACATGTAACATGTTCCCACTAGAGTTGAGCGGGCACCTGGATGTTCGGGTTCGTCCGGTTCAGCCGAACTTCGTGGAAAAGTTCGGGTTCGGTATCGAACTTGACCCGAACTTTACCCCGGACCCCGAACCCTATTGAAGTCAATGGTGACCCGAACTTTTGGGCACTAAAATGGCTGTAAAAAAGTCCTGGAAAGGGCTAGAGGGCTGCAAAAGGAAGCAAAATGGGGGTAAGGAGTTGGACAAGTGCCCTACAAACAAATGTGGATAGGGAAATAACTTAAAATCACAAAAAAAAATAATAAAAATGGGAGTAGGAGGTGGATGTGGAGTAGGAGCCTAGAGGTTGACTAGGCCGTGACCGTGGCAGTGTAGGTGGAAGTGGCGGTGGTGGAAGAGGAGGAGGAGGAGGAGGTAGCCAATACTGTTATTTGATTGTTTGTTTGTTTTTTCTAATTGGGGGAGCCCCCAAAATATTGAGACATATTAAAAAAAACAAGTATAGCAATGGCTGTGTGAGGCCGGTCTAAATGTCTATTCTGCACAAGGTACAGACAAGTCTCGTGGGATCCATGCCTGGTTCATTTTAATAAACTTTAGCTTGTCCACGTTGGCTGTGGACAGGCGGCTGCGCTTGTCTGTGATAATGCCCCCTGCCATGCTAAACACACGTTCAGACAATACACTGGCTGCAGGGCAGGCCAGCACCTCCAAGGCATAAAGGGCAAGCTCAGGCCATGTGCCCAATTTGGAGACCCAGAAATTGAATGGGGCAGACCCATCAGTCAGTACGTGTCGGTGTGTGCACACATACTGTTCCACCATGTTGCTGAAATGCTGCCTCCTGCTAAGACGTTGCCTATCAGCTGGTGGTGCTGTTTGTTGTGGCGGGCTGCTGACAAAGCTATTCCACATTTTGGCCATGCTAACCCTGCCTTCTGGGGTGCTGGCGGTGCCACAGCTGCGTTGGCGACCTCTTCCTCCTCCTCTGCCTTCGCCTTGTGCTTCCACAGAGCCCCCTGTGTAGATTGGGAATGCCCTCAGCAGCGCGTCTACCAGCGTGTGCTAGTATTTGCGCATCTTCCGATCATGCTCCAGTGAGGTAATTAAGGACGGCACGTTGTCCTTGCAACGGGGATCCAGCAGGGTGGCCACCCAGTAATTGGCACAAGTTAAAATGTGGGCAATGCACAAGTTAAAATGTGGGCAACTCGGCTGTCGTTGACCAGGCACTGCAGCATGTAGTCGCTCATGTGTGCCAGGCTGCCCAGAGGCAAAGACAAGCTGTCCTCTGTGGGAGGTGTATCATCTGTGTCCTCCGTATCCCACCAGCCACGCTCCAGTGATGCCCACAAGCTGCGTTGGTTGCCACCCTGCTGTGAACACGGTTCCTCCTCCTCATCATCTTCCTTGTCCTCATCCTCCAGAACTGTGCCCTGGCTTGAAAATTTTTTACCGGGCCTATGCTGGTGCAGGAACCCACCCTCCGAGCCACTTGTGAATGACTGGCCTGATAACCATGGAAATGACCACTCTTCCTCTTCCTCCTGTGCCACATCCTCTTCCATCATTGCCAAAGTGTTTTTTCAAGGAGACATAGAAGTGGGATAGTAACACTGAGAACAGCGTCATCGGCACTGGCCATGTTGGTGGAGTACTTGAAACACCGCAATATGGTACACAGGATGCCCACTTGTTGGTGGTGAAGTGGTGCTGTTCCGCAGAGCGACTGACCCGTGCATGCTGCAGCTGAAACTCCACTATTGCCTGCTGCTGCTCGCACAGTCTCTCCAGCATGTGCAAGGTGGAGTTCCACCTTGTGGGCACGTCGCATAGGAAGTGGTGAGCGGGAAGGCCGAAGTTCCGCTGCAGCGCAGACAGGCGAGCAGCAGCAGGGTGAGAACGCTGAAAGTGCGCACAGACGGCCCACACTTTCTGCAGCAGCTCTGACATATCCAGGTAGTTTTTTAGAAATTTCTGCACCACCAAATTCAGCACATGTACCAGGAAAGGGATGTGCGTCAAACCGGCTAGGTCCAGAGCTGCTACGAGATTTCGCCCATTATCGCACACCGCCATGCCGGGCTTGAGGCTCAATGGCAACAACCACTCATCGGTCTGTTGTTCAATGCCAATCCACAGCTCCTACGCAGTGTGGGGTTTATCCCCCAAACATATCAGTTTTAAAACAGCCTGCTGTCGTTTCCCCCTGGAGGTGCTGAAGTTGGTGGTGAAGGTGTTATGCTGAGCAGATGAGGAGGTGGTACAGGAGGAGGAGGAGGAAGCGCAGTTGGAGGCAACAGGAGGCAAAGAGAAATGCCCTGCAATCCTCGGTGGCGGAAGGACATGCGCCAAACGGCTAGCCGGCTCAGGCCCACCCGCCACTACATTTGCCCAGTGTGCAGTTAGCGAGATATAGCGTCCCTGCCCGTGCTTACTGGTCCACATATCAGTGGTTATGTGGACCTTGCCACAGATGGCGTTGCGCAGTGCACACTTGATCTGGTCCCCGACTTGTTTGTGCAGGGAAGGGATGGCTTGCCTGGAAAAGTAGTGGCGGCTGGGAACCACGAGCTGTGGGACAGCCACCGCCATCAGGTTTTTAAAACTGTCCGTGTCCACCAGACAGAATGACAGCATTTCAAAGGTCAAGGATTTTGAAATGCTGGCATTCAGGGCCAGGGATCGCGGGTGGGTAGGGGGGTACTTCCTCTTTCTCTCCAGTGTTTGGGAGATGGACAGCTGTAAGCTTCCATGGGACCATGTGGAAATGCTTGGGGATATTGGCGGACATGGTGGTGTTGCTGTCACATCGTCTGTTTGCTGGGTGGCAGGTGACACTGGCACTGTAGAGGTGGAGGAAGAGGCCGAGGCAGCAGCAGAAGAGGAAGCAGGAGGAGGCCGAGATCTTTCTTGGATTTTGAGGTACTTATTCTACTACAGCAAGTGCTTTGAATTTAGATGCCTGGTCATGGAGGTTGTGCTCAGGTTTAGAACACTTGTGCCTCGCTTCAGCCTCTCATTACACAGTGTGCAAACCACTTGTGTCTTGTAGTCAGCACATTGACTGAAGAACTGCCACGCCAGGGAACGCCTTTGAGCTGTGTTTAGTGTGCTAGGTCCCTGGGTGCGGTGGGTAGTAGCAGGCATACTGTCTAGGGGACACTCGCTCCGCTTTTGCAACCTGCTTCCTCTTTTGCTGTGCTGGTGCCTCTGTGCGACCACCACCTATTCCTCCAAATTGCACATGTCACTCGCATGACCTTCATTCCATGTGGGGTCTAGGACCTCATCATCCTCCACATCATCTTCCACCCACCCTTCACCACTGCCCTCCTTGTCAGTCTGCACACTGAGGAAAGCCGCAGCAGTTGGCACCTGTGTTTCGTCATCATCAGAGACGTGCTGCGGTGGTGTTTCCATGTCCTTATCCTGCAACAGAAGGGGTTGGGCATCGGTGCACTCAATGTCTTCCACTTCTGGGCCAGGGCTATGTGGATGGCCAACAGAAGGCACACCAGCAGAGTCATCAAAAAGCATAAGAGACTGCTGCATGACTTGGGGCTCAGACTGCTTGGCTGATTTACAGGGGCTGAGGTGAAAGACAGATGGCCATGGGGTTCAGGTGCCAACTCTGAGCTTTCATCAAGGGACCAGATGGGAGACAATGTCAAGGAACTGAAGGCATTGTCAGCCACCCAATCTACTATCGCCTGTACTTGTTCTGGCCTCACCATACCTTGAGCGCCATTCGGGCCTACCATATAACGTTGAAGGTTCTGTCAGCTACCTGAGGAAGGTGTTTCACTTGTGCATGTAGCTGGCACAGATCGACCATGTCCTATCCTTGCAACAGGAGCTTCAGCAACACCACCAATACCAGCAGCACCACGACCATGACCACATCCCTAATTTTGACACTCTCCTCATTGTGGACACAAATGTACTATGTAGCACTATTTATTAATACTAAAAAAAAAAAAAAAATATTATTCTTTTTTTTTTTAAAAAAGAAAATTGTAGATGCACTTTTTATTTTTGTGCAAGAAATGCACCGCTCACACAAGCAGCAGGAACCTCTCCCTACACCAGTATGAGATGATTTTAGAGCGATCGATATTCTGTTTTTCACAGCACCGACAGGAACCTGTCCCTAATGCAGTAGTAGATGGTTTTAGAATGATAAACTCTCCCTCAGAGCACCAACAGGAACCTCTCCCTAATGCAGTAGTAGATGGTTTAATACCGATAAACTCTCCCTTAGAGCACCAAAAGGAACCTCTCCCTAATGCAGTAGTAGATGGTTTTATAATGATAAACTCTCCCTCAGAGCACCAACAGGAACCTCTCCCTAATGCAGTAGGAGATGGTTTTAGAACTATAAACTCTCCCTCAGAGCACCAACAGGAACCGCTCCCTAATGCAGTAGTAGATGGTTTTAGAATGATAAACTTTCCCTCAGAGCACCAACAGGAAACTCTCTCTAATGCAGTAGTAGATGGTTTTAGAACGATTAACTCTCCCTCAGAGCACCAACAGGAAACTCTCCCTAATGCAGTAGTAGATGGTTTTAGAACGATAAACTCTCCCTCAGAGCCCCAACAGGAACCTCTCCCTAATGCAGTAGTACATGGTTTTAGAGCGATAATCTCTCCCTCAGAGCACCAACAGGAACCTCTCCCTAATGCAGTAGTAGATGGTTTTAGAATTATAATCTCTCCCTCAGAGCACCAACAGGAACCTGTCCCTAATGCAGTTTTAGATGGTTTTAGAATGGTAATCTCTCCCTCAGAGCACCAACAGGAACCTGTCCCTTATGCAGTAGTAGATGGTTTTAGAATGATAAACTCTCCCTCAGAGCACCAACAGGAAACTCTCCCTAATGCAGTAGTAGATGGTTTTAGAACGATAAACTCTCCCTCAGAGCACCAACAGGAACCTCTCCCTAATGCAATAGTAAATGGTTTTAGAATGATAAACTCTCCCTCAGAGCACCAACAGGAACCTCTCCCTAATGCAGCAGTAGATGGTTTTTGAATGATATACTCTCCCTCAGAGCACCAACAGGAACCTCTCCCTAAGGCAGTAGTAGATGGTTTTAGAACTATAATCTCTCCCTCAGAGCACCAACAGGAACCTGTCCCTAATGCAGTAGTATATGGTTTTAGAATTATAATCTCTCCCTCAGAGCACCAACAGGAACCTCTCCCTAATGCAGTAGTAGATGGTTTTATAACGATAAACTCTCCCTCAGTGCACCAAGAGGAACCTCTCTCTAATGCAGTAGTAGATGGTTTTAGAACAATAAACTCTCCCTCAGAGCACCAACAGGAACCTCTCCCTAATGCAGTAGTAGATGGTTTTAGAATGATAATCTCTCCCTCAGAGCACCAACAGGAACCTGTCCCTAATGCAGTTTTAGATGGTTTTAGAATGGTAATCTCTCCCTAAGAGCACCAACAGGAACCTGTCCCTTATGCAGTAGTAGATGGTTTTAGAATGATAAACTCTCCCTCAGAGCACCAACAGGAACCTCTCCCTAATGCAGTAGTAGATGGTTTTAGAATGATAAACTTTCCCTCAGAGCACCAACAGGAAACTCTCCCTAATGCAGTAGTAGATGGTTTTAGAATGATAATCTCTCCCTCAGAGCACAAGCAGGAACCTGTCCCTAATGTTGTAGTAGATGGTTTTAGAATCATAATCTCTCCCTCAGAGCACCAACAGGAACTTGTCCCTAATGCAGTGGTAGATGGTTTTAGAACGATAAACTCTCCCTCAGAGCACCAACCGGAACTTCTCCCAAATGCAGTAGTAGATGGTTTTAGAACGATAAACTCTCCCTCAGAGCACCAATAGAAACCTCTCCCTAATGCAGTAGTAGGTGGTTTTAGAATAATAATCTCTCCCTCAGAGCACCAACAGTTATGTCTCCCTAATGCACTATAAGATGGTTCTGAACGCTAATGTCTCCCTCACAGGACCGCAATGAAGGTCTCCCTAATGCTGTCTGAGATGGTTGTGAACGCTAATCTTTCCCTAACAGCACCGGCATGAAGCTCTCCCTACTCTAGTCTGAGACGATCTGACACGCGGCGCTATGTGACTCCAGCCTCATATAGAGGCTGGGTCACATGATGCACTGGCCAATCACAGCCATGCCATTAGTAGGCATGGCTGTGATGGCTTCTAAGGGCAAACTAGTGAAAAGCTTCTTGATTGGATGCCCAGCAGCTATAGAAAAGGCGCCAAAAATACCCGAATACCGAACCCGATCCCGGACTTTTTTTTAATGTCCGGGATCGGGTTCAGGGCACGGACACCCCAAAGTACGGTACGGACCCAAACTTTACAGTCCGGGTTCTCTCAACTCTAGTTCCCACTACTGCAGCAGCTCGGCAATCTGAGCCCTCTGTGTGACAGCAGTACAGGGAGAAGTTTCCGTATCAGATCTCACTTTTTGAAAAGAGCATGGCTGTGCAGGGCTCCACCCACACGACCACGTCATTCATTCACAGTGTTCTGGGAATGAATGAACTGAAAGTAGAGACATGCTTTGCGGCTGTTGGCTTGTATTTCTCAGTGAACTACCATGGTGCTATTGATGGCTCTGGTAGTTCATTGATTCTTCCTATCAGTAAGAAACTGCCTGTCTGTACGATGTACAGGAAGACAGCTTACACTGACAGTCTGCAGGAGGCATGCATGACACCAGCAATCTGCTGATTGCTGGTACAATGCTTTCCAGGATCCTGATCCTAAAAAAAAAAAATGTAAATGCACATGTTTTTACCATAAAAAAATGTGCATTTATTATTATTTTTTTTAAAGGTGAAATTATCCTTTACGTCCTGGACCTCTCAATCGATTAGTACCATATATGAAGAACCTAATAGCTGTGGCCTTGCTTAGAATGATGTAACCATATGATGCCATAAACCCGTTATGTGACCTCTATATTGGGATCAATGGAATGCATCGATGCCTTGTTAATGTTACACTGCCGGCCCCGATGAAGTGGAGTCCTCTATGAAACCTGATGATTGCACCTTGCTATCTGTAAGATAGAACATTCAATATGGTAGCCTTTATAGTGTGTCACAAAAAAGAATATTGTTGAGCATCATATGTGATCATTTTAAACATTTGTATGGGGTAACTAAAATATTTGGAATTTTTTTATACTTATGGGTTGATTTTGTATCATTGGGTGCTGTTCTAGAAAGTCCCTGGGTTTTACCTTGTTGTAGTCACTATTACAGCTATATGGCTATATTGTACAGTATATATCTGCTAGGTAGAGTGCAAAAGTATTTTTGTATTGCTTACAGTTTTTGTTTGGAAAACCATCAATGCTTTTATATCAGTATTACATTGTATATCCCTCAATGTTGTGGTCCCTTAGGTGCGCATTTTTTGAAATTATCTATACTCCCAACAGAAACCACTGCTTGTGGAAGAGAATTACACATCCTCACTGCTCTTACCATAAAGAACATTCTACGGAGTTTATGGTTAAACCTCCTTTCTTCTAGTTTTAGTGGATGGCCACGTGTCTTTGTGTACTCCCTTGCACTGAATAGTTTTGTCCCTATTGTGGGGTCACCAGTACAGTATTTGTACATTGAAATAATATTCCCTCTCAAGCGTCTCTTCTCCAGAGAGAAAAAGTTCAGTGTTTGTTAAACTTTCCTCATAACTAAGGTCCTCCAAACCCTTAATTAGCTTTGTTGCCCTTCTCTGAACACTTTCCAGTTCCAGGACATCCTTTCTGAGGACTGGCGTCCAGAACTGGACGGCATACTCCAGGTGCGACCTCACCAGTGACTTGTAGAGTGGGAGAATTATTGATTTATCCTTGGAGTTGATCCCTTTCTTGACGCATGCCAACATTTTGTTAGCTTTGCTTGCAGCAGCTTGGCATTGCATGCCACTGCTGAGCCTGTTCTCTACTAAGGACCCCAGGTCCTTTTCCATCCTAGATTCCCCCAGAGGCTCTCTCCCTAGTGAATAGTTTGCGTTCATGTTCTTGGTACCCAAATGCAATATTTTACATTTTTCTACGTTAAACCTCATTTGCCACTAATCTGCCCACCCCATTAATTTGTTCAGATCTTCTTGCAAGGTTTCCACGTCCTGCAGAGAAATTATTGCCCTACTTAGCTTCGTATGATCAAATATTGAGATTGAGCTGTTTATCCCATCCTCCAGATCGTTTATAAATAAATTGAATAGGATTGGTCCCAGGACAGAACCTTGGGGAGCCCCACTTTCCACACCGGACCATTCCGAGTACTCCCCATTTATCACCACCCTCTGGACTTGCCCCTGTAACTAGTTTTCGATCCAGGTACACACCCTTTGATCCATGTTGACAGACCTTAGTTTTTACAGTAAATGTTTGTAGGGAACTGTATCAAATGGTTTTGTAAAATCTAGATACACCACGTCTACAGGCCTTCCTTTATCTAGATGGCAGCTCACCTCCTCATATAAGGTTAATATGTTGGTTTGGCAAGAAGGATTCTGCATGAAACTGTGTTGATTACCGCTAATGATACCGTTTTCATTACAATAATCTTGTATTATTCCCTCCAAGAGCTTAAAAATGATTGATGTTAAGCTAACTGGTCTGTAGTTCCCAGGGATATATCTTGGTCCTTTTTATATATAGGTGCTAGGTTGGCATTCCTCCAATCAGCTGGTATCATACCAGTTAGTAAACTGGTTTTAAAGATTAGGTACAATAGTCTAGCAATTACTTGACTGAGTTCCTTAAGGACCCTCGGGTGCAAGCCATCTGGTCCCGATGACTTATTAGTGTTACGTTTTTCAAGTCTATTCCTGATTTTATCCCCAGTTAGCCATGAGGGTGCTTCGTGAGGACCAACATTGTAGTTTTGGATATTTGAGCCCCTGTTTCCTTCGTGAATACTGAGGAGAAAAATACGTTTAACACCTTTGCCATCATTCTTTATGGGGCCAATATGATCTGGCCTCCCCTCTTACTGTTTATATACTTAAAGAATTTCTTGGGATTCTTTTTATTCTCCTCAGCTATGGCCTTCTCCTTTGCATTCATGTGTGCTTTTACGTCGGAGTTAAGCCACCCTGTTCTTTGATTAGCTCTTTTAAATTTATTTCCCGTTGGAATGCAATGCCTATTACCTTTGTTTAGTGTGTTTTTGAAGCACTTCCATTTTTCCTCCGTGTTCATTGTTCCTAGAATTTTATCCCAACTAACATCTTCCAGCAAGAAGCGTAGTTTATGGTAGTTGGCTCTCTTAAAATTCAGTGTCTTTGTATTCCCCTTATGTTTACTATTTGTGTAATTTATATTGAAACTAATTGACCTGTGATCACTATTTCCTAGATTAACCCTTACTTTCACATCTGTGATCAAGTCTGTGCTGTTAGTAATCAGAAGGTTTAATAATGCTTTTTTCCTTGTTGGAGCATTTACCATCTGACCCATGAAATTTTCCTGCAGGACATTTAGGAAATGGTGAGCCTTAGCTGAGTGTGCAGTACCTTCCACCCAATCTAAAGTATCTCACAAAAGTGAGTACACCCTTCACATTTTTGTAAATATTTTATTATATCTTTTCATGTGACAACACTGAAGAACTGACACTTTGCTACAATGTAAAGTAGGAATTATGCAGCTTCTATAACAGTGTACCGTATATACTCATGTATAAGTCGAGTTTTTCAGCACATTTTTTGTGCTCAAAAAGACCCCCCTCGACTTATACCCGAGTCAGTGTCTGTGGTGATCAGTAGTTTCACGTTAAACAGCTGTGCTGCTTCTAAGAGCCGTTCTGTGTGTTGTAAGTGTGATTAAACACATTGGAATGCAAAGAATGCTGAGAGAGGTGTCAGATTCTCAGCTTGATGTCGGGAGGTGGGCGGGACAAGCTGATCTCCGTGAAGAGCTGCAGCTCTCTCTGCATTCTTTGCATTCCAATGTTTAATCACACTTACACAGCACAGAACGGCTCTTAGAAGCAGCACAGCTCTGTTTAATGTGAAACAAAACTACCTTACTCATCCCTTATGTGTTCTGGCTACAGTATCTGTGTCCTGACATTAAAATCCCTGTGTCCTGGCATTAAAATCCCTGTGTCCTGGCATTAAAATCCCTGTGTTCTGATTAAAATCCCTGTGTCCTGGCATTAAAATCCCTGTGTCCTGGCATTAAAATCCCTGTGTCCTGGCATTAAAATCCCTGTGTCCTGTCATTAAAATCCCTGTGTTCTGGCTAAAATCCCTGTGTTCTGGCATTAGAATCCCTGTGTTCTGGCATTAAAATCCCTGTGTTCTAGGGGGCGTGGTCTGACGTGACAAGGAGCGGACGCATCTTCCCGGAGCTCCGAGTCCCGGAACGAAATCTATCCCAATCCACCCGTTCTAAGGTCGGGTAAGAGAACCACGAATCATCCATCTGCCCTTTGGTCATCAGCGGTCGTCAGCGGACCGATTTAAAAAGGGAGAGTTTAGCCCAAACCCCGCTCTAGAGCAGCATAGGCCTTGAGCGGAGGCCTAGAGACCAATATCTCCGGCCTAGACCCTCGGCCTGTACCCACAACTTCCAGGAGCCAACCGCTTGCTAAAGGAAGCTTACCGGGAATTTATTTTATCGAACTTCCCGAAATCGTCCCAAGTGGCCCGTAGACGTAGACGGCCCGTCCATCTACGCGAGTCCACGGTCTGATCGCAACCTACACACGCACAAGGCATCCGCCATCTTGGTACACCCGAGGCCCGCTCAGCAGCAAAACTGCATACAAAACAACAAACTAAAGCAGATTACAGAAGACAGATCACCTAACCAATTTAACTCTTTACATCAAGCCTTCCTAAGTGGTGATCTAAGGCTTAAACCAACAGATACGTCTAAATATCCCAGGACATTATATTAGAACAAAGTTACCCGCCAAGTATTTGATGACCAACGGGTAGCAAGATGGACACTTAATCCCACAGCTGCACACCTGCTCGGAGAGTTTCTCAGTTCAACATCTGCACATAATTATATCTTATTTGACAGTAATATAGCAATACCCAAAAACAACACATAGAGAAGGGGAGTAACCTTAACAATGGCATCATCAGCACGCAAAAGAAAAGAATACAGACCACCCGACTACTACGGTAACAATTCCAATGAGGGGAAGAGATACACAACAAAAACCCATAACGATATAATGACAGTTTATTCTATATTAATACACGTCTACAACTTGACTCTTTGAGAGGCTCGTCCACACGTCGACACCCTAATTCACAGGTAGAACGATGGGCAACCAGTAGTTTATGAACCGCCCATTGAAACAAGATTATATTACAGGACCCTATAAATCTGCATAGACAACCAAATTCGGAATCTAGTGGTGAATCCTTCCGAACTACATTTCTCAATTTAACCAATCCACTAGACAGAAGACATTAGACGA